>CM050173.1:88389154-88864154 GCA_027410445.1 Discoglossus pictus | reverse complement strand
ATAAGTGATTTCACAAAACAGTCACAAGTGCCAGAAGGAAGTGGGGTGTAATGGAACATGTATTCGTTTTCGAAACAGTTAGGTTGGCCAATATTAGTAAAAAGTGATCTTGTTTAAAAGGTTTAGAAACAAAAGCTTACTGGAAATGCAGATTTGCAGCACTGTCAGGATATCTCACTGTATATTCTGATTTTGGAGTTTCAGCTACAGCCAGTCAGTTTAGACAAAGTATTTCTCCTTAAACTTGTAATTTGTACCCACTGCACTTTATCCCACTATATAAAATAGGGCTTCGGAAAATGTTGTCATTATATAAATACAAAGTAGTAATAATAATAATATATATATATTTTTTTATTATTATTATTATTTTTTTTTAATTCCCCTGATTCCCTCTCCTGGAATGGCCCCATGTGTGATAGCCCCCCCCCCCCCCCCCTTGCATTACTATCAAAAAGTATTTTTCATTTCTGTGTAAATTTAAATAAAATTAGATACAATGGATTACTATATATACACAGTATATATATATATATATATATATATATATATATCACCCCGCCTTGACTTTTTACCTATTTTGTTAATTACAGCCTTAAGTTCAATGTTTTGTTAATCTGAATTTTATGTGATGGATCAGAACACAATAGTCTAAATTGGTGCAGTAAAATGAGAAAAATATATACATAAAACTATTTTTTAGAAATAGAAAACTAGAAAATTGGCATGTGCGTATGTATTCACCCCCTTTGTTATGAAGCCCATAAAAAGCTCTGGTGCACCCAATTACCTTCAGAAGTCACATAATTAGTGAAATGATTTCCACCTGTGTGCAATCTAAGTGTCACATGATCTGTCATTACATATACACACCTTTTTTTAAAGGCCCCAGAGGCTGCAATACCTAAGGGAGAGGCACCACTAACCAAACACTGCCATGAAGACCAAGGAACTCTCCAAACAAATAAGGGACAATGTTGTTGAGAAAAAAGTCAGGGTTAGGTTATAAAAAAATATTCAAATATTTGATGATCCCCAGGAGCACCATCAAATCTATCATAACCAAATGGAAAGAACATGGCACAACAGCAAACCTGCCAAGAGACGTCCGTCCACCAAAACTCACAGACCGGGCAAGGAGGGCATTAATCAGAGAGGCAGCACAGAGACCTAAGGTAACCCTGGAGGAGCTGCAGAGTTCCACAGCTATGACTGGAGTATCTGTACATAGGACGACAATAAGCCGTACGCTCCATAGAGTTGGACTTTATGGCAAAGTGGCCAGAAGAAAGCCATTACTTTCAGCAAAAAAACAAAATGACACTTTTGAGTTTGGGAAAAGGCATGTGGGAGACTCCCAAACTGTATGGAGGAAGGTGCTCTGGTCTGATGAGACTAAAATTGAACTTTTCGGCCATCAAAGGAAACGTTATGTCTGGCGCAAACCCAACACATCACTTCACCCAAAGAACACCATCCCCACAGTGAAACATGGTGGTGGCAGCATCATGCTGTGGGGATGTGTTTCAGCAGCCGGGACTGGGAAACTGGTCAGAGATGAGGGAAAGATGGATGGTGCTAAATACAGGGATATTCTTGAGCAAAACCTGTACCACTCTGCGTGATTTGAGGCTAGGACGGAGGTTCACCTTCCAGCAGGACAATGACCCCAAACACACTGCTAAAGGAACACTTGGGGGGTTTAAGGGGAAACATGTAAATGTGTTGGAATGGCCTAGTCACAGCCCAGACCTCAATCCAATAGAAAATCTGTGGTCAGACTTAAAGATTGCTGTTCACAAGCGCAAACCATCCAACTTGAAGGAGCTGGAGCAGTTTTGCAAGGAGGAATGGGCAAAAATCCCAGTGGTAAGATGTGGCAAGCTCATAGAGACTTATCCAAAGCGACTTGGAGCTGTGATTGCCGCAAAAGGTGGCTCTACAAAGTATTGACTTTAGGGGGGTGAATAGTTATGCACATTGACTTTTTCTGTTATGTTGTCCTATTTGTTGTATGTTTCACAATAAAAAATAAATCTTCAAAGTTGTGGCATGTTCTGTAAATTAAATGATGCAAATCCTCAAACAATCCATGTTAATTCCAGGTTGTGAGCCAGCAAAACACAAAAAATGCCAAAGGGGGTGAATACTTTTGCAAGGTACTATATATATATATATATATATATATATATATATATATATATATATATATATATATATACATTTTCTTTTTTTTAACTACATTTTTTTTAAATGGCCCTGATGCCACCCAGGCATGGCCCCAGGTACACTGGTGTTTTTTTTCCGTCCGTCCTGTGCATTACTATGAATGTGACTGGAAAAATCCTGTTTGGAGCCTATAAAATCTTCTTGACTCCTGAGTGTTAGATGTTTTTGCCTACCCCTGTTTTGTTGTTGTTCAGTATATCAGTTGTGTTCGACTCTCCGTGACCCTGTGGACTGCAGCATGCCAGCCACATCTATTGTTATGTCTCTGGTTATGCTTTTCCATAAGGTTATCTCGGTAAAGATACTGGAGTGGGTTGCCAGTTCTGTCTCCAGTGGATCGTAATTTGTCTGTACTCTCTGCTATGACCTGGCTATTTTGGATAACCCTACATGGTATAGCTCACAGCTTCATTGAGGTACAAAAGCCCCTTCACCATGACAAGGTAACAATCCAGAAGGGGACCCCTTTTATGTGTATTTTTATATTTAAATAAAACTAGATACAATGGATTTCTCCCATTTCCACCCTACATGTAATGACTAATCTGGGAGATATGGGATTTCGGTTTGGATGCAGATCTCTGGGTTTGGGACAGCTGTGCTTTTGTTGGATGGGGAGATATTGGATAACAATCTCACTTCCTCTGTGTGCATCGACTCAATGCAACTGTCAAAAGAAATGTAAATTTGTTACAGAAATTCCCCACCAACCTGGAGATTTCTGTGAAACCATCACACAAGCGGCCAATATGGCATTAGCCAAAAATATAATAATTTAGCAGAGGAAAATCTCCTCTGATTGCAGAATTCCAGGAAAATTACAAAAAAGGCAAAAATACCCAAAAAAAAAAAAAAGAGTTTCTCTTGACTGTGGCAGTGTAATAACATGAGCTAGATGGTCTAATTAGACATTGATAATTAATTTAATTTAAAAATCCATTAATGGCCTTATCAGGAAGGAGACACAAAGTGATTTGGAGACGGATACGCTAATATTTGAAAATGAATCTAACAGTGAATATCGCTAATATCAATTATTAAATAGGAATTGTAATAATCACCAATGCAGAATTACAGCAACAGGGAGGCACAGCATCCCTATAACATGTACCTTCCATATACTGTATTTGCAGAAGTAAAAAGGCTTAACATGGAAACTCTCCCTTAAAGTTCCTAAAAATTTGTAATTTCTTGATCTGAAAACTAGAAATGTTGTATTAGCCGAATAAGGGGTGTTTACAAACATTCATTAAAGATAAATAGGACACATAAACTGTGAAATATATATGTCTATGTACATATCTATACACACAGATAGAGAGAAAGAGAAAGAGAGAGAAATAGAGATAGATAAAGATAGATAGATAGATAGATAGATAGAAAGATAGCTAGATAGATAGATCGATAGAAAGTTAGATAGATAGATAGATAGATAGATAGATAGATAGATAGATAGATAGATAGATAGATAGATAGAAAGAAAGATAGCTAGATATATAGATCGATAGAAAGATAGATAGATAGATAGATAGATAGATAGAAAGAAAGATAGCTAGATATATAGATCGATAGAAAGATAGATAGATAGATAGATAGATAGATAGATAGATAGATCGATAGAAAGATAGATAGATAGATAGATAGATCGATAGAAAGTTAGATAGATAGATCGATAGAAAGATAGCTAGATATATAGATCGATAGAAAGATAGATAGATAGCTAGATAGATGGATAGATCGATAGAAAGATAGATAGATCGATAGAAAGATAGATAGATAGATAGATAGATCGATAGAAAGATAGATAGATAGATAGATAGATAGATCGATAGAAAGATAGATAGATAGATAGATAGAAAGATAGCTAGATAGATAGATCGATAGAAAGTTAGATAGATAGATAGATAGATAGATAGATAGATAGATAGATAGAAAGAAAGATAGCTAGATATATAGATCGATAGAAAGATAGATAGATAGATAGATAGATAGATAGATAGATAGATAGATAGATAGATAGATCGATAGATAGATAGATAGATAGATAGATCGATCGATAGAAAGATAGATAGATAGATAGATCGATAGAAAGATAGATAGATAGATAGATCGATAGAAAGTTAGATAGATAGATAGATAGATAGATAGATCGATAGATAGATAGAAAGATAGATAGATAGATAGATAGATAGATAGATAGATAGATAGATAGATAGATAGCACACTGTAGCCCACATTATTTCCCAATCACTGATTTCTATTCACTGCAGTCCTGGCTGGAGCTGCCACTGCCCGATACATCCCTGTGAACGTGTCCTTCTGACAGTGACCGCTGAGTCATGGCTGTATTTTTGTCCCTGGACACTGGTCAAGATAAACTTCTGATTTATCTGATCTGGGAACCAGGAAAATGTATTAACTTTTCTGCACATACCACATACTGAGGAGGCGACGTGTAACCTGCATGTACACACAGGGCATTCTTACAGATATTTACTAAGCGTCTCTGTCACTATTTTACTGCAATGAACCATTTTTTCAGAAGGTGTTTTAAACTCTACTACTATGTAACTATAACTATATATGTTTTGTGGACTCTGGATTACAGATTTTTTATGGAAAATTTAATTTTTTCCATATTCTGAAAACAATTTTTTTTCACTATTTCAAAAACATCTAATTGAAGGGAAATTGAATGACTAAATTGCTATTATGTATTTAAAAGTGTAGTTTTTTAACATTAGAAAGGGTTTTTATTAAAATGAAGTGCTGCAAGGGTTAAATTGGAGCATATCAGATGACAGCAATCACTATATCCTGAATATAGACAGTTGTGCTAAAAAGTATGCATGCCCTGTCATTTTTGCATTTATTGTGAATATATGTCTCATCATGCAAAAAAAAAAAATTATATTGAAGGCTTGTGATCATATTATGCCATTTATTATCACATAGTTGTTTAGCTCCTTTTTAAAATAACAATAATGACAGAAATCACCTAAATTGCCCTGATCAAAAGTTGAAATACCCTTGAATGTTTGGCCTTGTTACAGACACACAAGGTGACACACAGAGGTTAAAATGACAATTAAAGGTTAATTTCCCACACCTGTGCCTTTTTAATTTGCAATTAGTGTCTGTGTATAAATATTCAATGTGTGTTAGCTCTCACATGGATGCACTGAGCAGGCTAGATACTGAGCCATGGGGAGCAGAAAATAACTGTCAAAAAGAGCTGCGTAACAAGGTAATGGAACTTCATAAAGATGGAAAGGGATATAAAAAGGATATCCAAAGCCTTGAAAAATGCCAGTCAGTACTGTTCAAACACTTATTAAGATACCAACTGCAAGAATTAGGGGCCTCATAGACAACTAATACAAAAGACTGCACGCTGTCATTGATGCTAAAGGGGGCAATACACAGTATTAAGAACGAAGGGTATGCAAACTTTTGATCAGGGCCATTTGGGTGATTTTTGTTATCATTTTGATTTAAAAAGGAGCCAAACAACTATGTGATAATAAATGGCTTCATATAATCACTATCCTGCAATAAAATGTTATTTCCATAATCAGTCATATTTTCAAAATAAATGCCCAAATTTCACAATTTATGCCAGGGTATGCAAACTTTTGAACACAACTGTGTATGTATATACAGTCAGGTCCATAAATATTGGTACATCGACATAATTCTTTTTGGCTCTATACACCACCACAATGGATTTGAAATGAAACGAACAAGATGTGCTTTAACTGCAGACTTTCAGCTTTAATTTGAGGGTATTTACATCCAAATCAGGTGAACGGTGTAGGAATTACAACAGTTTGTATATGTGCCTCCCACTTTTTAAGGGACCAAAAGTAATGGGACAGATTAACAGTCATAAAACAAACTTTCACTTTTTAATACTTGGTTGCAAATCCTTTGCAGTCAATTACAGCCTGAAGTCTGAAACGCATAGACATCACCAGACGCTGGGTTTCATCCCTGGTGATGCTCTGCCAGACCTCTATTGCAACTGTCTTCAGTTCCTGCTTGTTCTTGGGGCATTTTCCCTTCAGTTTTGTTTTCAGCAAATGAAATGCATGCTCAATCGGATTCAGATCAGATGATTGACTTGGCCATTGCATAACATTCCACTTCTTTCCCTTAAAAACTCTTTGGTTGCTTTTGCAGTATGCTTCGGTTCATTATACATCTGCACTGTGAAGCGCCGTCCAATGAGTTCTGAAGCATTTGGCTGAATATGAGCAGATAATATTGCCCGAAACACTTCAGAATTCATCCTGCTGTTTTTGTCAGCAGTCACATCATCAATAAATACAAGAGAACCAGTTCAATTGGCAGCCATACATGCCCACGCCATGACACTACCACCACCATGCTTCACTGATGAGGTGGTATGCTTTGGATCATGAGCAGTTCCTTTCCGTCTCCATACTCTTCTCTTCCCATCACTCTGGTACAAGTTGATCTTAGTCTCATCTGTCCATAGGATGTTGTTCCAGAACTGTGAAGGCTTTTTTAGGTGTTGTTTGGAAAACTCTAATCTGGCGTTCCTGTTTTTGAGGCTCACCAACGGTTTACATCTTGTGGTGAACCCTCTGTATTTACTCTGGTGAAGTCTTCTCTTGATTGTTGACTTTGACACACATACACCTACCTCCTGGAGAGTGTTCTTGATCTGGCCAACTGTTGTGAAGGGTGTTTTCTTCATTAGGGAAATAATTTTTCGGTTATCCACCACAGTTGTTTTCCGTGGTCTTCCGGGTCTTTTGGTGTTGCTGAGCTCACCGGTGCGTTCTTTCTTTTTAAGGATGTTCCAAACAGTTGATTTGGCCACACCTAATGTTTTTGCTATCTCTCTGATGGATTTGTTTTGTTTTTTCAGCCTAATGATGGTTTTCTTCACTGATAGTGATAGCTCTTTGGATCTCATATTGAGAGTTAACAGCAACAAATGCAAATAGCACACTTGAAATGAACACTGGAGCTTGTATCTGCTCTTTGTAAATGGGATAATGAGGGAATAACACACACCTGGCCATGGAACAGCTGAGCAGCCAATTGTACCATTACTTTTGGTCCCTTAAAAAGTGGGAGGCACATATACAAACTGTTGTAATTCCTACACTCTTCACCTGATTTGGATGTAAATACCCTCAAATTAAAGCTGAAAGTCTGCAGTTAAAGCACATCTTGTTAGTTTCATTTCAAATCCATTGTGGTGGTGTATAGAGCCAAAAAGTTTAGAATTATGTCGATGTCCCAATATTTATAGGCCTGACTGTATATTTTAAAGCTCAATAAACCAGGTACCATGTCGCTCTTTTTTTAAAGGTGCCCCTAATATTATGTTGCATGTGCATCAAAGTGTTTTTCTGTTTTTAATATTAAAACCTACCTAAGTGTTGGTTTGCACTATTTTATTATCAAGTGTTTAAAAGCTTTATTCGCTCAAATCTTCCAAACATTACCTGCAAAGGTCTGGCCCCAGCAGCTCAGGCATATCATTTGAGAATCAGTCTGTAAGTGGCTAGTATATCTAGTACCAAGAAAAACATTGTATGCATGAGCTGCTGGGGCAGACCTTTGCAGGGACTGTTTGTAAGATTTAAATGAGTTAATCTTTATAAGTACTTGTTCATAAAATAGTGTTTAGATATGCAATCATGCAGTTTATTTTAGTTTTAAAAACCTTTATTGCACTTGTCTTTCAGGCTATTTTTTTCTCAGAGTTTATGTTTTAACTACCAACAAATAAGTTGCATTTATATATGTAAACGTTAACACATGCTAGTTTATCTTATGTTCCTATGCCCATAATATTATATGTCCAGACCTGGTACATTGTATCTATGATGTGCCATTGTATCTGCTCCTTTCTGCCATTCTCACAGTGCCAGGGTGTGAATTCCCACCAGATCAGTTTTTTCTCATGCCCCTTCTATTGTCTTGAGCTCAGGCTTACCCTCTGCTTTCATATTTATAGACTTAATGCCAGGCATGCTAAGCTGTGCCCTCCCACCCACAATGCAAGGGCTACCCTAAATCCTTCTATTTGTTACATTTTGCAATAGAATTCCATCAGTGATTTAGTCTACATAGAAAGGGGCACATCTTAATGTTTGTTGCTTTCTGTCTTACATGAGGCTCCCTCTCTCTGTTGGCATTTTAAACCTTTTTTTTTTATTTGTTTTATTGATCTGTATTTGAAAGGATGTTGCTTCTCCCCCTGTTTGTTACATGGTAATGAGATACTTCCCTGCTAAGTATATTATTTGCTCTTTCAGACATTTGACAAGCTGTGCAGTCTATTCTACAAACCCCCTCTAAACACCAGACCAATACAATTCTATGGGTTAGACATAGATTAAAAGGATATATATATTTTACAAGGTATATAATATATTTATTTTTCTATTTACTTTTGTCTTCATTAATTTATTAAAAAAGCACTTTTCCTGCCTAAAATCAAACAAATAGTCCCTTTATGGGTCTGCCCTCTGCAGCTTGTGTAGGCACAGACTCTGTAGGGCTAAATCTGCAGTCTAGTGTCCTATCCTATCAGGAACCACTTTGCCGTGGCACTTTGCAGAATGTTGCTGCACTATGGGACCATGCCGTATGTTAAGCTGTCCCATATCACAGTATGACAAAGTATTTTTACTTCTCCACACTTTCTTCACACCTGATCTCCAACTTCACCATCAAGATGATGATAAGGTGCCTTGGCGTGGGGGAGCTCTATTATTATTTTTGATCATCATCATCATAACTTATGTTATTGTTAATAATAAACATTTTACTCCTGCTTTTTATATTATAATAAAAGCTGAAAGTTACAAACATATGCATTTGTTTGTATTATAATACAAATCACAGAACAAATGGCAAATACTACTCAGTAATATGCATTTACTGGTGACTTGGATTATAATACCTAATAGATATACGGGTATACCTTACTCAAAGTATTATTCACTACATCATCACATTTGTGCATTATTTTCACCACTGTTGGCTGTGCATGCTGATTTGTAAGATCACTCATGACAGTGCAAGTAATAGAGAAGAGTTTATAAACTTATTTTTTTTTTTTGTGCAATTGTTCATAGGACCCCTTGGTGAATCTATCCTCTTATGCCACACATTATCATATTAACACACATAGGGAACATTGACTACAATTATTATTTGGTATGGTAACTGTCATGGAAGATTTTCTCTAAAAATATTTCATACTCATGGGTCAATTATTGTATATTTCAAAACATGTGATGTGTTTCCTAATCTGCAGTGGGATAAGTCTGTCCTTTTAATGTTAACATCATCAGATAGGGCTTTGGTTAGATTAGATATTGTAGATAGTTAATTCTTTGGATTTTTTGATGCCACCACCTAATTTGATTTTCTGGTTCAAGAGTTGCTTTTCTCATCTGACCTATTTCATTTAACTTGGGGAGAGGGGATCTGTCTTTTCCCCCTCGGTTTGCTCTTTGCTTCAGGGCCCCAAGAAGTTCTGTGAAAACCAGCACGGATTGAAAAGTCACAGATCAGGGTTAATGAACTTCTTCCGCCAGCCAGCTGCACCCAGCAGGGCGCCATTAAACCCTGAGGTGTGCGGAGATGTCAAGTGACACGTTTACTAAGCAACGTCTCACTAATTCACTGCACTGAGAGGGGAAAGAGGCCTCCAGATGTGCAATACCGAAGGCTCACTCTGAATTTCTTGAACAAACCTGCCATGTGTAAGATAAACCCTTAAATTTCCTTATTTACAGCTTCAAAGTGGATGGAGATCAATTTCTTTTTAGCCACATGGAGCTCGGCTTTTGCATTCTCCCTCATTATTCCCTTTTCCTGGCGCAATACCAGGACTGATTTCAGATGTTTTCGAAAATTGGTGTAAAAGGGTCCTAGGAGGCTGCTTCCAAACACCTGCAAAGAGTGTAAATCCAGTAATTGTGCCATATGCATTAATAGAGCATGTCAAACAGAGCTGGAGTTTTACTGGAAAATCAGAGCAGAGTCTCACAATATCAGCAGATGCCCTGCCCAGTGCCCACGTAGATGGTCCTGGTATTCATTTTGTCAGAAATTTGTAGAAAACTGGAACTCAATGAATTCTGGGGAGAATATGATCAAAATGCCCTCCACTGTATATACAGTAAGGGAACAGAGAGCATATTACTTAAAGGTATATGGAAGTTTCCTGGATTATAGGTAGAGGAGAATCAGTAGCGTGTGAAAACATTTTTTTTTGAGGAAAAACAAAAACAAAAAAAGAATGAATAAGCTTACTGTAAATTTAGCAAAGCGTCTACAGTTTTTAGGCAGTTGATTTTGAGAAGGAACATTACTGAACAACAATGTATCTGTTTCCTTCTCGCTGGCTGCGACAAAGCTGTAGCCGTGATACTGACAGATGATTGGCTAGGAACAAAACCTGGCACAGTTCATTGGCTGGATAGGTGCCTTGGGGATGGAGCTCACATAAGAAATGTCAAATGTACTTTGAATTACAAATATATAGAATTCCTCAATAAAATGATTTGATATGAGATGCCCAATCAGAAAGAGACACATAGGAGATCCCACAAACTACCAGATACATTAAATTCCAGCATCCACCCCAACAGACATGGGCCACACTCCAAATTGAGCCTCGTGCAACACAGTAAAAAAATCGGCCTCATGCAAGCTACTGTTGAGATGATTCACACTTAGGATGACACTACATTATAATATTACAATATGGAGAGTCCTTGCACCATAATCTCTTCCACATTGCAATTACTTGGCACCTTATCACACAGTTTCCCAGTCTGTGCCTCTGCTCCTCTTTCCAATCTGGTTCCTTCCATGACCTTTGATGATTATGCCCTTTTATGCAGTGAATTAACATCTCTCAGCCCCATGTGCTGAAAGCCTGCGGTCACTTCTGTTTATTTAACCAAGGCTTGTAGAAGGAGGTATGGTGAGACTGATGGGCAGCAGAACAGACTCCCACAGTGATAATACCAGAGCCTTCAGAAACGTGTGTGAGCGAGCTGGCAGAGACCCAAAAATGCCCCAACGTGAGAGGGCGACGTGTGAAGATCTCCTGCTTCTCTCTATGGAAACACACAGTACACATCCTGCTGGGCTGGATCCCTGTACTGAACCTACAGGATTCCAAATGCAAGAGAACTGAAAGCTTGTTTAACCATTTCAATGGTAGAGGTGCTGGCCATGTATTGCTTGTGCCCTTATCTGATCCCTCTGTGAATTCCAGGCCCTAATCTATCCTCTCCTCCAGATGTTGGACGCATTAATGTGCTGGTGCCATGAGGAATCCAATGAGAAATAATATAGAAATAGAGTTTGTTGGCTGACGTCTAAACGTTTTATTCACTATTTTTAAATCATGTCCCCGTTTTCTAGCACTTACTTTTCTTTGACATATGATCCACTTTATACATTAATTCTGATCTTCCAACAAACTGATCAATTAACATATAAACATTTATATCCATATATATTCCCTTCGGTGTCGCTACCTTGTGGTTGTATAAGTGCTTGTGTACTTCAATGAAGCTGTGAGCTACACCAAGGGTCACCCAGGTTGGGCATGTCATAGTACAGAAGTCAGACAGATGGCAGCCCACTAACACTTTTAATGACAACTGAATAAAATTATAAGTATTTATATGTGCAGTTAAAATTTCTGCAATAACTGGGTCATTTGCTCTGACCCTTTAAAGAAGCTTAGAACCAGGGGCGGAGCTTGTGAATAGAGCGCCCGTGCAAACAAATATTTTTGCCCCCTCCAGTTTATATATATATATATATATATATATATACTGTATATATATATATATATATATATATATATATATATATATATATATATATATATTACAAACAATGAATAGTACATTAGTGATTATATTTGAATGTCTAAAAAATAAGTTAAGAAATTTGGCAGGGACATTCAAATGAGACCCCATAATGCACCCTCACTCTGTCAATCCATACCACTTTATAAATGGCTCCTTTTAAGCATGTGCTTACTGTAATTCACAGTTTTAACTATATCAATGGATGGATTATTAAAAATCCAGGTCATTTAACCACATACAGCACTGTTTCACGGTTATTCACGGTTACTGCCGATCCTCAGTGTGGTGTGAGTACTTGGTTTGTGTGGTGGATTTGTAGAGAGTAGTTCACTAAAGCAATCGTTTCACAATGAAAAACACATTAGTGATTCTATGTGTATGTCTAAAAAATAAGTTAATAAACTTATTTCGTGCTCAAATTTCTCAGAAATACAGTTTATGCACTGCATTCTTGGAAAACTGGGCGGGAACATGCAAATAAGACCACAATGCACTCTCACTCTCTCAATCCATACCATTTTAAGCATGGCTCCTTTTAGTCATATGCTTACTGCATTTCACAGTTTTAGTCATAGTATATATATATATATATATATATATATATACTGCCCCAGTGCATACACAAGCCCCCTGACCATGGTCCATCCTGTCCCCTTCACCCTGTCCCCCATGCAGGCCCCTGCTGCCCATTATCAATCCTGATCCCCCAACACCCTACCCCCCGGGTTCCATGGGCTTTACCAGCTGCAGCGCATGTATTACTATCCTGTTTGCAAGTCTCTATGCTGCGGCCGGGAATCCTGAATGACGTCATTGCATAGAGAGGCACAGACATGATAGTAATACGTGTGCTGAAGCTGGGGGTTCGACAAGGTGGTAGGCGGTTGTTGGGCAATCAAGGCTCATGATAGGCAGCAGGGGGTCCCCAGAGGCTTATGTAAATGAAGAAAAAATAAATAAATTGCACAGCATTGGGCCCCCCAGCTGAGCGGGCCCCCGGTGCATTGCACTGGGTGCACTGGCGGTAGTGCCGCTCCTGCTTAGAACTCCCCCATAATTACGCATTTGCAAGAGCAAATTTTATACAAATTAAAAATAGTTATTTTTATTTTAGCATGAAATGGCCTGAAGTCTACAAATCTCACTTGTTATCGTTTACCTCAAGTCCTCGAGAGCCAAAGCACATTGGATTTTAATGATACCTTGACTGAGTGATCAACCAGTGGCTCAATCATTTTGATTTCTTTTACCTGTGTTGGTTTTGGCCCCTGTTCAAGTGCGTTGTGAAGACAATTTTGTTAATAGAGAGGTCTAGAAAACCCTATCTACTCAGCAATGACTTTGCAGGAAATATATTGGGGGGGGGGGGGGGGGGGCACTGGGCATAGTCCAAATTAGCGCCATGTAATATAAAGCCAATGATTTATCAAACCGTGTAACTATATATATCATGTGAGCTGTTGTACTAGGTTATTGTTTAGAGGAGATTTTTCAAGCTGAAATTATTTTAGACACTTTGCTAAACCAGCTCTGTGGAATAATATGGCAAGAAGTAATGTTTTCTCACAAAAAAAATAACGTTTCACTGTTGATAAATCGTTGCCAAAGATCTCTGAGACTATTTATCAAAGTCTTCTGTTTGCAAAGTTAGGGAATCCTGTGGTTAAAAATCGCTTCATTGTGTCAAATACATATATTGGCAGCTTTTATAGAAATATTGATTTTGACAGCAGATAAAACTTAAGTCTGTCCGTTCCCATATGTGTGAGGAGTAAAGGAAAGGAAGTCAATAAGGATATAACCGAGTTGGCTTTAAATACCTCTAGAAAATCCAGTGCTCCAAATGGGTTGAAAAAAATAACTAGAGGGAGTAAATTATTTTTTTTAGAAAACTCCATAACTCTGCATAAGCCCTTATTTTCTGCAAATGCCCCACTCCCACCCACTACCTACCCATTCTACTCCCTTTCTCCACCTCTACTGTATAAACCCCCTCCTCTTATATCTTGTACCTACCTTTCTCTCTCATCCTCTATATACTTACCTCCCCCACTTGCCTATCTTTTACCTATATCCCACACCCTGCCATCCTATTCCTACCTACCTCGCACACCCTCCCTTACTCTTCCTACCTATGTCCCACACTCTCTCATCCTCTACCTAATTCCTTCAATCTCCCATCCTCTTCCTACCTCTGACAATATCCCATCATCTTCCTATTTCCTACACTCTCCCATCCCCTACCTAGCTCCTACAATCTACTATCCCCTTCCTACCCTTCCCTCCACCCCATTAAAATCTATTTCTCCCACTTTCACAACCTCTTCCAGGTTTCTTCCTATATTCTTCATCTTCTACTAACTTATCCGTCCCCCCACTCCTATCCTGTACTTACTTTCTTTCCCTCTCCCAGATCCTCTAAGTATCAACCTCTCAAGCTCCCTTATCCCCTGCCTATATCCCACACTCTCCAATCCTCTTCCGATCTACATCACATTATCCCATCCTCTTCCTACCACATACACTCTCCTATTCTCTACCTACCTCCTACATTGTCGCATCCTCTTCTTACCACCCACACTTTCCCATTCACTTCCCACCTACCTCCCCACTCTTCCATCCTCTACCTATCCTTTCTTCCACCCTCTTCCAGTCTATATCTCCCATTTTCTCAGCCTCTTCCTGTATTCTTCATCCACTCTCCCATCCTCAGCCTACCCCCTCCGTTCTCATGACTACCTACCTCCATTTGTCTCTCACCAACAGGACAACTAATAGGGTTGGACACGACCAAATCTACTAGAAGCTGAAACGCTGATGCTCAAAATTATTTTCCAACATTTTATGATTATTTTGCCAATTAAACAAATGAATCCTATAGTATTGGAGCACAGGAGTAGATATTTAACCCATATTCATCAATTAAATATATGTATATTTAATTATATTTAGGTTTCCTAAACAGATTACAGCTACAATTATCATCTAAGCTCTTGTGTTAACCCTTTCCCTTCTCCCCATATTGTAAGGGAGCCGGTGTAAGGAAGTTCTGAGTGACTCACTGTACAATGAATCAAATTATAATAAATTCCTTAATCCAAACCATAATGTTACAGCAACACCAAAAAAAAAATATGTTGATTGTTCTGTTCCTGAAGAGTTTAAGGCAGGTTTGTGTTAATTACATTGTATGTATGTACAATCTTGTATTACACCCATTGCCAGCCCACAGACATGTGCTACAGTAAGGGTTAAATAATTGCCACTCATTGTGATTGTATTCACACACAGTAATGGCTCATTATGCTTATGGATATAATTATAGTGGTATTTACTTTTTACAGCTGTGTTTAATGAACACCTAATTAAGAGAAATGCTTGTGACTGCAGGAAATATTTAGACTTGTGGTTTTTGACACATTTGGCAGGAAAAAATCTGTTTCCAGAACTTTGAGTCTGAGAATAGAGTTTTATTTATTTGTCCTTATTTGGTTCACAACTGCTTTTGCTTTGTGACCAGAGATGCATTTCGGGAATTTAGTTGCTCAAATCACATTTAGATGTGTGATCCCATGTGAAAGCATATAGGAATGAACATCTGTAAAGATGGCTTTAAAAAATAGCATAGACAGTCAGTAAATGACAAGGCAATGGCAAGTCTGGACAAGCTATTAAAAAGTAAAGATATTAAAGATATAAGTAAAGATAGGTCAGTATAATATTCCAAGTAATATACGGATGTGAGAACTGGACCATAAAGGAGTCTGAGCGCTGAAGATTTGAATTGTGGTGTTGGAGAAATCTGCTTAGAGTCACTTGGACTGCAAGAAGATCCAATCGATCAGTACTACAGGGAATAAAGCTAAACTGTTCACTGGAAGGAATGAGCATGAGGCTGAAGGTTAAATATTTTGTCCATATCATGAGAATACAGGATTCCATAGAGAAGACTCTGATGCTGGGAAACATTGAAGGCACATGAAGTCGGGGATGGCAGAGGTGGAGATGGGTAGATGATGGCTGACAGATGTGCCTGGCGTGCTGCTGTCCATAGGGTCAAAGAGAGTTGGACATGACTGAACAATTGAACAACAAATGATAACATCTGAGATCTTGAGTTTAAAAAGGGTAAAGTTTCCTATGAAATATAGGGACCGTTCTGCCTCCTTACCTGCTTGATCAAGCTATCCTTTAGATTGTATGTTTGCGAGTTTTCAATCATGTGTCGGTGCTGTGGAAACAAAAACTATGTATTTGTTTTTAGGCTCAAAAACAGGGCCCTCCATTCTTTCTAAGGTGTTAATTTTGTTTTTGCCATGTACCAACCCCTGTACAGCGCTACGGAATATGTTGGCGCGATACAAATAAAGATAATAATAATAATAACAACAATAATAATAATAATAATAATAACAATAGATACATGATTTAAACATTAGGAATGATACATTAGTCATTGTGAGATAAAATGTGTACCAGGATTTCTACTTAACCTACTATATCCACAGGGATCAGATAAGAAGGCGGCAGCACTACAACTATGCTTCCTGGAAGTTCTGGATTTTACTAGGTGTATAATATCCCTGTTTATCTTTTTACTTTTATGCACTTTATATTGTTGAGAAGTGCTTATAAGCTCTGTTTTACTGCCTAAATCAAACAATTAATCCCTGTATGGGTCTGCCTACTGTAGCTCATGAAGACTCAGACTCTGCTGTAATTGCTCTACTGTATTTTTTACTAACCAGTCAGTGACCATATTTCAGCAACATGCTGGGGAGACATGGTCCTGATAGGCTAGGACACTAGACTGCACATTCAGCACTACAGTGTAGGTGTTTACATACACACAAGAATAAATAATGATTTTAAGTTGATGTAAAGTCACCCAAAAATTCTCAACAATGAAGCCATGTTTGGACAAACTATCATGGTGGGCATCCATCCTACCATTTTGAAGCCAATAACTTGGGTTGATGGTAAATAATGTCCTGCAATCTGTGTTTGAGAAAAGTAAAGGAGAACTGGCTGGTGATGGAGCAAACATCTGGACCTGGATGCCTTCTGGTGCAGGTTAAGATAGCGTTTGTGACATCATATAAGCATTTTTTCTTGAGTGCTATAAATTAAAGGGAAAGAGAAAACTATACAGGTTACACAACACTTTTCTTTAGTACATTGGTCCCTCAAGTCTCAGTTGCTGATTTTAGAAAATATTTTAAGGATATTTTGAGTACTGGTAAATCAACCATTTTGATTTACTTGCCTTTACTCATATCCTGAATGCCTTCTCCATGTCATAGATTATGATCTGGAATTTATGGATCTTAATATGTTGTTGTTCAGTCGTGTCCAACTCTCTGCGACCTTATATATTTAGCAAACCAGGCACATCTATCGTTATGACTCTTGTTGTGCTTATTCATAATATTTTCTTAGCACTGCCAGGTCCTTCTCCAGTGGACTGCAATTTGTCTGACCTCTCCACTATGACCTGCCCATCTTGTGTGACCATAAATGGAATAGCTCACAGCTTCACAGAGTTATACAAGTTCCTTCACCATGACAAAGTAGTGATACAGAAGTCTCAACATACAGAAGGGGTTAAACCTCACTCTTACTGTTTTTCTGTATTATGATATGCCTATGTGACAGGAATATCCATTTGCCTGAATGTAATGAGATAACACTGTAAGAAAAGTAAATAAGAAGACAAAGTGAGCATCAGTGATGGAGTTAGTTACTAAAAGGCCCCCGTGCAAAATAATTTGGAGCACACTTGCAACTTCTCTTTTTACCCTGCTTTTGTTGTTTAGTTGTGTCCGACTCACGGTGACTATGGACCGCAGCACGCCAGGCACATCCTTTAGCCACTGCCCCTCTGAGCTACATCTAGCACATGTTCACTGCTTCCATGACTTTACCTATCCATCTCAGTCTCTGCCGTCTCCTTCTTGTGCCTTCAATCATTCCCAACATCAGAGTCTTCTCTAGGGAATCCTGTCTTCTCATGATATTGATAAGATATTTGAGCTTTAGCCTCATGGTCAAACCATCCAGTGAACACTTTGGCTTCATTTCCTATTGTATTGATTGCTTGGATCTTCTTGCAGTCCAAGGGACTCTACGATGTCTTCAACACCAAAATGCAAAGGTATAAATTCTCCGGCGCTCAGACTTCTTTATGGTCCAGCTCTCACATCCTTATGGGAATACCAGAGTTCTAACTATGGAGACTGTCGTTGATAATGTAAGATCTTTACCTTTCACTAGCTTATCCAGATTTGCCATAGCTTTCCTCCCCAAAAACAAACACCATTTTATTTCATAGCTGCAGTCACCATCTGCAGAGATCTTGGAGCCCAGGAAAATAAAATCTGTCACTTCCTCCACTTCTTCCCCATCTATTTGCCAGGAAATGAGATTGCTGCAGAGTTCAATAAAAAGGCAAACTTACATGTAGATGGCTAAATTACCCATATGGAGATCAGTTCACCTTTCTATAAAGTATTATCTGCCATTCTTATCTAATAAATGTAGATTCCTCCTTTACTGGTAGGACCCCTAACCTGTTGTGGGCCCCAGTGTTTTGAACCACCTGCACCAGCAGTAGCTCTGCCACTGGTGAATACTTTTTATCCCACCTGTAACATTGTGTACTGATCAAGTGAATTGAGAGCTTGCAAGTGTGTAAAGTGAATAGGGGCACATTGATGCCTAGTCATCAGAGCTACAGCATTCTGTACTTTGGTGGGATAATGTATTAAATAATCCTTATTATTATTGTGTCTGACAAGGCTCTCTCTGTCCTGTCTCCCACTGCTTTCCCTCAGTCCCTCGATTTCTTACTATTTAGTTCCTTTGTTCACTGCAGACACAATTTCCATCTCTTTCAACGTCAAGCACAGATATTTTTTCGCTTAAATTAGGAAAAGAAAACTCTGAGCAAAACTTGGCAACGTGACATCCATTCCTGGGCCAAATCACCTCCCATTCCGGAGGTTTTAAGATACAGGTGTCTAATCTCGGGATCTGGTTTCAACATTTAAAAGCAGCTCGAGCCCAATTAAGCAAAACTTCAGTGTAAATGTTTTGTGTCAAGGCTAAGATAAAGACTGTATATGTCTGGGGCAAGAAAAGAAGAAACCCTAAAATGCATCGCTTTCAGGTCTCATTTTGCTAATGCACATTTTCTTCTTAGATAGGATTTGCTTAACACAGTTTTATTGCACTTGCTTATTATATTATTTTGTATTATATTATTATCTCTATTGTGTTTACATCTTTATCTCGCTTGCCCCGACACTTAAATAATACCTTGGATATTATAATATACTAGTAACGTAACTTGCTCGTCATAAATGACAGTATCATATATGATACTACTCTGTTTCTCTCTCTGCATCCTCTCCCTCTGTGCGCCCTTTTCCTCTCTCTCTGTGTGCCCCCTCTCTCTCTCTCTCTCTCTGCCCCTCTCTCTCTCTGTGCTTCCCCTCTCTCTCTGTCATCTTTATGTCCATGGTCATGCCGATCCACTTGATATTCATGGCAGAGATACTGGAGTAGGTTGTCAGTTCCTTCTCCAGTGGGTCAAAGCATGCGTCTAGGTGGTCTCCCATCCAAGTACTGACCAGGCCCAATCCTGCATGGCTTCAGGGTGGTGTGACCCCTAGGTTCCCTGACTGGAATGAACCAAGGTTGACAGTGGTGAAAGCACCAAATCCTAAACACTGTACCACCAGGTAACCAACTTTGCTAGTAGGAATTGGCTAAAAAAATCTACTTATTTTTTCTTAATAGATATAAAGGTAAGTAACTGCTACAATATATATACTTCATTAATGCAGACTACTCTAAAATCTTGCAGTCTGTTTACATTGTCAAACGCATCTCCAATTAATGGGCCATAAATTCACCATTTTAAACACATAGTTATTTAGCCTTTAGTAAATTATTTATAATACATATTCCTATTCATATCTCCAGTTCTGAATCACTACCTTGTCGTGGTGAAGGGGCTTGTGAGTTGAACCATGTAGGGTCACCCAAGATGGGCTGGTCATAGCAAAGAGGTCTACTGGAGAAGGAGCTGGCAACCCACTCCAGTATCTTGTGCTGTGGTCCATAGGGTCACAGAGAGATGGACATGACTAAACAACTAAGCAACAATAGTCATCTCAACCTGTCTTATAAGATAACCCCTATATATGAGTTTTTTATTTTCAAGTACGTTGGAGCCTTGTGCACTGAGATCAGCTCTTTGTAACACAGAGAAGTTTTCTGGCGTTGTATTGGTAGTGGAAATTTAACAGATGGCGGTGCTCTGTGGCTACATATCTCTGCCGACATCAGATACAACATTATTGGTTGTTTAGATGTTTTTAAGTTTCTAAAACAATATTTTCTACTTTGTTTATTACTTTTAACTCCTCAAAAGCACTTGTGTAAACATGTGACTCGAGTACCCATTGGATGAGAAGTTTGGGATTTCTCCAGTTGGGAAAAGAGAGTACATAAGATAACAAATTAAGTGGATAGGTATCTCCAAGACAACTGATAGACCTTTCCCCCCTTACTTAGTGATTCTTTCATTGGTGAAATGTGTGTGATATTTATTTAATTTGATTAATGCTAAATTTATAATATATACTGCATATATAACAATAAATATTACATGACATGTTAGAGATAAAACAATGGCAGCTACTTCCTATATCATAAATAGAAACACGGTCACCCACTATTCAATTGGTGCAGCCTTGATAGTTTAAATACCACTGTAGTTCAAGAAAAAAGTAATCAGCAGTTGTGCAAGTAATGAAGAAAAAAAACAATTTTAGACAAGAGCTATTTTTTTATAATTATATATCTTATATCTTAGTTGAGGTTGAAAAAATACTTTTAGTCCATCCAGTTCAACCTTTTTAGATCTTCTGTGATCCTTGTAATATGAGGATTCATTGGTAATTGATCCAGAGGAAGCACACAACATTGAAAGATTGTCAATTGTTTTATAAAGGGGGAAGAACTCCCAAAATGCTAGCAAATGGATTACTCCCTGAATCAATATTCCTCCTTCTGCAGTTATCCAAGATAACCCTGAATGCCCATTTTACTTAAACATATATACAACCTCATTTGAAAGTTGTTTGTAAAATCCACTCTTTCCAGCTTTAAAATGCCTTTTTATGAGGTGGTGCCCCAAATTGTCCTCCATATTCCAAATGTGGGACCACTAGGGATTTACATAGTGGCGGAATTATATTAATGAATGCTAATATTCTACTTGCCTTTGCAGATACAGCTTGGTATTGGGCTATATTACGTAGATGTTTGGCCACAGGCACTCATTATCCCTTTCTAACTCTGATGCCCCTAGATTTGTTCTACTAATATCAAAAGTTTTTGTTGGCTTATTGTAACTTTTTTTTCCCCAACTCTAGTTTAAATGTGACTGGGTTGTGATCACTGGCAACTATGAAATGTGATCACATTTGATATTATAGAAATATTATTTGTGATGACTAAATCCAAGATAGCCTCATTTCTAGTAAGTTCTTGTATAACTTGGGTCAGATAATGATCCCTGAGTGTACTCAAGGGCCTGCTTCCCTTTTGCTGAACTGCTGGTCTCATTCATCCAGTTTATTTCAGGGTAGTTAAAGTTCCCCATTATTATATCATGCTTAGCTGCATTTCCAGTCTGTTGCAATAGTTGCAATCCTCTCTTTCACTTATATTTTGGGGTTGATATCATACTCCTACCAATGTTTTCTTCGGATTTGTTCCTATGCTATGTAACTCAACCCACAAGCATTGAACATTATCACTAGTTCCAGCATAAATCTCTTCTCTGACTATAGCCTTATATTCAGGCTTAACATGCAGGCAAATCCCTCCTCCTCTTTTACTATTGCCCCTATTTTTTTCTAAATAGGTTAATCTCATCCAGATTAACAGTCCAGTCATGAGAGTCTTCCCACCATGTTTCAGTAATGCATATTAAATCACATTTCTCATTAACTCTTTATATTTCTACCTCTACAATTTTCCCTGGCAAGCTTCTAGCATTACACGTATACACTTTAGATTGCAATGTCTATGCAGGTTTGAAGTACTTGCTACTGTATTTAAGTTACTTACAATGACCTCCCTATTCACTATTCTAATCCTTCTCCTCCCCATAAGCAGTTAATTCCTCCATTACCAACTCTACACTTAGTACCTGATTACTTCTATCCAGTCCATCCCTCATCCATATTCGGGACAGAGGACAGCAGAATGGATAGTAATGATGAAATCTGATAATGTTGAAACCTGTCCTTGATATCCCCAGACACATCTGCTGTTTACAATTCCTGAAGCCGATTACGTCCCTGCTTCTCTTTGCTGTAATATGCTGTTCAATGATAATGGTTTAACCTAGCAACATCAAAATTCACTGAGAAATGCAGAAGCAGAATATAACAATTGGGCCATTTTAGGTTTACCCAATTATATTCCCTCTTAAAGCCTTTAAAGATTTTCTTCTGGTCTTAGTCTGCCTTTAGCTGTCTCTATATATTAGTACTTTGGTGCATTTATTCCTGTATGTTAATATCAGTTGTTATCTTTGACTTTAGTCTGGTTTTATACTATGTTGATGTAAGTTATGTATTCTAATGTAATGGAGTGGCTACAACCCTGTATATTACTGTTGATTGTTATCCTGTTTATTACTATGTGTTATTTACCTAGATGATAATAATTGTTATTGCCTTGCGTATCACTTTGTGATGTTGCATTGTACATTACAGATTTTAGCTTTTGTGTCAATATACAATTTTAATTATATATTGCTCTAGGATATTATTGTATCCATTGTTTTGTGTTATTACTGTATAAGTTAATAAAGTTTATTATATTGTATGTTACTGTGGGTTATATTCCTGTATCTTACCAGGGGTTGTTACACTATATATTTCTATATTTTTTTTAGCTGACATATCTCTATTGGTTATAACTCTGAACATTACTAATTTGGAACATTATTATGAACTATTTTACTGGACAATACTATGGGTTGTTTCTCTATATTTTACTATAACTGTAACATTTGTAGTGTGATTAATACTACTCTACTGTTAGTAAATCACTTTCTGAGTAGGCTTTAGATGTTATTGCCTTGTATATCAGTGAACATTAGCCCCCAAGAGGCAATAAATAAAAATATCCTTAAAGTCAGACCTGTTAGTGGACCTTCAATGATCAATGGTGCTCTGATTTGAAGAACTACGCTTAAAAATAAGCAACATGTTTTTAGAATGTATAAAAATGCTTACAGCCTCTATTTTATTTATTTAAAATACAAGTATACTGTTGTAGGATCTACCATTTTAGGTTCCACTGGCCTACTTCCTCAGATGGTGGAATTTACTGAGAGGGTGCACGTTGATCCTCACTCTACAGAGACACATCAGACATTATCATGACTCACGTCTACACACAATTTACTAAATCTCAGATATAATAGATGAGCAATGTGGTGCGGTAATGTCCAATGTAGCATTATGTATCCACCCTGTATCGACCCTTTTTCCATCACATACAGAGTAGTAATTGTGTGTTTTGGGGGATAAGCATGCATCATGGTTTAATGGCTGTTTTCATTTTGCAGACACAATTGTGTGAATAAAATGTGATGTTATTTGTGTTTGGTTTCCATTTATCAATGGTGCTGTATTGGTTGCCATAGATGCAATGCTTGGCATTATAATAACAATACACCTGGCAAAAGTATAACATGCTGGTGTCTTGTCACCACATGTCTGGCAACCATATAATGAAATTATTAAAACGAAAAAATAATAAACATCAATTTTACACAGTCTTTGTCTCATTATATATATTGTGACAAGCTGTCTGTCTCCACCAGGTCTGTACCTATGTTTTTGGCACTTTTGGTAGAGGAACATAATTACAGGAGGTTGTAAATCCTTTTTCAAATTTACTGTATTATATTCACCAGTATTACAAAATATAGACCAAATGAAATCAAAGAAATAACAGGACTAGGTCCCATTAGAAAATTACCTATACTGTGATAATCCCCTAACTACTGGAACACTCGTCCAGCTAAACCTGGATGAAGCAAAAACAAAATAAACAGTCCAATACTTTGTTTTCAATGACTGGTCTGTGTACTTTAGAGTCCAAGTTTCCACTCTTCTTTAGCATATTGCTCATCAGCTCCATGCTGCTGTATCTATGCGCCTTTATTTAGCTTCAGACACCAGTATGGACACTTCTTTCTGGTGTCCTGTTTCGCAACTCAAATCAGATGCACATTTCTGGTCTTTTCCCAGTTTCTATAAACTCCTCTCTGTATTTCTCTCTTGGCAAATCCAATAAAAAGCATACACTTCCACGAGTCTGTCTTCTGCTCCAAGCAAACTCTGCAGACAGTCTCTTTCATAGCCTTGCCTAGGCTGAAGGCCTAAAAAAAGCCTGACTCAAGTCCAGCCTCTCACATTGCTAGGCTGCACTGCATAAACAGTCACACCAAATTCCCAGCTCCGGTATTTTATCAAGTGTGATCAGCTGGAGCTAATCAAACTGTCTCAGGAGTTAACTCGTTTACCCCTCCTGGGGGAAAGAGAGCTTTATATATGTAGCTCATACAAACCCCTTATATCACTCTGTCACAATATATATATATATATATATATATATATATATATATATATATATATATATATAAATAAATCATTTATAATTAATAATTAACGTTTTTTATTTCCCAAAACCGTGTGGATTATGTTGAGGGAATTTGCCTATTATATTTAGCGGCTAATGTTCCTTGTTAATGCCTCAATGATGAATATCATTTACATAACTGTAAAATATACTGCTATTGCAGGTTTTAAAAACACAATGCTAAATATCAGTAGTATTTAGTTAAAAGCAAGATTTGTCTTTACTAAGTTCAGAGCTAAATTCATTAGCTTTTAAAGCAGAAACAAAAACATATAGAGGCCACAGTGATCCTTTATGGACTGGAATGGGAAGCACTGCTTTATATTACATTACACTGGATGATTCAACTTTTCTCCCAGCCTTGGTTTACATCGGAAGATAAAATTACTCATACAAGGAAAGTAAATAATTTGTGGTTTTCTCATGCTCTGAGTAATTGAGCGTTGCGGCTCTTGCAGTGATTATTGTGGCTGCTGACACCGATCACCATCCAATAAAGAAGGAAGTTTTCCTATATTGTGCCTTCAGCAATAGAGACTTCCTGGCTAAAAACCACCATGGCACAAGTTGTGGGAAATACATGTCACATTCACACAGATCCAGTGATTATATGTGTGTGTGTGTGTGTGTATATATATATATATATATATATATATATATATATATATATATAATATAAACATCTATCACATCTATGCATAGATAGGTAGGTTAATATGGATATATAACTACAGAGATATAGATATTAGATATAGATGATGGGTTCCCATGTTATCCAGTGGTTAGGATTTGGTGCTTTCACTGCTGCAACCTGGGTTTCATTCCAATCAGGGAACCAAGAAGTCACACCGCCCTGAAGCCATGCAGGGTTGCGCCTGGTCATTAAAATTTTAAACCTGGCGATGCTGTTTGCCACACAATGCGATGCTCTCCCCCCTCTAACTTGAGTGCCTCGCAATGAGTGCCTTCGGGGCTCATTGCAAACCCCTCCCCCACCCTCTACTTTATGGGCCTCAAGCTTTGTGATCATTGCAGGCATCGGCCAACCCGCAACTTTTCGGCCTTGCAATGAGCACCTTGGGCACTCATCTCAAGTTTATGGGTGTGAAACCATTAGCAAATTTGGGAAATTGATCATTTTCCACAGATTTACGGACGCCATTCTTTTCCTCGGCTAGCCGTTCTGAGACCTCCCAAAAACGCCAATTAAATATGAATTTAGCCTTCAACCTCACTTACAGGCTCCCTGCCTCTCCCAATGTTCTGTGTGTGAGGGTGTAATGTCATTTTTATTTCATTAATTGGCATCTTTTGGCGGTCTTTTAATGGCTTCCAAGTTACGTGCTTGAAAAAAAAATGGTGGAGCCTGTGTTGAGAGCCTCACAATGAGCACCCTTGGAGCGCCTTCGCCGCTCATTGTGAGCCTCTTCCCACCATCTAAGTTGTGGGCCTTGCGATGAGTGCCTTCGGCGCTCATTGTGGATTGTGTCAAAGCTGTAACTTTCAATCCTCCAGATGAGCACCTTCGCCGCTCATCGCTAGTCCCGCAATGAGCACCTTCGGCACTCACATCCGTAATTTTGAAAATAGCATTACAGACAAACTCACAATTACCACAACTATTATATGTGATATATATATAAAGGGACTCTGTCCCAGCATGGAACAATAAATATTTTTCTCTACTGTAAATAAATTGTAAAATATTTAGAATTGATTTTGTGGCTCAAACCAAAGCAGTTAATTAATATGCAAGAGCTGCTTATTTGCATATTAAATACAGCAACAGTAATATACATTTTATCAGGATTGGATCACTTAAAAAAAAAAATGGATAACCCAACGTATAGCTAGTTCTATATATTGGGTTATATTAGAATAATCTTAAAAAAAAAACTAGATTTTGAGGTGACAAAGCCCCTTTAAATAACAAGCCCACATTTTCAGGTGTTATAGAATCCTCTGAGTTTGTTACATGTATTACTTACTGTTACATTGCTGCATGTTACATATGTTCTTACATACTATGTTCTGCATGAAAATCAAAACATCCAGATTATATTTCCCCTGCAGGAGGGGTCGGGGTGGTGATATTATCTCTCCCCCCCTCCATCCAGATCTCTTCTGCACATTCACAGTGTCCGGTGCCTCCTGAAAGCTTTTTTCAGCTGGGATCCAGATGTGATTAATAAACTGGAATCAGAACCGGCGTGATCCTGGGTGGTCTCAGACGAATAGAGGGAGCAGGCTGAGGGATGGAAGGGGCAGTCTGAGGGATGGAGGGGGCAGTCTGAGGGATGGAGGGGGCAGTCTGAGGGATGGAGGGGGCAGTCTGAGGGATGGAGGGGGCAGCACAGGAGAGGGGGCCATAGGTTTGTCTCTCTGCCTTTTCAGATGAACCTTCCTGTCTTTGCATAGTAGTTTTCATTGAATAGAACTCTAGAAGCTACTACAATAGAGGCGCGTTGGGCGCTGGTCCGAGAGAGACTGCATGCGCATGTATATCTACTCCAGGGGGTGAGGAGGCCGGGGGCAGCTAGCAGATATATAAAATAAATTATTCAGAATACTTATTTAGGAAGAGCTCCCATTTGTAAAGAATGTAACAAAATGTCATTAGCAGCTATACAGAGCATAAAAGTAGTTTTAGAGAAAACCTAAAAATTGTAAAACTCTGTTTTTGTAAAGGAAGTAAGAGTTTAGAAATTGTTAAATCATCGGATCTTTAGAAATTTGACACCTACCCCCTCCACATGCTTAGAATTAGGCAGGAAATTCTAGGTGTATGCTTACTCCTACAGAAAAGTAAATGCCCCCCCCCCTAATACATGCACCAAAGTGTTATGAATATTTAGTT
The DNA here is from genome assembly GCA_027410445.1 of Discoglossus pictus. Lineage (NCBI taxonomy): Eukaryota > Metazoa > Chordata > Amphibia > Anura > Alytidae > Discoglossus > Discoglossus pictus. The sequence goes on along the minus strand of CM050173.1, from coordinate 88,836,443 downwards.
TTGTGATTCATTCCTATTGATTCAGATGAACTCAAGAAGAGATATTGACATTCTGGAATGTTGTGGGTCCTTTAGTACGGAGTTGCCCAACACGGCCTTAAAGGGACGTGGAAGATTCACTAGGACTATAATATACCTGTCTATAAATTACATTTTATGTCCTTTGTTTTATTGAGAAGTGCTTATAAGCTTTGTAGTTTATTTCTATAATCAGTAATGTTGTACCTGTTTGCAGCTCATGCAGCCTATGAATACACAGACTGCGAAGTCCAGTGTTTCAATTTAGCCTGTCGGTGACTTCCCTCAAGTATCATGTACAGAATGTTGCCACTGATTCATTACTATGAGACACTGAACACACTGTACAGCTAATTTTTAATTAGGATTTGTTTTTTTATTTCCTCCGCAGGACCCTGGAGAGATCCATGATGCATTTGTGGAAGTTGTGTGTGTTAGAGAGGCATTTACATTTCTTGAGAGTTGTGGTTGCATCCTTTGATGCAAGGTGTCTGCTTCTGGGCCAGTGAGAGATACAGGGTGTGGTGTCAATTTCAGTCTTATCCTATTATCAGACAAAGGCTCTGGACTTTTGTCTGGTCCATCCTCCCTACGCAACCTCATCCTTCAGCTTTCAGGTTAAGATGTAACAAACACAAAATGGATTCCTGTACTCAGAGTTTTCAAAAAGTAAGATTTTATAAAAATAAAAAAAATATTTAAGTTACACGGCTGCTGATGATGTTAGTTTGGTACAAACTTGAGAAACAAGCGTCTTTTTCTTGAACTACAGTGGTCCTTGAGAATGTTTCAGACCTGTGATTTTATTGTTCTATCAGAAACATCTGGAAGTCCTTGCTGTATGTACTCCGGTATTTTACCAGTGTGGAATAATGTAATGAGTAATATTTTCTCTAAAGATGGAAAGCAGATTCTTCTCTGTTGGAATAATAAAAAAAATGTAATTTATGTTTATTGTTCTTTTGAAATCGTTACATGAAGCTTTTGTCGCCATCTAGTGGACACAGAGCCGAATGCAAGCATGTTGAATGAGAGCAAGGTCATGTGACTAGAATGATGTTATAATATTATGGCAATATATATGTGTGTGTGTGTATATATATATGTATGTATATCTATATATCTAAAATGTAAATGGTGTCACTCAGTCGTGCCTAACTCTCTGTGACTTCATGGACAACACACCATGCTGATCCACTTGGTTTTCATGGGAGCGATACTGAGTGGGTTGCTTGTTCCTTCTTCAGTAGGTCACAGGATACAGCTTCTGGTATTCTTAGGTAGTCTCCCATCCAAGTAATGACCAGGCCCAACCCTGCTTGGCTTTAGGGTGGTGTGACCTCTTGGTTCCAGGTAACAGCGGTGAAAGCGACGAATCCTTAATGACTGACATACATCTTTATTATTATTCATTTAAAAAGAATTAGAGTCACAAGAAAATCTTCTACATGAATATACCATAGCAATATATAAAAAGGGCTAAATAAGTATGTGAAATAATGTTGGTACTCAAACCAGAAGGCGCAAAATAACCAACCCTTATGTATACATATATTACTATATATTACTGTAACGTAGGGGCATAAAATACCTATATGTGACAGTGGGTAGTAACTACCTACTAACCATATCAATAAGAAATATACCAAATACACATCACTAAGGTAATGTGAACAAATAGTGCCTAATACCCACACATATATATGTACAATAATAGGAGTGCTCAAAATATATACAAATGTATAAATAATAAGGTGAAACTCTAGATAATTGGGGTAATATATGAACCTGTGTAAAAAAATAGTGTATATTGTATACATGGAATAAGTGCAGTGTCAGGAAACAATATATCATGTAAAATGATATACTATATACTCAATAATACTAATTCAAGTACCTAATAAATGTAAACACTGTCGCCTATCTCAAGTGCTCAATAAATACAAATATAACCAAGCCCTGAGGACAGACTCTAGTATCACAAGTATGGTCAGAAGTACTATCCTAATTAGCAAGGCATAACATCAAGGCATAAAAGCATTCCCCTCCTCTCCCTCCTCCATGTCTCCTTCCCCTCCTCTCTCTCCCCTGTGTCTCCTTCCCCTCCTCTCTCTCCCCTGTGTCTCCTTCCCCTCCTCTCTCTCCCCTGTGTCTCCTTCCCCTCCTCTCCCTCCCCTGTGTCTCCTTCCCCATGTCTCCTTCCCCTCTTCTCCCTCCCCTGTGTCGCCTTCCCTGTGTCTCCTTCCCCTGTGTATCCTTCCCCTACTCCCCCTGCCCTGTGTATCCTTCCCCTCCTCCCTCCCCTGTGTCTCCGTCCCCTCCTCTCCCTCCCCTGTGTCTCCTTCCCCATGTCTCCTTCCCCTCCTCTCCCTCCCTTGTGTCTCCTCCCCTGTGTCTCCTTTCCCTCCCCTCCCTCCCCTGTGTCTCCTTCCCTCCCCTATCTCCCCTTCCCCTCCTCTCCCTCCATGTGGTGATTACTGTGAGTTTGTGTATAAGGCTTGCAACTTACGGCGTTAATTGCGAGCGTTACACACAAACACACAGTACGACAACTATATATATATACTAGCAACTTGCCCGTCAAAAGACGGCTATAAATGTGAAGCCTCGCAATGCTGTAGGCCACACAATGTGAGGCTCCCCCCTCCTTTACTTTATGGGCCTCGCAATGAGTGCCTTCGGCTCTCATCGCAAACCCTGCAATTAGCGAGTTCGCCGCTCATTGCAGGCCTCGGCCAACCCGCAACTTCAGCGCTCACTGCAATCCTCTCCCCATTCTCTCCCTCCCGTGTCTCTTTGCCTCCTCTCCCTCCCCTAGAGTTTTTCCCCCCTTATCTCCCTCCACTGTGTCTCTTCCCCCACCACTCCCTCCCCTGTGTCTCTTCCCCCCCACTCCATGCCCTGTGTCTCTCCTCCCCCCATTCCCTCCCCTGTGTCTCTTTCCCCCCCTCTCCCTCCTCTGTGCTCCTGTTTGCATTTATGGGTTTGCAGCTTTGGGAAATTGTTCATTTTCCCCAAGGCCGAAATGGATTTACGATTTACGGGCTTGAAAAAAAGTTACATCTTTACATCCACCATTTTTTCCCCTTGCTTACCTGTTCTGAGACCTCCCACAAATGACAGTTAAGCCTCAAATTAGCTTGCAGCCTCACTTACAGGCTCCCTGCCTCCCCCCCCCCCCCCCCCCCCCGTGCTTTGTGTGATGTTGTAAGTTAATTTTTTAATTTATTGTTGTCTTTTGGGGGTCTTCAGACGCTTCCGAGTTACGGCCGTTAAATCCGTAATTTATTTGAAGCCTGTAACTCATCAGCCATTTTGAGCCTCTCCCCCCTCAAGCCAGTCACATACGGGCCTCACGATGAGCGCCTTTGGCGCTCATTGCAACCCCCGTCAAACGTGTAACTTTCAGACCTCACAAAGATCGCCTTCAATCGTGAGGCCCAGAATGAGCGCTGCATGTGCAAGCCCGTAACCTTTAACATTGCATGACGACAACTCACAATTACGACAACTATATATATGACTAGCGACTTGCCTGTCAAAAATGACGGGGCAATAAAATTGTAAGGCAGGTAATGCTGTTCACCCAAAAAATGACTGTCTGTGGCAGTCTGAGATCCTTTGGCGCTCATTGCGAGCCTCTTGGTTGTTGTATTTTTTTGTTATCAGAGGCGTTTTTGCTGTCATTGTAAGGTCGGCGCTGATCTGCTTTTTACGCTTATTGCGAGGCTGTCCCCTGGTGTAGTTTGTGTTCTATGAGCAGTGTTGTCGCTTATTGTGAGGCGCGCAGTGAATGGCTTTTGCGTTTATTGCGATAGTGTTTATTTTTATTTTTTGTGTATATGTCGTTTTTATACTAATTAAATAATATACTTTACCTATTTGTAAGTAATATATGCAGGAAGCATTGTGCTGAAGAGCTGACAATCTGTTTTGATGTTCCTGCAGCATATAATGTAGGTTTGCAATGTTGTGGAGCTGAGGTGTAAGTGTCAGCAATGTGTGCAGTGTGTAGTGTAAATAGGCTGCGTGCGCGGGGGGGAAGCCGTTAGTGTAGCGGTGTACTTCGGCATTCTGTAAGGTGGTGGTGTAAAATGGCAGCGAATGTGTATGTGGAACGCGGCAGTGGATGATTTAGCGTCCTTGTAACCGCTTGCGAGGCGCCGTAGAGCCTCCACCTCCGCAAATGCGTCCCTCACTTTGCGAGCTCGCAAAGCGTAACGACGTTTCCCGTATTTATTATTAAAATAAACTACATATCTAAACATCATTTTGTTAAAAGCTCTGTGTTCACTCATTAAAACCATCCAAACAGTCCCTGCAAAGGTCTGCCCCCACAGCTCATGCACACAGTTGGTACTAGATGTGCTAACCACTTACAGATTGTTGGTCAACAGCAATTTTTTGAAACACTGGTGAGAGATAATCTGTGATTGGCTAGTACATTTAGTACTACAGAGACACTACATGCTCATGAGCTGCTGGGGGCAGATCTTTACAGGGACTGTATGGAAGGTTTGAGTGCGTTGAAGAACTTGTTAATAAAATGATCCCCTTCGGGATCTCATCCTTGTTGTGGTGAAGGAGCTTTTATATCTCAATGAAGCTGTGAGCTAAACCATGGAGGGTAACCGAAGACGGACAGATCATAGCAAAGAGTGCAAACAAATCAAGAAATATCTGACAACCCACTTCAGTACCTTTGCCATGAAAATCTAGATGTGCCTGACATGCTGCGGTCCATAGGGTCACAGAGAGTCGGACACAACTACAATGATGTTTAGATCTGCAAACACACACTTGGGTAGCTTATCTTAATACTAAAACATGGAAACTTCCACATCCCTTTACATTGTGTCATTTTCACGGGGAGTAGTTAGCAATTGTTCTCAATAACTACTCAATGATAACTCATTATACTTGGCCGATGGATTATATATATATATATTTATGTGCTATGTGTGTCTTTATGAAGCCATAACAGGCTCTTCTTCTCTTTGTTCATTAGCCTGAAGACCTGGAGGGTCAGAACTGTCACACATTCAAGGTGAAAAGTTTCAAGAAGGTGAAGTCGTGCAGCGTGTGCAAGCAGGCGATCACCAGGGAGGGCAGCGCCTGCCGAGGTGAGTGTTCAGCAATCCATGCAGCTTTGCTTGTGCGCCGTGCTCCGGTCTGCTAACACAACAGCTCTTTTGCATTTCACTACCCAGAAACCCTTGCTGCCATAACAAAGGGCTGCACTTTAAAAAAAAAAAATCCCCACTAGAAATGGCGTCCGTGTACGGCTTTAAGGAATGTTATAATCATCTTAAGAAAATAATTCCTTATTTATTTACTTAGCACTATATTTAAAGGCAAATGGAAATGTCCGCATTTTTTATATTAATATAAACTACCCAAGTGTGTGTCTCACATCTACACATCATTTTATTAACAAGTGAAAAAACTCCACCACTCAAACAGTCCCTGCAAAAGTCTGTCCTCACAGCTCATGCTCACAGTGTTTCTTTGGGTACTAGATGTACTAACCAATCACAAACTGAACGTTTAATTCATTTTAATATTATCAACATTAAAACTTCCATATCCCTTTAATACTGGCATTATGAGATACCTGGCATTGTCTATATACATTTTCCTAATATAATGGAAATTGTCTTGAAAACTAAACAGGGTGGTCTTGCAAACTAATCCGGATTTATTCAACACAGCATTCACTTTGGGTGGAGGGGCTGCAGTGGGGGATTATGACCCCTCCACCCAAGGGTTGTTCTATGCACCAGATAATTGGATGTGAGAATCCACTTTACCACTTGATAATTCAAGAATTCTTTGTTTATAAAGTCAGCAATAAAGCTATCTGAAAATTAAATCATTTTGAAATGAATGTTACCTATCTAATGTGTTGAGCCTGTCTCTTACTCCTTTTTGTCACACAACCCACCTTGTTTGCATGGAAGCCCTTTGGTGTGACTCACATAATTTTTCTGGAAGCCACTTACCTTCTTCGGCAGCTTTTTATTTCTGAAGGAGTTAACCATTATTTTTGTTAAATGAGGCAAAATAAAAGGAGACATTTACATCACTAATTACATCAAGTGAGACATGATCACAAAGACTTACAGTACAGGGATAGTGGAGACATGAACAGACCTAGGTGTTCCCTGGTGGTCCAGTGGTTAGGATGCAGTGCTTTCACCGCTGCTACCTGTATTCGATTCCAGGGAATCAAGAGGTCATACCACCCTGAAGCCGAACAGGGTTTGGCCTTGTCAGTACTTGGATGGGACACCACCTAGGAATAGCAGGAGCTGTATGCTGTGGCCCACTGGAGAAGGAACTGGCAACCCACTCCAGTATCTCTACCATGAGTACAAAGTGGATCAGCATGGTGTGTTGCAGTCCATGAGGTCACGAAGAGTCGGACACAACTGAACAACTCAAAAACACACAGACAGACAGGTAATATTCATTTTAAAACCATTTAATTTACAGATTGCTTTTTTGCTGACTTTAGAAACATATATTTGTTGGAGTAACAAGTGGAGAATTAGGTACTTTCAACTCCTTACCTGATTCTTACAGTGGCCCTTCAAACCTTAACCTCTCCTAGTCAATCATCTAAACATCTGACAGTTCCTTCCATGTTATCACAGTAGGGAAACAACTGCAAACAAAGTGAGTTACTGCCCTGCTGTATTCTGGGATATTTTCAGAATCTCATTTTGATTTAGATAAAATATATCACTTGCATCTTAAAGAGATATGGACATTTTATCAACGTTAATAGATATATAATGTGTATCTATTTACTTTAATATACATATAAATATACAAATAGTCCCTGTATGGGTCTGTTCTCCAAAGCTCACAAAGACACAGACTCTGCTGTACTTGCTGTGTGGTCTCATACTTAGCAAATCAGTGGCTATCTCTCTACAATATGCTGCTGAGGTGTGGTCCTAGATAGGCTACACTGCACATCCAGTCCTACAGAGTCTACGTCTGCATACACTGCAGCGGGCAGACCTATATAGGGACTATTTACATGATTTTAGGCAGAAAAAGAGAGCTTATAAGCAGTTCATAATAAAATAAAGTACATAAAAAGGGAATACAGAATATGTTGGAACATTACAAATAAAGGATAATCACATATATAGTGGTCTTACCGCGAGTTTGTGTGTAACGCACACAAAGCAGCTCATTGCGAGGCTCGCAATGGGCGCCAAAGGGGGAGAGGGATGGGCAGAGAAGGAAAGTAGAGAGAAGGAACCAGGAGGAGAGAAGTAGAGAGAAGGAAGGAGGGAGAAAGAAGTAGAGAGAAGGAAGGAGGGAGAGAGAAGTAGAGAGAGGGAAGGAGGGGGAGAGAAGGAGAGAGGTCGAGGGAGAAGGAGTGAGACAGAAGGAGAGGGAGTTAGAGAGAAGGAGAAGTAGATGGAGTGAGAGAGAAGGAGAAGGAGATGGAGTGAGAGAGAAGGAGAAGGAGAGGGAGTGAGAGAGAAGGAGAAGGAGAGAGAGGGACAGAGAAGGAGAGAGAAGGAGAGAGAAGGAGGGAGGTAGAAGGAAGGAGAGATGAGGAGAGGGTGCAGAAAGAAAGGATACACAGAGAGATGTCGCACAAACACAGAAGTCACACTTTTTAAGACAATATTATACCATTATTTTTGACGGGCAAGTGACTAATAATAATTAATAATAATAATATACACAGTAATATTATATACCTAATAATACAACCCAGAAACCTTCCCTTTAAGTGTTCTGGTTTCTGCAGTTTGTATGAATTCCACTGGGAGGCACTGCACCTCCTTAAGAAACAGTAAGGTCATCCCTCTCACTGAGGGACTATATTACAAGCAAACCTATGTAGATATGATAACTGACCAGCTGACCTCTGACATAAATTATTGTATTTGTTGAATTTAACCTATTTTCTTTGTATTAAAAAGGAAATATTTTAAACACTACAAAAAGCAGAATGCCTGTATTTGAGACGTCTTACCTCTTCATTCTTTGAGGGTGTCTGACCTCTCTATCCAACATTGACCATGATGTATATATACAATTATATAGGTTTTGATTGGCTAGATCAAATTGTAAACAATTTGTGGATGCCTTGATCCTTTAACTTATAGATGATTGTTGTTGTTGTTGTTGAGTCATGTCCGACTCTCAGTGAGCCTATGGACCTCAGCATACCAGACACATCTGTTAAGCGCTACCCCTCTGAACCCTCAAGCTCATGTTAATTGCTTCAATGACCTCATCTATGCCTCTGCTTTCCCCTTCTATCTTTTCCAGTATATATATATATATATATATATATATATATATATATATATATATATATATATCTTTACATTTCCACTCTAGGAACCCTGCTGTGGTGGTGGAGCTAGAGAATGGGTTCAAAAAAAGTTTTGGGTTTTAATAAATTGTTGTTAAAAAAATGTTTTGTGCTGGGTCCCACCTTCACCTACCTGTAAACCTTCCTAAGACTCTTACCCATTGCTGCTCCACACACCAATTTCAGATGGGGGGAGGATTGTGTGCAGTCAAGGAGACGTGGGGGCCGGGGGGTTCAGGGCCCCTACACACAAAAAATACACATTACTGGGCCCCCCAGAGGAGGGCCCTGGTGCACTGTACCATTTGCATCACGTGATCTAGGACAAGTCTGAATGAGACCACTGAGGTCTCAGAACTTCCTCTGGCCATGTACAGCAGTTGTCTGAGTGATACGTTAAGGTAATTATACCTGAAGATAAGAATCACAATGACTGGTACTAAGTATCACGACAAGTTTCTACATTTTTATTTTTTCCTGTAATTGCTTCCCTTTTAATTCTTCTGCTCCATCATGGAGAGCACTCTGTTTATTTGAATGGCTACATCACATGATACCCTAGCCTAGGGGGCAAGCTATGTCTGGAAGGGACCATAAATTATAAGCTCCCTCAAAATGCTTATATACTATATTCACTGTTAATTTATTTCACCTTTGGGGTCAGAGCTTTGACATTTGAGTGCGCTGTTTTTTTTTGGTCCTTTTAGTACCTGCGATTCTAGGAAACTCCACACAGGCTGTTATATAAAAACTCATAAATATCACTTTTACCCATATTACTTGGTTTTCAGTTGATGAGGATCAATTCCAATTCTCTTTACCAAAACAACAGATATAAGTACAGATGTGCAGATGGGGTGTACCGGCCGCACAGCCGCCCCCCCCCCCCCCCCCTGACATTTAGGTGTTTGTGTCCTGGACGGTGGTTCCAGCCGGTTCTCTCTGCGGAGCTGAGTTATGATCCGGTCACCTGATAAGGTAAACAATGCTGGGAAATACAGAGCCTCAATAACCTGCACCTGCTAACTGCCACACGCTGAGATATGGGCCAAAGAGCGACTATATACGAGAGGGGGGGGGGGAGAGAGAAAGAGAGAGAGATAGAGAGAGAGGGGGAGAGAAAGCAATATGGAGGGAGAGAGGGGGAGAGAAAGCGAGAGGAGGGAGAGAGGAAGAGAGAGATGGGGAGAGATACATAGAGAGTGAGGGAGAGAGAGGGGGGATAGAGAGAGGGAGAGAGAGAGGGGGGAGGAGGAGGAGAGAGGGGAGAGGGAGGGAGAGACAGATGTGAGAGAGAGAGGAGAGAGACAGAGAGAGTGAGGGGGAGATAGAGAGAGAAGTGGGAGGGAGAGAGGGGGGAGAAGGAGGGAGAGAGAGAGGGAGAGAGAGAGAGGGAGATAAAGCGATATGGAGGGAGAGAGGGGGAGAGAAAGCGAGAGGAAGGAGAGAGAGGGGGAGAGAGGGAGAGAGATGGGGAGAGATACAGAGAGAGTGAGGGAGAGAGAGAGGGAGAGAGAGAGGGGGAGAAGGAGAGAGAGGAGGAGAGAGGGGAGAGAGATGGGCAGAGATACAGAGAGAGTGAGGGAGAGAGAGAGGGGGAGAGAGAGAGGGAGAGAGAGAGGGGGAGAGAGAGGGGGAGACGGAGAGAGAGGAGGAGAGAGGGGAGAGGGAGGGAGAGACAGATGTGAGAGAGAGAGGAGAGAGACAGAGACAGTGAGAGGGAGATAGAGAGAGAAGTGGGAGGGAGAGAGGGAGGAGGAGGGAGAGAGAGAGAGGGAGAGAGAGAGAGGGAGATAAAGCTATATGGAGGGAGAGAGGGGGAGAGAAAGCGAGAGGAGGGAGAGAGAGGTGGAGAGAGGGAGAGAGAGATGGGGAGAGATACAGAGAGAGTGAGGGAGAGAGAGAGGGAGAGATAGAGGGGGAGAAGGAGAGAGAGGAGGAGAGAGGGAAGAGAGACGGAGACATAGTGAGAGAAGTGGGAGAGTGAGAGGGAGAGGGGAGAAAAAGAGATGGAGAGAGAGGGGTGAAAGAGATAAGTGTGGGCTAGAGGGAGAGAAAGAGAGAGATGGAGAGAAAGGGGTGAAAGAGAGAGATCGAGAGAGAGATAAGTGTGGGCTAGAGGGAGAGAAAGATAGAGATGGGGAGGGATAGAAGGAGATAGAAGAGTGTGGGACACAGTAAAAGAGAGAGAGAGTAAGATGACAGGAATAGATGAGGAAGGAAGAATGGTAATATACTCGAGTGAAAGGGAGAGAATGAGACATGGAGATGTGAGAGCAGGACTGTAAGAGATGTGAAAGAATGAGAGGGTAGAGTGTATAGGGGACTGAGAGAGAAAGAGATAGGGATAGAGAGTGTAGGAGAAAGTGACAGTGAGTGACAAAAGACAAGAAGAGGTGGACATTACAGATAATGAGAGGGACAAAAAGAGAGAAAGACAATGACGGGTTGAGAGAGAGAGAGAGTTGGAGAAGGAAATTTTGAAAGTGATAGAAACACAACAGGAGGTAGATGATTTAATTAGACACTGTCCCTTAACAAAATTCCTTTTCAATGATTTAAAAAAGAAAGCAATATTTAGTATTAAATGCAATATCCAGTTGAGCTTCTTGTCTCCACCCCTTTAAAGTTCATTAAGGAGTGGGGATTACCCTGACTAGGAGGCATTTGGGGAAGACTTGGCATGTTAACCTGAGCAGGACACAAGAATGTCTGATCATTTAGGAGTGCCTCCTAGTCAGAGTTGTCTCAACTCCTTGATGATCTCATAACGGGTGGAGACAAGCAGCTGAGGTTTAGAAGCTGATGTTTGAAAGTAACATTAAATATCACTTGTCTAATTGATTGAATATCACTTTTACTAGACATCAAGGCCTAATTAAAGCACCCAGCGCCTTTGTTAGGGCACCATAGTGGTCCTTTAAATACATTGATAATATAATAGAGTGAGAATTATTTTTCAAGCTCTCTTGTTTGAGGAGTGTGGTCAGTCTCACATTTGGAGCACAGACCCCATTCCTGGTGGGAATGTGTAAAAGGACCCAAGAAAGGGGTCCCAGGGGTGAAGCAAGAGTGATAGAGGGAAACAAGGGCCATAAATCTTCATAAAGGCTGGGGAGGATAAGGAATGTGACGGGGAATGAGAGAGGAGGAAAAAAACCTGGCACAAAAAAATATGTTCTCCAGCTCTGTATACAAAGCCGGCCCTGCACTTCCAAACAAGGCCAGGAAGGAGCAGAGCTGCACGTCTTGCAACATAGCCCTTTATGGGATGATCAGGGAATCTGAACATGCACCCCTGCACTGCCAGCCATGTGTCAGCTTTAACCCCGGCTCGAGGAGCCGGCACATCCCCCCCCCCCCCAACACTGCTGAGCGGCCTCTTAGCTCGAGTAGTCTGTAAAGGCATCCCCTGCTCAACCTCAACCTTAACCCCTGAACATATATGAGTCCAACTTATTCAATAACTTTGACCACTTGTTTATGAACTTTTGTACACTAAGGTTTTAAGTGCAATGATTTATTCAAATAGTGATTATCGAGAGAGAATCACTAAAAGAACACCTTTTTTTGTGGATATGATATATATTAGCCACCAACTAATTTTTTTTTTTTAAAACACAAACTTTATCATTATATTAAAATTCTCAAAATTAAAAATTGTTTGCATAAAAACTATGATGTTCTTTAAGTGATTCTGTCTCTATAATCACTATTTGAATAAATCCCTGAGCATATATACCTGTACTTCTATAAATGTAATCCTTGCTCAAGGAGTTTGTAAATGCACCCCCTGCACTGCTGAACCATGAGCCTTAACCCCTGCTCAAGAAGCCTTAATATATTCCTCTGCTCATCCTCACCTGCATTACGGAGCTGTCTCTTGGTTCTAATCCTTGCTCGAGTAGTCTGTAAAGGAAGCTCAAGGAGTCTGAATAGATATACCTTTGCCCTATTCTTAGTTCTAACCCCTGCTCAAGGAGTCTGTACATCCTCACCTGCACTGCTAATCTGTTAGATTAACCCTGCTTGAGGAGTCTGAACATGTACCCATGGCCGGATTACCCATTAGGCCAACAAGGCATCCGCCCAGAGGCGCTTCCCTGTGAGGGGCGCCACTAAAAAAAAAATGGTTCCTGCCTTTTTACAAATTTAAATGTTGCAGTTCTGGCTACTAGGGGTTAGCCATCTAGAATAAGACAGTTACAACAGGAAAGGGAACTTACATGTACAGAAAAGACAAAAATGGGTCTGTGCATACCTTGCATACTCACTCACAGGGGCTCCTCCACTTCACTGCCTAGGGGCTCCAAAAAGGAAGATACAGCCCTGCATGTATCCATGCCCGCCCAATGTGTCTATTCACTTTAACCTCTGCTGAGCTGTTAGCTTTAGCCTCTGCCACATGCACCAGAGCCCTGACAGTCTGTCTATTAGATTTAATCCCTGCCATATCTCCACACCTGCCCTGCTAACCTGTCTATTGGCATTAACGCCTGCTTGAGACCTCTGTACATCCATCTCCTGGTAAGCTGTCTGTTAGCTGTATAGGGCCATGGGACACAGGTCTTTTTTAATTTGTCCTGCTATCTGCCCACCACCAAAGAGCCCATCTGCTGCCTTTAAACCCTAAACCTTAAACCCTAACCCTAAACTATAACCCTAACCTTAAACCATAACATTCTGTCCCTTAACCCTTACCCAAAACCCAAACGCTAAAAACAAATTCAACAAACTCTGCATTGTGTGACAGCATGAGACTGGTGCGCCACCTGCTGGTCGCTGAAGGCCTCTGTGCTGGTGGGCAGATAACAAGAACTATCTGTTTTTTTTGTATGAAATATTATGTAAAACCTTATTTGAAATGAAGGGGAAAAGCTCCGGTCATACTGATATTTGTAGGTCTCAATGGCAGACAATTATGACTCATATCACTGCTCATTGACTGACAGGAGCAAGCAAACACCTGAATCATTTTTTTCAGCTATGAGACCTTTATTTGGTAAAAGAAAACATATGTGACACATATGCGAATATGTGGCAACAAAGAAAAAAATGCTTTCTATGTTCTTTTACTCTCCCCCTAAGAGTCTTGCACATCCACTCCTGGGCTGGTCAGCTATTATTCAAGGAGTCTCATACCTATCCCTTGTTCAGTTACATGTGTAAAGGGATATAGCAGGTTCCTGGATGTTACTAGGTATATAATATCCCTGTGCATCTATTTACTTTTTTGTACTTTATTTTAATAAGAATTGCTTAGAAGCACTGTTTTTACTGCCAAAAACAAATAGTCCCTGCATGGATCTATCCACTGCAGCCCATGAAGACACAAACTGTGCTGTACTTGCTGAATATCACTCTCTAAGCCCTTACCCTGGTTGTCATTCACTAACTCCTCCAGTGACTATCAAGTTTTCCTGCCTAAAATCAAACAATTCAGACCTAGACTTTAAATTCTGCAGCTCATGAAGACACAGACTCTCCTGTACTCGCTGTGCAGTGTCTCATACTAACCCATCAGTGACCATCTCTCAGCAAAATTCGGCAACATGCAGCTTAGAGATGGTAACTCATTGGCTAGTATGAGGCACTGCACTTCAGAGTCTGCGTTTTAATGAGCTGCAGAGGGCAGACCCATACAGAGACTATTTGTTTGATTTTAAGCAGTAAAAACAGAGCTTACAGGACTTCTTAATAAAATAAAGTACATAAAAGTAAACAGATACACAGGTATATTACCTCTCATATCTCTTTAAATACATCTTTCTCTCAAGACTTCCCTAGGTTACAGATGGGTTAAAGCTGTGCTGCTGTTGTGCAGGTGTATTTTTAATGTTAATTAATAGTGATCTAAAAACTTCTAATGAGCTTTTTTAATCACAATTAAATTAAAAAGTTGTTTATACTGATGCTACTACATAAAGGGACTTTGTTACAGCAACTAGAAGTTGATTTAAAGTTAAAGATCATCAAAAACGGGCTATACATTGTACTAGCATTTTTCCTCTACGGTAAGTAATTCCTGAGATTTTTAGAATTGATTTTGCGGCTCCTGTATTATAATGTGCGGCTCATAGTGCTTGATTAGGTTTGGAGAGGGGTCTAAATGCTAGATAACATTACTTTATTTTGGCCACTGCAGAAACAGATGAGCAGACTGTAATCATAATTAGCATATCAAATCAGCCAATTAGTATGCATGAGCTGCTCATTTGCACATTAATGCAGCAACAACAATATGGCATTTCCCAAAACTGATTCACTTTAGAAAGAAAATGGATAACACAACATGTAGCCCATTTTTTTTGCTCTTTAACAATAGTCACTTGATTTTTTTGGAGGGGCAGAGTCTCGGTAAAGTTTACGAGCTCTGGGACAATACAGTAGCCTTTTAAAGGTATATACAACTTTCCTGGGTTTCAAATGTTTGGTAAGAAACAGGCAGTGATTATCAGAAAAAAAGTTCAGTGTACTTACAAAGTTATAGGCAGGAAAGTAAAATCCAGCTTTGCACACCCACAGGAAGCTTACATAACCAAATACACACAGGAAATGCAGCAAGGTGTGGAGTTGGACCTTTCTGGTAGAGAGACATGACAGCACAGCCAGGAACCCCAGAACTTGATACAAATGTATCAGCTGTCCGAGCCTCCTCCTGATTGGCCAAAGCAAATAATGAATTTTATGCTAATTTAGCCTGGCTTTCAAGGGGTTGTTAATTCTACTTTTCAAATGTCACAAATTACAAGGCATTTTGCTAACTTCAAGGTAGGTGTTTAAATGTTTATTCTGGTGTTTTTTTCATGCAAGAAAATGTTTTCATACACTACTGATTCTCCTATATCAGATATATTCATAATACAGGAAACTTGCATATGCCTTTAAATGAAATGCTGGTTGTATTTATTTAGCTGGTGGAATGTGATCAAGGTGATTGAGCGAGTCCCTTATGAACTAAATCACTAACTAATGACATTGATATATGTAATTGTTCAAAACCCTAATATCCTAGACAGGTCTAAGTGCTGTGTTCACTTCTGGTTATAAATTAATTTGTGGCTGCAGGGGGTGTCACACTAATACTTCCAGTATCTGCCACAGCATCTGCCAAAAATGCATTCCTATCATGTATTTAGCAGGGAGTTTGTACACATTTTGATTTTAGCTGCTAACAACATTAAAGGGCCAATATACCCCACTGTAAGTGCTCTTCGTGGTGTGAGAGCACATGATAGTGTGTTAAAATTGTATATACTTTTTTAAATTACACTAAAAATAGCTAAAAAAACATAAGATTTAATTGTTTACATACAGTGTATTCTGCCCACTGGCTGTTGCATGAGTAATTAGCACAGAGTTGAGTCCATTATGCACTATGTGTGGCTCTATGGGGGAAGGCTGTGATTGATAGCTCAACTTTCCCCTGGACTCAGCTTACACTTGCACTGACCAGTTAACCTATAGCTTTCCTGTTTAGGTGAGTCCAGCATTCCATGCCTGCACAGATAGATGTGGTAAGGGTTATTTATTTTTTTGTTTGTTTTGATCATTGCATGGAGCTGTATGGAGCAGCAAAGCGCTAACCTGAAAAAATAGAACATGTTCCCTTCAAACCAGAAATATAAGCAGTCTGACAAAAACCTTAACATTGACTCAGATGGGACACACCACTGCAACCTGATATTTGATCTCTCAGTGAAAAATGCACATATTTCAAAAAGTATTTCAATATGCTTCTAGGAGATCTTTACAGTGATGTGGCCCAAACTGTGCTGAATTAAGTGGCCCTTTAAAGAAACAAAAAAATATAGGAGAAAAACAAGTTTGCCCCTTTCTCTGAACTCTTGTCAAGTGTTTGTACTTGGAGGATTGCTTAGTATAGTTACTTCCTTGGTAGGTGAAGTGTAAGACGTGCTGTTAGAAGCCCTCTCATCAGCACTATAGGCAGAGCTGACCACTATACACCCATTGGGATGTTTCTGGTAGTTTTGCCTATAGCATTAATATATATTTTTTCAAATAGCAATACATTCAGCCTAGAGAGTATCTATACACTGCTGTACTTTATAGCAGCAAATATTATTCGCTGGGTTCTTATTTTTAGGTTATTCTTAAAGAGAAATGAAAATGTTTTGTTATCCATTAGTTTCTAAAGTGAATCAGTCCTGGGAAAGTCTATATTGTTACTGCAATACTGCATACTGAGCCAGACATTAGCATACCGAGCTGCATATTAATATACCGAGCTGCACATTAACATACCAAGCCGCACATTAACATACAAGCCGCACATTAACATACTGAGCCGCACATTAGCATACTGAGCCACACATTAACATACTGAGCCGTACATTAGCACACTGAGACGCACATTAACACACTGAGCCGCACATTAGCATGGTGATCCAGACATTAGCATACTAAGCTGCACATTAGCACACTGAGCCAGATATTAGCATACTGAGCTGCACATTAGCATACTGAGCCAGACATTAGCATACTGAGACAGACATTAGCATACTGAGCCGCACATTAGCACACTGAGCCGCACATAAGCATACAGAAGCTGCAAAATCAATTCTAAATATTTCTGAAATTATTTACTGTAGAGAAAATGTCTAGTGCAATGTATGACCAATTTGTTATTCTCTTTAAAATGAAACCAACTTGATGTTGGGGTGACAGAGTCCTTTTAATCCTGATTTAAATTCAGCAGCTGGTCCTGACATTGTTGCAAAAGCTGTTTGCACTATCTCTGTGAAGTATATAACAAAGTACAAATAATAACATCCGCAACTACGTAAACCAAAAAAAAAACTTTTTACATTTTTAGAGAAAATCTAGTGCACTAGGTGTCACGTGGTATTTTGTCTTTGATTGCTACTTTTCCTGTAGCTTGTGGGGAGGGTTATCCAACTGGGACTTATCTTTCTATTTAGTTTTATTGTCTAAAGTGTCAGCTTTCAATAGAACTGAATATAAATATTATTTGAACCCGTCTCTAATGCTGTTAGGAACAAAGTCAAAATACCCGATGCCATGAATGCAAATGAAACACTGTATTTATTTATACATTTTACATTTGCACCGATTCATAATAAGAGCATACAACAAATATGACATTTGAATGGTCAGTTCTGCTCGCTTTAAAATAAGCTCTGTGTCCTTTTAATACATTCATTTGTTTGCTTTTAACGAGCCCGGTGGGACTGACCAGCACACTGACCGCTGCCAGAACGATTTACATGGCACGGACCCTCCCTTCCAATCCAGCCAAGGACCGGACACACCCAGCTGTAGTGCGGGGTCCTCCCTTGCACAGGATGCTGTGGGAGGCTGGGAGATATGCCTGGATACTTGCAGCTGAGTGGTGCTGTCATAGTAACTTGTTTTATTGGGTTAACGCCTTGGAGCAGAGCTGCAGTGCAGAGCATCACTCCCCTAGATAACAAATAGGGACACAATGCAAATTTTTTAAGCCGTGTCCTCCAGTACTCGAGGGCCCAGCATTTACAGATCTCAGTCACAATGAATTAAGTAGTTATACCTTTAGATCCATGTCTTGAGGACAGGATGAAGACACCCCGGTCAGTATTCAGGCAGGTAGATTGGTGTTTTCAATTACATGTATTAACCCTGAACACAACATAGTCAAAATTAAAAAAAAACAGAAAAAATCAACTTTGTTTAATTGTAAGCTTAATTTAAATCCATCATATCTCCTGTACAGCTGTATTAAAATGTAAGCTCTGCTCAGCAAATACTGACAGGGTCTGATAAATAAAAACAGCTTGGTCCAGCACCAGTCCATGAGAACTGGCCAAATTTCCAGGATATCCCATTGTCCTCAGTGTACTCAAACGCAATATCCTGAAAATCCTGACTCTTGCAGTTAGACAATCTGGTCTAAAAGGACCGATGTAGTGTATTTACAAGTAAAGCTCATGTGGTTGTTTGTCGGATGGAGACCAGTGCCGTATCTACCTTTTTGGAGCTCCTAGGCAGTGAAGTGGAGGAGCCCCTGCGAGTGAGTATGCAAGGTATGCACTGACCTATTTTTGCCTTTTCTGTGCATGTATGTTCATTTTACCCCCTAGTAACCAGTCTATGAGCTGCAGCATTTCCTTTTTTTTAAGCCAGGAACCATTTAAAAAAAAAAAGTAGTGCCCCTCACAGGGATGTGCCCCTAGGCAGATGTGTAGTTGGCCTAATGGGTATTCTGGCTTTGGTGGAGACTATTAAAAATGGTATGCAGTGTAAACTAGATAAAAGTCAATGTTTTACATACTTTTGAAATTGTCAGTTTTCTCCCCAAGCAGATTCTCCTGCTTATGTCCACCTCCATGTATCTGTTGGGGGGTGTGGCCAGCTCTGCCTGAAAGCTGGACTAAAAAAAACTGACCAGTCTATGTTCTGGTCCAGACTGATCAGTAAAGGAGGGCGGGTCTATGATGGTTAATCCATTATGAACAGGCGGGACCTATGATAAGTTCTCAACAGGTTACAATACAGCTGTTACCACTGTGAGGGTAAACTTATGTCATAGGATGAGGCCAGTGACATCTTAGCCCAGCCCATTTACAAGCTCCTTGATGGCATTTTTTTTTTTTGTGTATTAGCCCCTCAGCCCCCTCAGCTCCACCAGCCCAGCTACCTTAATTTGAACTCCTTAAGGTGTATCTGGATGAATTTCATTGGTGATTCAGCAGATAGTGCTATCCCTCCCTTGCTGGCACTTCTTCTTGGTAGAAAAAGGGATCCAAGATGACATAACATAAACATGACTTAATTTAGGATTCCCTGCCCCTGAGAGAAGAAGTGTTTGCAGGGGAGGGATATCACCACCCGCTGAACCACCAATAAATACCCACAAAGAAGCCCACATTAAGGTAGGGGGGCTGAGGTGGTCCAGGGAACGCACATAAAAAAAATGTTTTAGCACCAGGCCCCTCCATTTACTACCTCCGCCACTGGAAGAAGTATTACATGTCTGCCTCTGAATTACACGGGGTCACTGTGTTTCATTAAATGCAGCTTCCTGACTCCTCAAACATAAAGCAGCAGAACATACCAAATCTTAACATTTATGCAGCATATCTTAATAGTATAAACATGGAGAGGTATTCCAAGAATTTATCCTTTAGTAATCCAGGCAAACATTCCATATCTTTTACATACATATTTAAATATATTTCATGTAAAGCAAGTTGTATTTGTGCAGAAGTCTCCACTTTACCATGTAAGGCTTTCTGTACACACACGGTTTTATTTCCAGACTTTCTTTAATAGCCGATATCCTCTTCCGTAACTTGTAAACATATTTATAGAGTTCACAAACCAGTTAAACTCTAACCCTGCACATGAGCGCTTTTGGTGCCTGTTGCAGGCCACGGCATGCGCAAGCCCATAACTTTGCCACTCATCACGGGTTCGCACGATGAGCGCCTTTAGCGCTCATGGTGGGCCGCCCCTGTGTTTTTTTCCACCCCTCTCCCTCCCCTGTGTCTCTTTGCCCCTCTCTCGCTCCCCTGTGTCTCTTTCCCCCACTCCCTCCCCTGTGTCTCTTTTTCCCCCCTCTCCCTCCCCTGTGTCTCTTTTCCCTCCTCTCCCTCCCCTGTGTCTCTTTTCCCTCCTCTCCCTCACCTGTGTCTCTTTTCCCCCTCTCCCTCCCCTGTGTCTCTTCCCCCCCTCTCCCTCCCCTGTGTCTCTTTTCCCCCCTCTCCCTCCCCTGTGTCTCTTTTCCCCCTCTCCCTCCCCTGTGTCTCTTTTCCCCCCTCTCCCTCCCCTGTGTCTCTTTTTTCCCCCTCTCCCTCCCCTGCGTCTCTTTGCTAATCACTGGAGCTGTCAGTGTCGCTATATCTTAAAAGGAGCTCTGAACCTATTGATCCAGCTCTACCATCATGTAGAGCACCTAAATCAAGTAGAGAAACTGTACAATATTTTTTTCCATTTAAAGCTCTTTTCAACATCATATTTTCAATCACATTTGTAATTAACTGCAGTCACTTGGAGTCAAGCTGCACCACAGGATTTATACTTATGGGGTCCAGCTCTAAGGTGATGAAGGGACCATAAATTACAATTTCCAAGTAAATATTCTTATATATTCTCTCCATTTAGAAATATGCAGTTAGAATATCTAAAGAAGCCAAAGGAATAGCTGCATTCTTGTTGATTGCAGCAGATTAGCAAAATGGAATTTTTGGTACTATACTGAAATCTTTATTGTTATCTGCCCCCCAACCGTGGCAGCCAGCGGCCACTAGGTGGTGCAAGGACAGATCACTGATAGTTTCTTTCATTTGTTCCTAGTATCTGCGGTTAGGGTTTGGGGTTAGGGCTTTGGTTTAGGGGTTATTGTTAGGGGTTAAGAATATGGTTAGAAGTTAAGGTTGGTTATTGTTTAAGGTTTGGTTTAAATCTAACACTTTCACTAAGGAGAAATTGAAGAAAATGTTGGCAAACAAAATTTCCCCTACCTAGTGGCAACTGGCAGCCACTGCTGGCGGGCAGATAACTGGAAACATCCCTATGCTCTAAACATGCTTAACAAAATTAAATACATTTTAAAAATGCAAAAAGTTTTCAGTTGGTTTTCAGCACTCTGTCTGATGATATGAAGCCGTAATGGTAAAGTCCATGTCCCTTTAAATACTGAGTGTGCAGCGAGGGCCACCCCTGTAGTGTTCCTGTCCTCTCCTTGGGCTGTATCCGTTCCCCGAGTCCCAGCAGCGAGAGAGGAAGTTGGTATTGTCACAACCTAAATGGACTTTTCCTCTCCAGTGAAAGATCGGAAAGTGAGTGCGCTGCACCTGACCGGCCTGATAACGCCATTAATTCTGGCCAGTGCATGACCTCACCTTTTAACCCTTTCATCAACTCTCCTTATTGTGCTGATTTAATGCCTTCAAGATCCATCACAGTCACATTTTCAGTATATGGTCCTTAAAATAACTAAACTTGATATTAGACAAAATGTATTTAAAAAGTAAAAAAATAAACAATAAATAAATAAACATAAATAAATACAATTTCGCATTCCCCCCATAAAACTATTCTTTCCTGCATGCTTCCATTTTCTTGACACCCTCTTCAATCTTAGGATGGTGTGCCTTTGTAAAACCATTTTTTTCATTAGCACTGGCAGTTTTAGTTGCCACATTCCTAGTATGCAGTTAAGCTATTTAAAGTACCCTCCCACCTCAGGAAGCAAATTAAAAGAAACTAAAATGACAGCTCGCTCTGTTGCAGAATTGCCTTTCAAAGGTAATACATTGAAAGTTGTATTATTAATACTTATATACTATAACCATTTGCCTGTATTTCTTTAATATATTTAAATATATGCAGAAGAAAAGAGAAAAAGTATAGTCTGCCTCTTTAAGACTATATATATATATATATATATTACACAATTCTGTATATTTTATGTACTTTATTTTATTAAGAAGTGCTTATAAGCTCTGCCTAAAATCAAACAAATAGTACAAAATATGGGTCTGCCCTCTGCAGTATATGCAGTCACAGGCTCTTTTGAGCTGGATGTGCAGTGTTGTGTCCTAGCCTATCATGGATCATGTCTCAGCAGCATGTTGCAGAGAGATGGTCACTAATTGGTTAGTATGAGACAATGCACAGCAGGTATAGCAGAGCCTGTATTTTCATGAGCTGCAGAGGGCAGACCCATACAGGGACTATTTCTTTGATTTTTGGCAGATAAAAGTAAATAGATACCCAGGGATATTATATACCTAGTAACATGCAGGAACCTTTACAGCAGTGGCTGTGATGCTCTTCGGTGGCCATTGCACCTCTAACAAATCAAATTGCATCCCCTGTAACGCTTAGTAAATTTTGGCCATGATCTTTTTGGAATGCGCTTAACATAACATTATGCAACTTTGCCATCCTAAACCAGGCCGTGCTTTTAGGTTTTGTTTTAATTTCCTGCTTTAGTTGAGAGCTTTTAATGTTCACAGCTTGCTATTGGCAAGTGGAGCTGTGCTGTAACAAGTGGACCGCACCTAGACCTAAGAGAGGAAATGCAAGTTATTATCCCAGGGATTACAGATAGATTAAATATATATATATATATATATATATATATATATATATATATATATATATATATATATATATATATATATATATATATATTATTACACTAAATATATCACTACAGAATTAATAGGAGCCCAAGAGCTTGTAATCACACGTTATCATCACAGAAGGGTGTAATGTACAGAGATCTAATCTGTTTTATAACATTAAGTTGGGACTTTGCTTTGGAATCTCATCAACATGACTTTTAAATGTTTTAATTTAACCTTAAAGCTACCCACTAGGAAGCATAGTCCAAATACCTGTCGTCAGTTCTCATTTAAAGCAAATCCCATATTATAGAATGAGTTATCTGAAGTTTAAAAATCCTACTTACTATCAGGCCGTTCTTTGCAGTGTTCGAGCAGACTTTGCTCCTCAGTTAACTTGTTTAGAAACGGACCTGAGCATTTGTTCTAGAACTAGGGCCGGTCCCTGAGATATTATCTGTCAGTCCTTAGGGATAAAGAAGCATGAAGAGAGCCTAACACTGTAAATGGACTGTGTCACCCCAAAAGCAAGTTGTTTTTTTAGGTTATTTTTAAAGGCTTCCTTGATAAATCCACTTTTATCAGCGGGGGAGCGCGCGTCGGGCACTATTAAGGGGACTGAGTACCTCTAATGTATTCGTAGAGACTTGGCTGCAGTTATGTAACTTATTTACTTTTATTTATTCTGTATTTGTTGCCAAAAGCTTTATTTTAAGAGGGTGTCAGCAGCTGAGTATGTTGACAATATTTGTCTGTTTGAACCCCACAGTTTAAGGGATGGCTTCAGATCTCAATGATAGTCTGGTACAGCGACTTGCTGGTTAATTGAGGTATAATAAAGTAAGGCACCCCTTCTGGATCACTACCTTGTCGTGATGAAGGTGCTTGTGTACCTCAATGAAGTTGTGAGCTATACCAAGATGGGTAGGCCATGGCAGAGAGGTCAGACAAATCACGGTCCACCGTAGAAGGAACTGGCAACCCACTCCAGTATCTTTGCCAAGAAAATCATATGGATAAGTACAACCAGATGTGCCTGGCATGCTTCATCCATATGGTCACCAAGAGTCAAACATGACAGGAAACAGCAACATCAAAGTAAGGCTACATATTGTTGAATGTGCACATTTGGTTTATTATATTACATTTGTAACAATAAAGGTACAGCCGACATTGCTAAGTCCTGTTATTGATCGTATTTTTTATAACAAATACAAAAAATAGCATGGATACTTGACAGCTACAATTGCCAGTGCTTTCATTAAGACTAATGGGAGACTCATTAGTTTACAAAGACACAATATTTTGCGGCTGAAGCTGCAAAATACAGACCAATAAAGAAAATAGAAGTTTGAAGTAGATAGTAATTTAGGAAATAAAAGTGACAGTAGGATTTCTGCTGCAAGCCCCTGCCATTTATAGTGAATCAGAGGCAATCCAGTTACATTTGTTGGGATTAATTAATAATGTAATATTATTATTATTATTATTATTATTATTAATAATAATAATAACCATAATTATAATTATAATAATCTATCACATGCAGCGAATCCCTTGTTTTTTTTTATATCAGAATCAATCACACAATTCTCTTCCCACAAATAAGAAAATGTTTACTTTTCTGAATATCTAAATGTTTTAAATGTATAATAGGAAATGCAGGAGTTTTGAGTGATTATCTGATATCAAAGCACCACTCATAAATAACAATAATAATAATAATAATAATAATAATAATAATAATAATAAAAAGAATTATAACAATAAATATTATTATTATTATTATTATTATTATTTATATAAATCTGTCACAAGCAGCCAACCCGTCATTTATTTTGATATCAGCATTACTCATTTATCAACTCTCCACAACAACCCAATAAATAGATAACCTTATAATGGCATTATGAAAAATCATATGCGCCTTTGAAAGTGTCTTAAAATAACAACATCCACACCCCACTGAGATCTATGAACAAGCTGCTGGCAGTGCGGGGGTTAAGGCACTACTTGTGGCCCCTCTTCGTGTTGTCCCTACTTCCTTAGATTAAGTGGAATGTCCTGATGCAATTACTGCCCCATTACCCGGGTGATGCACTCGCCGGACTGCTCTACATGTGAAGCATTTCCTGCCGTCTGGCTGAGGCTGGAGATGTCATTAGATACATGGGGGGGGGGCTTGGATTTGCAGTGCCCCCCACCCAATCCTTGTCTCACCAAATGAGTTATCAGTGTATGTAGGAGATACGCCTGGACTCACTGTGACACATGCAGGGGCTTTATCCTCCTGAATGACACATACATTCCTGACTGATACTCACTACCTCCTTACAATACACATGACACATAAGGAGGGTCTTAATATACTTGTCTTAGGTTGTGTCCGGTCCTGCAGGGTCTGCTCCAGTATACAAGGCTATTTTATACTCCGGACCAACAGGATGTTCTCTGATTAGCAGGGGAGTATTTAGAAGTTTGCTTCTGGGAGGAAAGCTATGGCAAGTCTGGACAAGCTAGTAAAAATTAAAGATATTACACTATCAACAAAGGTCCACTTAGTTAGAACTATGGTATTCCCAGTAGTGATGTGAGAGATGGACCAGAAAAAAGGCTGAGCGCCAGAGAATTGATGCCTTTGAATTGTGATATTGGAGAACACTGCTTAGAGCCAGTACTTCAGGAAATGAAGCCAAACTGTACATTGGAAGGTTTGATCATTAGGCTAAAGCTCAAATATTTTGGCCATGTCATGAGAAGACAGGCTTCCCTAGAGAAGACTCTGATGCTGGGAAAGATTGAAGGCACACAAACAAGGGGACGGTAGAGGTGGAGATGGATAGATGAGGTCATTGAAGTAATGAACAT
Organism: Discoglossus pictus; assembly: GCA_027410445.1. Lineage (NCBI taxonomy): Eukaryota > Metazoa > Chordata > Amphibia > Anura > Alytidae > Discoglossus > Discoglossus pictus. Next base: position 88,811,114 of record CM050173.1, on the reverse strand, counting down.
GAATGCCTGAACAACAACAATTTAGGTTTTATGCTGCTTTATCAAATATGTCTACCCTCCTCATTTCCTTTTTCTTTATCCAAATCATACGATTATCACACACTTATATGCAATGCACAAGGCCCACAACAGGATAGGGCCCCTCTGCTGCCAGCAATAGCATGGTGTAAAGGGGCACAATTAATTTATTAGGTTAGAGGGGCAAATAATTATTTTATAGATAATAAATATAAATAACTACATACATTTTGGCTTGCTTATTGGCTCCTAGAGGCATCTAACTTGTACAGAGAAGTAGCAATGGAGGAGACAATTTATTCACTAGCTCCACCATGTCTACAAGCAAACTTAGAACTATATATTGTGACAGAGTTATCCAAATGGTTTATGTGAGCCACATTCCCAAATGGGATTACAGGGTTAACTTTCCTGCCCAGTCGATTAGCTGCACCTGGGCAGACCTGATTTAAGACTGCTCCTGGACTGGACTGTTAGGAAGTGGTTATAAAATCAATTGGGATGTGGCCACAAAATCAGTATTTTTACACACATAGCAAATGGAAATGAAACACAGCAAAATAATTATTTAATAATGATTCCTAATGGAAGCTTGTTATGTTAATCATGTACTGATTGTTTTCTGTTTAACAATATATGGTATCAATATTTAACCACTCAAGCGGTAATCCGGAGCGTGGGGGGGAGACGTGTGGGATCCGAGGAGGGGTTGTGGTGGGGGTCCTTGGGGGTCCTGGGAGGAAAGGTGGGAAATCAGAATGGGGGACCTGGGATGGGGTGGGGTCAATCAGAATGTGAGACCTGATTATGTAAAAAAACAATTGACATATTCAGAACGCCAGGGAGGCTAATATTATTTTTTTTCCAAATATTACATTTTTAACCTCCAGTTGACTGTTTGTCTCCACCCTGATGAGGTAATTTAGTGGAGGAGTGTGTGTTGGAAGAGGCATGGGTGTAAAAGGTTTTGCAAGAAATCAGATAGGATTAGAGGCTGCCCACAGTAATAGCCTGGTCCTAAATGAAACCACTTTAACACAGCATGCCTCCAGCCAATGGAGATCAGTGTGAGGGTTTAACCCTTGTTTGATGATTCTGAACATTCATCCATGGCCCTTTTAGATTAGGGAAGGCAAAATAACTTTCTTTTCTAGCTATTTGGAAACTGTCTTAAACTGTCTTGGGACCTCTTAGTGTCAGACGCAGCCAATCACGCACTTCCCTAGCGGCATCATTGCAGATCTCAGGCTAAGAAAGCCACAAAGAGCACACATTAAAGATATATTGATTTATTTTTAACGATTACTGTAGTTTGTGTCATGAGAGCGTCCAGATTTCAACATAACTGAATAGAGATGTTATCTAAATCCAAGCTTCCGCTAATTGCTCTCAGGTGTTTGCTGCCATTAACGCTAAACTGAATACCATTTTTAGCTCAAGTTCTTAAAAATCCTATGAATATAACAAGTCTGAAGACCTTTACAGCACTCATTTTTATGTAGACAAACAATTTCTATATGTTAGTAATGTGTGGTTTCAGAGATCTGTATCTGATGTTCCCAGTGACACTTTGTCGTTGGCAATGCAACCAATGGGACTCCATCCTCAAACTACAAGAAGTTTGGGGACCTTTAATATTTTAGGCACCCCTGAAATTGCTTGGATGGCGCTCACTCTCTTGTCATGTGCAGCCCGACCTAAACATGTTATTTCCTGTGTTAAACCTCTCTGCACCGCACCAGGTGCTGGGATCTGGACGGGCACAAAGACTGGATTGTATAGGGCTGGTATGGAGAGGGAGGCTACCTACCCCCCCCCCCCCAACCTTTAAAGGTATATGGAAATTTCCTGGATTATGAATGCATCTAATAAAGGAGAATCAGTAGTGTATGGAAACATTGTTTTGCATGAAATAATCCCAAAATAAACATTAATAAACTTACACTAAAATTTGCAAATTTCTGTATTTGATTTTGAGAAGGAATACCCCTGCAATCCCAATCTAAATTAGCATAATATTCACAATTAGTTGTGGTCAATACTCACAGCTCATTGGCTAGGACGCTCTGCCTACATAGGTACTTTGGGGGTGGAGCTCAAACAAGGAATTTCAAATGCACTTTAAATTACAAATATACAGAATTCCTCAATAAAATTATTTGATATGAGACGCTCAATCAGACAAACGCACCCACAGGGTATCACGCAGACTGTCAGATACCTGTAACATGTACAGAACACGCAGCCTGGACATGACGCTGGAGCCTCTATAGTCTTCTGCACACATCTGTACTGTAGTTGTTATGTTGCCAATGCATCTTGTATTGCAAACAAATTGTAAAATGTGTGTAACAATGTATATCTATGTGGTTGTGTAACAATGTATCTCTATGTGGTTGTGTAACAATGTATCTCTGTGTGGTTGTGAGATAGCTGTGTGTACAGGATATGATAAGGACTGATAGATAGCTGTGCGTACAGGTTAGGATAGGGACTGATAGATATCTATGTGTACATGATATGATAGGGACTGATAGATTGCTGTGCGTACAGGTTAGGATAGGGATTGATAGATAGCTGTGTGTACAGGATATGATAGGGACTGATAGATAGCTGTGTGTACATGATATGATAGGGACTGATAGATATCTATGTGTACAGGTTAGGATAGGGACTGATAGATAGCTGTGTGTACAGGATATGATAGGGACTGATAGATAGCTGTGTGTACAGGATTCGATAGGGACTGATAGATATCTATGTGTACATGATATGAGAAGGACTGATAGATAGCTGTGTGTACATGATATGATAGGGACTGATAGATAGCTGTGTGTACATGATATGAGAAGGACTGATAGATAGCTGTGTGTACATGATATGATAGGGACTGATAGATATCTATGTGTACAGGATATGAGAAGGACTGATAGATAGCTGTGTGTACAGGTTAGGATATGGACTGATAGATAGCTGTGTGTACAGGTTAGGATAGGGACTGATAGATAGCTGTGTGTACATGGTATGAGAAGGACTGATAGATAGCTGTGTGTACATGGTATGAGAAGGACTGATAGATAGCTGTGTGTACATGGTATGAGAAGGACTGATAGATAGCTGTGTGTACATGGTATGAGAAGGACTGATAGATAGCTGTGTGTACATGGTATGAGAAGGACTGATAGATAGCTGTGTGCACATGGAATGAGAAGGACTGATAGATAGCTGTGTGTACATGATATGAGAAGGACTGATAGATAGCTGTGTGTACATGATATGATAGGGACTGATAGATATCTATGTGTACAGGATATGAGAAGGACTGATAGATAGCTGTGTGTACAGGTTAGGATATGGACTGATAGATAGCTGTGTGTACAGGTTAGGATAGGGACTGATAGATAGCTGTGTGTACATGGTATGAGAAGGACTGATAGATAGCTGTGTGTACATGGTATGAGAAGGACTGATAGATAGCTGTGTGTACATGGTATGAGAAGGACTGATAGATAGCTGTGTGTACATGGTATGAGAAGGACTGATAGATAGCTGTGTGTACATGGTATGAGAAGGACTGATAGATAGCTGTGTGTACATGATATGATAGGGACTGATAGATAGCTGTGTGTACAGGTTAGGATAGGGACTGATAGATAGCTGTGTGTACAGGATATGATAGGGACTGATAGATAGCTGTGTGTACATGGTATGATAGGGACTGATAGATAGCTGTGTGTACATGGTATGATAGGGACTGATAGATAGCTGTGTGTACATGGTATGATAGGGACTGATAGATAGCTGTGTGTACAGGATATGAGAAGGACTGATAGATAGCTGTGTGTACATGATATGATAGGGACTGATAGATAGCTGTGTGTACAGGATATGATAGGGACTGATAGATAGCTGTGTGTACATGGTATGAGAAGGACTGATAGATAGCTGTGTGTACAGGATATGAGAAGGACTGATAGATAGCTGTGTGTACATGGTATGAGAAGGACTGATAGATAGCTGTGTGTACATGGTATGAGAAGGACTGATAGATAGCTGTGTTTATATGGTATGAGAAGGACTGATAGATATCTGTGTGTACATGGTATGAGAAGGACTGATAGATAGCTGTGTGTACAGGATATGATAGGGACTGATAGATAGCTGTGTTTATATGGTATGAGAAGGACCGATAGATAGCTGTGTGTACATGGTATGAGAAGGACTGATAGATAGCTGTGTGTACATGGTATGATAGGGACTGATAGATAGCTGTGTGTACATGGTATGATAGGGACTGATAGATAGCTGTGTGTACATGGTATGAGAAGGACTGATAGATAGCTGTGTGTACATGGTATGAGAAGGACTGATAGATAGCTGTGTGTACATGGTATGAGAAGGACTGATAGATAGCTGTGTGTACATGGTATGAGAAGGACTGATAGATAGCTGTGTGTACATGGTATGAGAAGGACTGATAGATAGCTGTGTGTACATGGTATGAGAAGGACTGATAGATAGCTGTGTGTACATGGTATGAGAAGGACTGATAGATAGCTGTGTGTACATGATATGAGAAGGACTGATAGATAGCTGTGTGTACAGGATATGATAGGGACTGATAGATAGCTGTGTGTACAGGTTAGGATAGGGACTGATAGATAGCTGTGTTTACATGGTATGAGAAGGGCTGATAGCTGTGTGTACATGGTATGAGAAGGACTGATAGATAGCTGTGTGTACATGATATGATAGGGACTGATAGATAGCTGTGTGTACAGGTTAGGATAGGGACTGATAGATAGCTGTGTGTACAGGATATGATAGGGACTGATAGATAGCTGTGTGTACATGGTATGATAGGGACTGATAGATAGCTGTGTGTACATGGTATGATAGGGACTGATAGATAGCTGTGTGTACATGGTATGATAGGGACTGATAGATAGCTGTGTGTACAGGATATGAGAAGGACTGATAGATAGCTGTGTGTACATGATATGATAGGGACTGATAGATAGCTGTGTGTACAGGATATGATAGGGACTGATAGATAGCTGTGTGTACATGGTATGAGAAGGACTGATAGATAGCTGTGTGTACAGGATATGAGAAGGACTGATAGATAGCTGTGTGTACATGGTATGAGAAGGACTGATAGATAGCTGTGTGTACATGGTATGAGAAGGACTGATAGATAGCTGTGTTTATATGGTATGAGAAGGACTGATAGATATCTGTGTGTACATGGTATGAGAAGGACTGATAGATAGCTGTGTGTACAGGATATGATAGGGACTGATAGATAGCTGTGTTTATATGGTATGAGAAGGACCGATAGATAGCTGTGTGTACATGGTATGAGAAGGACTGATAGATAGCTGTGTGTACATGGTATGATAGGGACTGATAGATAGCTGTGTGTACATGGTATGATAGGGACTGATAGATAGCTGTGTGTACATGGTATGAGAAGGACTGATAGATAGCTGTGTGTACATGGTATGAGAAGGACTGATAGATAGCTGTGTGTACAGGATATGATAGGGACTGATAGATAGCTGTGTGTACAGGATATGATAGGGACTGATAGATAGCTGTGTGTACAGGATATGATAGGGACTGATAGATAGCTGTGTGTACATGATATGAGAAGGACTGATAGATAGCCTTGTGTGCATGATATGAGAAGGACTGGTTCCCCTGGTCTATAGAAAAATAGTTCATCATGTGTCTGCTGTGTTTAAGCAAGATTTGTAACTTGTCACTCTCTCTTCTCTCTCCTCTTCCCTCTTTTCTCCTTCTCTCTCTTCTTCCCTTCTTTTCTCAACTCTTCTCTTATCCACTCTCCTCTCTCCTTTACTCTCCCATCTTTTCCCTTCTTCTCCCTTTCTCTTCCCCTACTCTTCTCTCTTCCCTTATTCTCCTCTTCTCTCTCAACCCCTCTCTCTTCGTCTTTTGCTACCTTTCTGTCTTCTTCTCTCGCCCTTTCTCACTTTTTCTTATACATGGTTTCTCTTGGATCTTCTCCTTCTATCTCCTCCTCTCTCCATTTCTCGCTCCTCTCTATTATTTGTATCTCTCTCTCTCTCTCCCCTCTTCTCTCTTCTCTCTTTTGTCTTCCCATCCTCTTATCTCTGCCCCCCCCCCCCCCCTGCAGTTTGCCGGCTGTCATGTCACAGAAAATGTGAAGTCAAGGTAAGATTTAATGTTTTTTCTATCAATGCTTGGAATAGATTATGCAGAACAAACACAACATTGTAACATGGTCTGTATTTACCTTCCTAGCAAACAATTTATCAGAACTGTGGCTACTAATATCACTAAAGGGCTGCTGTTCGCCATCATGGATCAAGTAGAGAATGTGTTAAAATATTTTCCATTTGAAATTTTTCACCATTGTATTTGTCCTTTTCAATGCAATAGCACCCAAACATCGGCCGCACCCAAACTGTTTATTTACCTGCACTGCAAGATTTATTCAACATGGGACATGGAAATAGTTTTATTTTATGCATCAGAAAAATGGGTGTTTGATCATTTGCTGCAGATGTTTATTTTTTATTTTTATTTAAATAAAGGTCTCAGATTACAAAAACATATTCAAAAGCTTAAAGGGCCAGTCCAAGCTCCTCATAACCAAATTTTATCAAGCAGATCATCACACAAACATCAGATGTGCTAAGAATTAATTAAAAAGTTATCTTGATGCAAAGATGGCTGCAGGCTCACCTTCCCCTGGCCATGCTTCATCAGTGAAAAATAAATTCTGCATGCAGACATGCTCAGTACCAGCAATTGGGCTTATGAAGATCTAGTTTGTTTTGTAACACAAACTTTCAGCCAATGTAGGATGAGATAATTATCATAAATTAATAGTGATAATAATTATAAAATTATAAAACAATATAACATTTTAAAGATTAAAAGGTTTCACCCTTATATGACAGGCTGCTATTGTGTTATATCCAGTCTCTTGCGTTCGCCCTAAACAATAAACGTTCTTAGTTTAATTCTGTATTTGTTTGGAGGTCCGAATTAATTATGTGTATGCCAGGATTTTCTTTAAACTAAATGAGGCATTCTTTTTATCGGAATAAAGAACCGTTTATTACAAAACCATATTATATTATATTATATATATATTATAAATGTTGAAAATAACTGTAAATAATATAATACTATATTAGACTGTGACATATCATCTCATTGGGCCTACAGTATATTTATATAATTTTATTTTTACATTTATAAATTATACATATGCTTCTCCAACTATATACATGAAATATGCCACTGTATTGATATCACACAGAATATGCCTAAGAGATTATATGGAATAAATATGACATAGCAATGTAAATGCAAAGTAAGTGCCCCTGGTTTAATATAATAAATATAACGCACTGATGAAATTAAATTAATATATTGATTATTTTACTTAAAAAATGTTTACTCTGTTCAATTAAAGTTTGTCTTGAAAACTGAGCACTAGCAATAGCTTTTGACATTGATCACAAAATGGCAATTCTACCAAGGCTAATAGACCTGCTGTGTGTGTATTTGCATCATTCAGTTGTAACCTCATGTATTATAACACACCATGCTGATCTAGTTAGTATTCATGATAGAGATACTGGAGTGGGTTGCCAGTTCTTTTTCCAGTGGGCCACAGCATACAGCTCCTGGTATTCTTAGGTGGTCTCCCATCCAAGTACTGACCAGGCCCAACCTTGCTTGGCTTCAGGGTGGTGTGTGCTCTTGATTCCCTTACTGAATTCAAACCTAGATCACAGAGGTGAAAGCACCAAATCCTAACCACTGGGCTACCACGGAACCAATGGATATATAACCCATAGTAGATTGGGGTATGAGAGAGTTAATCTCTATCAGATGATATGTATGTCTATGCAATATAATTCATAAAATAATAAAATAATAACAAAATTACAAGATAACAAGGTTTCACCCTTATTATATGACAGCATCTCTTGTGTCCACCCTAAACACCTGAAACAGATAAAATAATCCAAACAATATTTTTCATATGATTAAAGAAATTAGTCCGCTAATGGACACGGAAACCCCAAAGTTTCTAGTTAGCATTTTAACAAACATGTTCTAAAAAGTGAACAACTTTATTTTATTACTGTTATTTGTGCACACAAATTTAGTAAGATTTGTTTATGTGTTATCATTACAGTATGTGCCAGACATGGGGCAGACATACCCCTTGCAGGATTTGGGTTCACTTTATGCTAGTTTTCTTAATTTCAGTTTCTTATGTAAAAATGTAATGGAATAAGCATAAGCTTGCAATAAATAAGGATCTTCATCAGCAGTTTTAGGGCCCTGGTTGTAGAAGTGTTCTAGATGTCAGATTATTTGCTTATTATTTGAGTACATTTTTTTAAATGGTTCAGATATTTTAAAGGTTCTGTGTAAGCAGGTTGTTTTAATTATTCTGTGATCATTAAAAAAAATGTTTTTATTTTTTATAACAACAACATTCAATAATAGATTTACTAATATGTATATATATATATATATATATATATATATATATATATATATATATATATATATATATATATACTTATAAAGATTCAAGTATCAATCCACTGACTTAATAGTGGTAGTAGAAACCACAGCAGTTTGATGTTTAATTTTAATATTAAATATATTTTCTTACAAAGTAGTTTTTGAATTGTATTAATGATCAGTGACTAATTAAAATATTTAGCATAACTGTGGACCTTAAAGGGACATGGGACAAAACAAGTATTTAAAAGAGCATGTATTAAACATTTCAAAACTTGTCTTTTTGCATGCAAAAAAATATTAATTCATTTTTTTTTTTAAACTACATTGAAACTAACGGGAAATGCAAATAGCATACTTAAGTCTGTAGATCTTACAGATGGCCAAGCCCCCAATAGCAGTTAAATTGACTTTGTCACCCCAGCAAGACGTTGATTTTATTTCAAAGAGCAGTAAAAACTGGCTTTATATTGTACTAGCAGCTTTTCTCCACAGTACATCATTTCTAAAATATTTAGACTGTAATTTGTACCTCTTGTATGCTGATGTGCATCTCAGTATGCTTGGTAAGAGTGGGAGAGGGGTTGAACAGATAACATTGGAAATCTGTATTTTGGCTACTACAGAGACAGACAGAGCTCCTATTGCCTGACCTAGGAGTAGAGTTGAATTGCACCACTCAGAGCTCCTACGCCCATACCTACAACACACCTTTTTGTAGAGTTTCTCAAGGCTCTGGAGGGTTAATAAATCCTGATTTCTCTCTGCAGTCATCTCTTGTTGCATTCCTGGCCATGGCATGGCTGGGACCCTCCAAATCTCAGTACAGAAAGCAGCCAGTGTCTAACATTACTGGCATCTGCTCAATGTAATGGTTAAAATGTCAGGAAACTACAGGTCATAAAAGAAAAGGAGAGAGATGGAGGGGGAGGAATAAAGCCCCCAAACACACCCGCTAAACACAGCCGCCAAACACAGCACCAAACACAGCCTCTCTCCAGCAGCAGCACCACCATAGAGGGTCTCACCCCACGTTCACACCACCTGGCACTGGCGATGCCATCTCCTATTTCATTGACTGGAGCACCTTTTAAAGAATGTAGGGCTTGGTCATATAGGTCCCTGGCCAGTGATCTAGTGAGACAGGATTTAATGGGACATTGTAGGGGTTAAACTGTGTCATGGCCCTTTAATAGGTGTACCTGTCATAACGAAAACCCTATTATAAGAAAAATATTGCTATTTTATAATTGTCTTCTCTTTTATCCTCTGATGAGGAAGGTTCCCTGTTTTTAATATTAAAATAAACAGGCATCTATCTCTCACATCCTCCCTCGGTGCCCTAATTATATCTTTTGGATTTCAGTACCATCTCTATGCAGATGACACTCAAATCTACCTCTCTGCACCCGATCTATCCCCCTCTCTAAGAGCTCATGTTGCCAACTGCCTCTCTAGTATATCCTCATGGATGTCCGCCCGTCAACTCAAACTCAACATGTTTAAGACACAACTCCTTGGGCCATATTCAATTTGAAGACCGCAACTCGATCTCAGACAGCCATATGTTTGCGAGTGAGTTGTGAGCTCCTGTTCGTCTCCGATTGCAATGCTATTCAATTGCTCAAGCCCGCAAGTTACAGGCCCAAAGCCAAAACCGTAAATCATGCACTGGCTCGGAGCAGTTCAGGGCGGGAACATGATCAATTCAGCAAGCCCATAACCTCCCATTTGGAATCAGCCAATAGAAAATGAGACTGTCTTTATTAGGGCAGTAAAACATGGAGGTTACATGTCAATCAATTAGGTTCGGGGGTCGGATTTGCGATCAGACTCGCAAAACCAAAAAATAAAGACTTATGAAAATGAATGGCAATACTGTTCAAGTCCATATGGGTGGCCTGATATGTATTAACTCATTGATACCCGAGATCGATTTAACCCCGAAATGAAGCATAAAAAATAATCTAAGATCTTGACGATTTGCGGGCTTGAGACTGTTGTGCAATTAATCCTAATGTCTATCATCACTTTCCCATTATTTACAGGGCAGTATTGATTTTTCATTTTCATTTACTGGTGTTTAACCCCCTTGCAGGTCCTCTCTAGCACTCGTAGGATTTTCTCCTTCATTTGTAGTTTACAGGTGTGAAAACATTTGCGGGCTTGGGGAAATTGAGCAGATGAATAGCGATTTGTGTTTTTAACCTTGTGAAAGTGAAAGATCAAAGGCTTCTGGAGGCTGTAAGATACGATTTTAACCATCGCCATTTTTTCAAGCTCGTAACTTGGAAGACGATCAGAGCTTGCAAAAAGATGCCAACTGAATAGCAAACTAGCTTGCGACCTCACTTACGGGCCTCCGGATCTCCTGAAGCCTCAGTTGAATGGGGGCCCTTGTGTTTCCACCCTCTTCCTCAGCTCCCACCACTCACTTATCTCTTACTGTTGACAATGCCATCATCACTCCCACCTCCCAGGCCCGCGGTCTTGGGGTCCTACTGGACCCCACCCTCATTCCTCACATTCAATCACTCTCAAATTCTTGTTAATTTCACCTAAAAAATATCTCCAAAATACATCACTACCTTACACAAGACACAACAAAGATTCTAATTCACTCTCTCATCATATCTCGTCTTGACTACTGCAACTCTCTCTCTCCTCGCTGGCCTTCCTATCACCCGTATCTCTCCACTCCAATACATATTAAACGCATCCGCTAGAGTCATTTACCAAAATCAACGCACAGTGTCTGCAGCTAATCTCGGTCAGGCACTCCACTGGCCTCCCATAGCCTCTAGAATATAATAAAAAATGATGGCCCTAACATATAAAGCCCTCCAGAAAAGTGCACCCTCTTAAATCTCTGCTCTCATCCCAAAATACACTCCCACCCGCCCTCTTCGCTCTGCTAATGACCTTCTTCTCTCCTCCTCTCTCGTCGCCTCCTCTCAATCCCGCCTACAGGACTTTTCTTATGTTGCCCCAATTTGGAACTCCTTGCCTCGCACCACTAAATTATCATCATGTCTCAAATCCTTCAAAAAAGCATCTGTTCAAAGAATCATATCATCTTTTCATGCTCTATTAATCTATCACTCTCCTGTACACCACCCACACCCTTTAGATTGTAAGTTTGCGAGTTTTCAATCTCCCTAGGTGCTTTAGGGAAAGCACTGTGTATATCTGATTGAAAGCTCAATAACAGGGTCTCCATCCTTTGCACTGTTTGAAATTGTTCTTGACTTGTACCTAGACCCTATATAGAGCTATGGATTATGTTGGTGCGTTACAAATAAAGGATAATAACAATAATAACTGGCAGAAGCCTGAACAAGAGAACATATAAGGGTGTGGGTGGGCCAGGAAAGGAGATAAAGTAAATAAACCCTGCAATGAGCGGCAAGTACAGTAGGCGGGAGGAAAGGGTCACAATGAGCGCCGAAGGTGCGCAGAGAAGCAAAAGCCTCACATTGTGTGGCAAACAGCATTTCCTGCCTTGCAATTTTATTGGAGTCATTTTTGACGGGCAAGTAGCTAGTCATAAATAATATCGATGATAGAAATGATAATTTCCCTATTTTTGTCATGTTGGCCTCTAACTTTTCTCCCAACCCTCAGAGTATTTCACTGTGAGTTGGGTGGGTAGCAAACTTTGAATCTCAATATTGCATCTTCTAACACACACAAAGCATGGATCAGTGACTTCCTGGGTCATAAGATGCTGGCATCTACAGTATAGGATACAAGTGGTTTGAGTTCCTTCTGGAAGAAAAGTGTATAAATGATTTATTATTATTATTACTGTATAAATGATTTATTATTATTACTATTATTTTTATTATTATCATATTGAATCTTCTAATACGCACAGCACATGGATCAGTGATTTCCTTGGTCATGAGATGCTGGCATCTGCAGTAAATGATGAAGTGCTTTGAATCCCTTATGGAAGAAATGCACTATATAAATTAATTTATTATTGTTTTATTAATGATAATAATAATAATAATAATAATAATAATAATTGTTATTATTATTGTTATTGATGTTATTATTATTATTATTATTAATAATAATAATAATAATTATAATAATAATAATAATAATAATATCAAACTGTGAAGCTCCATATTGCATACAGAGCATGGATCAGTTGTTTTCTTGGTCATGAGACGCTGGCACCTACAGTAAAGCATTTGAGTGCTTACAGGCAAGGATGCAAGAGCCCCTTCTGGATAAATAAATTAATTATTATTATTATTATTACCTCAAGGCTGTGTGGGCCAATAGGAAGCTGCCTACCATGCCATGAGCAGTAGATTGTAGAGTATGGAGCTCATCTGTTCTGTAATAAAGTTGGTTATTTTGGTGGAATTACCCGAGCTGATCTGAGCCCCAGTTTGCAGGCACCGGATTTCTTTCCCATATAAAGCAGAATAATGAGAATTGAGATTAGCTGCTCTGGTATAATAACTCCAGTGGATTCCCATCAGCTGAACATAACATACAACCAAGAACTCATTGGCTCCAAATCAGCCCTAAACGCAGCACCCTATAAATATAAAGAACACCAGCAAATACTGACTCATAAAAACCGAAACATTCTGTTCCTTTGTTGAATTAAAAAAAGGCAGATAAAAAAATGTCTGCTCCTTTGGAATAAGGTTTCCGTGCCCTGCTGTGCCGAGTCTTGGAAACTTTCAGTGTTTTTTACTAATTAAAATATGTGATAAATGGAAACTCTGTCCTTATTGTTCTTTAAGACCTGGCTGTACCTTGTATATCTTTTACTTAAATGGGTATGGATTTTATTAGGTATTTAATATCAGAATGTAGCAAACATATAATCACTTTATGAATCTGCCATCTGCAGCTCACAAAGACACAGGCCCTACTGTACTAGCTGTGCTGTGTCTTATACTTACCAATTAGTAACCATCTCCATGCAACATTCAGCAACATACTACTGAGGCATGGTCCCTGATGGGCTAGGATACTACTTGGCACATCCAGCCCTACAGAGTCTATCCATTGTATACTGTACTACTAGCGCTATGGAATCTGTTTGCACATAGATGGATAGATGGATGGTTTGGTTGGTTGGATAGATACATAGTGCATTGGGTGAGGTTGAATTAAATATAAATATGTATGTGCATAGAATATGACACAGAATGAGATGTGTATATAGGCTGGGAGAGACAACAGAGCATAAGATGTAAGAGGACATGATACCCTATGGCTTGCATATAATCTGTTAGGGGATGACAGATAACATGTGCACAAATGGCATCAAAGAGAATGACAGTAACTGTGTGTGCTTAGCATATGAGAAGCAGTGACAGAGAGAATGGCAGATATCCCTGTGTGTAATAGTATTAGAAGAGTGAGAGATAGCTCTATCTGTCTGGGGTATAGAAGAGGGTACGGGAAATATGTCTATGTATATAAGATGAGAGATAGCTGTGTGTGAACCTATAGATACCAGGTTGGTGTTGCTCCATGAGAAGGTGGTCACATAACAAGTTTGTTGGAGCCTTTAGTGGCATTGTCATTGAAGATGAAGACAATTTGCTCGATTTGAGTGGTCCTTCTCTGCACACAGCTTTCTGTCTTGTTTACATAGGATATCAACACCATTACTTGGACATATTAAATTACCAGCTCTATATTTATTTTTATTAACACGCCAGGTACCTCTATATTTATGTCTCTGGTTGTGCTTATCCATAAGGGGATCTTGGTAAATATTCTGGGGTGGGTTGCCAGTTCCTACTCCATTGGACCTCAATTTTGTCTACATCTTTGCTATGACTTGAGTGACCCTACATGGTACATAAAGTACACAAGCACCTTTACCATGCCTAAGTAGCAATCCAGAACGGGACTACTCTATACCTACTAATATTCTATTTTTTATTGGTACTCTAGGCAGGTATAGACTGGATCTCAACTGAACCTACCTGGCATCCTTATTAAGAGGAGGAAATACTAAATCTATAGTTTGGCAGAGACAGAGATGAAGGGCTGACAGGAGGATGGAGATTGACCCCCAAAAAGGGAGTCTCCCATTATATATAGGGAATGTTGGCACATATGCAATGCAGCTTTCAGCAGTTGACACAATGCCCCTCCTCTCAGGTGGGGCGCAGGTTGGATCCAGCTGCAGCTTAATGTGTTGCTTAAGACGTGGTAAAGGGTTTTTGGCAGTGAGTCTATAATGAAATCACCCCAGTAGGTTGTAATGTTCTTGCTTCATAGTCTGGACAAATACTGATAAATATACAGGCCAGAGATATGTGTAGTCACGGGATGGGGGCAGCTGGCGGTGCGGGTCCCTTTAGTAGCTTTAATTTCTCTGCCAACTGCTATAAATACTTTGCTGTCATCATTTATGTCTATTATGCTCACACATGCCAAGAATGTCACAGCCGGTAAGTGTAAAGTTATATACGTGCATTGCAATTGATTACTAAGTGAGTGTAGAAAATTCTACGGCATGGAACAATCATTCCGATATTATAATCGCATAGCAAAAATATTTTTATTTAAAGGATCATTGTACAATGATATAATATACAGGCCTGAAAACTTTGAGCCTAAGAGAATAATTAGACAGGAAAATGTCATAAATCCAGTTTTCTGTTAGAAGAACGAATATATGTTGATGCCTTTGCCGATCTCTGGAGGCTCCTATGATATGTATGTGTAAAGAGGCATCTGCGAGAGCAAGGCTTGCAGTTATTGATGCAATTGCCTGAACATGAACAGGGAAGGTGTAGGTTTCAAATTCTAAAGTGTCCATTGGTTTAAAAGATCCAGTTACCATCTGCGTCTTGCCTCCTCCCCCACCAGATAAAGATAAGCACTGACCCCAGGATTCAGTCTGTCAGGGAGTAATGAAATCAGACAAGTCAGAACCTTCTAAATACAAATAGTCTTCAAAAATTATTATTTTAATAATGAAGTTGTTGGTTTGTTATAAACATGTCTTTTTTTAAATGTAGTTGCCCTTTAAATAAAATGGGTTCTTAAAAAAAAATCAGAGATGTAAACATAGATGAAGAGCTCACATCACCCACCATATGAAAACCTTCCCAACCAATGGCGTGACAAAAGAGCCAGTGCTACAAGCCTGTGATCAGTTCTAGTTCTTGCCTACACCTCGCCATCGTCTCCCTTCTCTTTTTTTACTATTTCCATTTCCTTTCCCTCCCCTTCATACTCCTATTTTTACTCTACCCACCCCCTTTCTCTATCTCCTAAGATTCCCACTGTCTCTCCACAATTTTCCTTTATGTCTCTTCTCTACCCCTTTCTTCTCTCTCCAATTCCACATTTCTCTTCACCTCACCTCTTCTGTCTCTTCCCCAATCCCCTTTTCTTCTCTCCTCTATTGCTGAAAATATATTTTTCTAAATTCAAGAAATACAGGTTGAGTATTATGAGAATCTATATCTCCCAGTTTATATTGCATATAAAAAATAAATATGTGTGGTCGGGTCCTACTCCCAGTGATCGAGTACGTTGAACCATTGCTCTCCAGCAATGGGAATGCCCTTGCGGACATTTGGGAGAGAGTCCCCCCACAATCCCAGAGAAACAACCTGGACATAAGCTTTGTGGTCGGGCCCCTCTCCTTGTTTACCTGAGGAATGGCCTATTGTTACGCCCTAACTGGCCTGCGAAGAGGGCCAAGGGCCAAGTGATGGCGAGGAGAGAGGGAAGGGAGGCTACGAAAGTGTGATGGAGTTGACATCTGGCGAAGGCTGATGTAGCATTGGGGCTTATGAGGACTTATGAAAGTGTGATTGAAGTGAGCCTGTGAAGGCTGATATGGGTCATATGGAAAGCATAAACGAGGTAAGCCTGCGAAGGCTGGTTTGGTTCGTATGGAGAGCGTGAACTAGGCAAGCATGCAAAGGCTGGTTTGGTTCGTATGGAGAGTGAATGAATGAGGGAGGCCTGCGACAGCTGGTTTAGTTTGTATGGAAAGCATGAACGAGGTAAGCCTGCGAAGGCCGGTTTAGGACTTATGGAAAGCCGGAGGAAAGTTGAATTGTAGCAGGTCTGGGCTTACGAAAGCATAAAGGAATAGCCATTGACATGGACAAGGATGTAACTTAGCAAATTCAGGTCCAAACCCACCCAAGAAGGTATAGGAAAGTTGAGAGACTTGGCCAAAACTAAGCTTAAGAAAGTGAAAACTGAGCCTTGGACGTGGACAAGGAAGCAGCTTGGTAGTCCTAGGCCAAGATCCACCAAGGATAGCTTAGAAGGAGTTGACAGCTTACCTTCGATAATGGTAGGAAAAGGCCAAAGAGCAACTGGAACTTGCGATATGAGGCTTGGAAAGCTGAAAAAAACAAGAGAGCGCAGAGAAATTACCTGCAGGCACGGGCTCAGAAAATAACTGAGCTAGGGGATGAGGACAGGAAGTGCTTATAAAGGCTGAAGATGGCCCCTCCCACAGGAAGAGGCAGAGTGAGAGACGGACCTGGTAAATATTAGAGATGTTCTCAGGAATGTATCTACAGTATATACAGTGGATATAAAAAGTCTACACACCCCTGTTAAAATGTCAGGTTTCTGTGCTGTAAAAAATGAGACAAAGATAAGTCATTTCAGAACTTTTTCCATCTTTAATGTGACCTATAAACGGTACAACTCAATTGAAAAACAAACTGAAGTATTTTAGGTAGAGGGAAGAAAAAATGTAAAAATAAAATAATACGGTTGCATAAGTATGCACACCCTTAAACTAATACTTTGTTGAAGCACCTTTTGATTTTATTACAGCACTCAATCCTTTTGGGTATGAGTCTATCAGCATGGCACATTTTGACTTGGCAAGATTTGCCCACTCTTTTTTGCAAAAACACTCCAAATATGTCAGATTGCGAGGGCATTTCCTGTGCACAGCCCTCTTCAGATCACCCCACAGATTTTCAATCGAATTCAGGTCTGGGCTCTGGCTGGGCCATTCCAAAACTTTAATCTTCTTCTGGTGAAGCCATTCCTTTGGTGTCATTGTCATGTTGAAAGATGAAGTTCCTCTTCATGTTCAGCTTTCTAGCAGAAGCCTGAAGGTTTTTTGCCAATATTGACTGGTATTTGGAACTGTTCATAATTCCATCTATCTTAACTAAGGCCCCAGTTCCAGATGAAGAAAAACAGCCCAAAGCATGATGCTGCCACCACCATGCTTCACTGTGGGTATGGTGTTCTTTTGGTGATGTGCAGTGTTGTTTTTGCGCCAAACATATCTTTTGGAATTATGGCCAAAAAGTTCAACCTTGGTTTCATCAGACCATAACACCTTTTCCCACATGCTTTTGGGAGACTTCAGACGTGTTTTTGCAAAATGTAGCCTGGCTTGGATGTTTTTCTTCGTAAGAAAAGGCTTTCGTCTTGCCACTCTACCCCATAGCCCAGACATATGAAGAATACGGAAGACTGTTATCACATGTACCACACAGCCAGTACTTGCCAGATATTCCTGCAGCTCCTGTAATGTTGCTGTAGGCCTCTTGGTAGCCTCCCAGACCAGTTTCTTCTCGTCTTTTCATCAATTTTGGAGGGATCTCCAGTTCTTGGTAATGTCACTTTTGTGCCATATTTTCTCCACTTGATGATGACTGTCTTCACTGTGTTCCATGGTACCCTTCTCCTGACTGATACCTTTTAACAATGAGATCCCTCTGATGCTTTGGAAGCTCTCTGTGGACCATGGCTTTTGCTGTTGGATGCGACTAAGAACATTTCAGGAAAGACCAACTAGAGCAGCTGAACTTTAATTGGGGTTAATCAGAGGCACTTTAAATGATGGCAGGTGTATGCTGACTCCTATTTAACACTAGTTAGAATGTGATTGCTTAATTCTGAATTCAGCTACATCCCCAGTTATAAGAGGGTGTGCAGACTTATGCAACCACATTATGTTTCTTTTTTTTTTCTTCCCTCCACCTAAAAGATTTCAGTTTGTTTTTCAATTAAGTTGTACAGTTTATAGGTCACATTAAAGGTGGAAATAGTTCTAAAATGATTTATCTTTGTCTCATTTTAATACAGCACAGAAACCTGACATTTTAACAGGGGTGTGTAGACTTTTTATATCCACTGTATGTGTGTTTGTGTCGTTCTGTCGTGTCCTACACTCCATGACCTAATGGACCACAACACACCATGCCGATCCACTTGATATTCATGGCAGAAATACTGGAGTGGGTTGCCAGTTCCTTCTCCAGTGGCCCACAGCATACAACCTCTAGGTTGTCTCCCATCCAAGCACTGACCAGGCCCAACCCTGCTGAGCTTCAGGGTGGTGTAACCTCTTGGTTCCCTGACTGGAATCAAACCCAGGTCGACATCAGTGAAAGCAACAAACCTTAACCACTGGACCACCATGAAATCTTATATATATCCATCACAGCAGACGTGCACATTCCTGCATCCAAACAGTGCAAGTATTTGTAAGGGCATCTTACAGGTACAGGTTTTCCCCATTGGGACCCCTTGTCACTACTCAGATTTTCGGATTAGGGAGTACGAATGGCATTGATTGTATGAGCCTGCCTGTCTCAATCTACTTTCTAGGAGACTTTATTATGAGATTAAATAAAAAGAACAAGGAGGAAATATTATGGAAAGATGTAAGAAGCAATTGCAGGAGACAGAGAGTTAATTATGTAGCTGTGGATCATCTGGGAAGCATTAGTACAAGCAAATGCCCATGTACGGCTTGTTCCTTGGCTACAGTATGGTAATGCTTCCAATCCTCAGGAGGAATCGGGAGGGTCACATTGGTTATGAGAAACTTGAATATAACTCTCTAGTCTTCCAGGATGGGAGGGGATGCACAGGACGAGCTTTCTCCAGTAGCTGTTGTTATTTTTTCTTAATCTATTTGCTTTAATCTATTTAGGAAGTCGAGTTCTTCATTGGGGCACGCCACAACATCCATTCTAGAGCCTGGAATCTGAGGCCTTGTCTGGATATTGTACAACATCCCTAGAAAATGCAGAATAATTGTGACCATTATTATTAGTACTGTTAACGGTATATAGAAGGCATCTTGATGTTTCTAAGTTTATAATATACCTGTGTATCTATTTACTTTTATGTATTTTGTTTTATTAAGCTCTATTTTTACTGAATTAAATCATAGACCTAGTCCATTCCTTAGGTAGGACAAGACTTTGAAGGCATAGCGAGTATCTATCTGGGTATATGGCATCTAAAACTGTGAGTTCTTTAAATATAGTAATGGAAAGATCATTAATTTATGATGACCCACCTTCCTGAAGAAGTAAAAGATAGAGACATTTGAGAAAATAAAAAGTATGTAAAAAAGTAAAACTTATTCAATAATTACCTATTAAAGTTTTATATTATCCTTTTGCAAAGTCTCATCTTATCTTGGCCATTTGGACAATAGAATCCCATCTGGTAGATTCCACTGACACATAAATGAATGTAAAAAGGAAAAAAAATAGAGGCTTTGTTTTTTTACAAATTAAAACATTTGGAATATTTTCAGGTTGAGTTCTTTAGAAGAGTATATTTGGATATAGGATACCGGGACCTTCAAAGGACCAATTTACTCAAAGAAAAAGGGCACTGTGACAAAGTAACGTCATGACATTTCTGGGGAAATCAGATTTTTTTAAGACTTTGTTTATGAGTAGAGGAATCCATTTTCTGTTTGTTACATCAATTACTGAAAGCTTGATTATAAGAGGAGTGCTTTTTTATCTATTAGTCTATCAGTTGAGGGAATCGGGAGAAGTCAGAGGCTTCTGTTTGATAACTATATATATATATATATTTATATATATATATACACAAACATAAACATATATATATATATATATATATATCACATATAATAATTGTTAGCAGGCGGGTTGTTGCTAACGCTGCAGGCTCGCGTAGCGAGGCCGCAGTTGCTGGCATTGAGCACCGAAGGCGCTCCTTGCCAGCAACTGCAGACCTCGCAAAATGTATGGACTTACGACAAAAAAGTGCGAGACGCGTTACGACCCATTACGACCTCGCGAAAATTCGACCTTACCACCCGAAAGCCGCGCACATGAAAAACACAATAAATACACACAACAAATACATAAAAAGGTTACCTACAGCAAGGGAACGCAGCCAGGACCTCGAAAACTTAACTTACACCTCAATTTCACTAGAAATAATTGAGCTTAGACATCCGAAGACCCCCTAAACGAGAGAAAAAATGGCCGGTGAAAAAAACGACTCTAAAAGGACTCTAAAGACGCAAAACACCACCAAACACCTACGGATTTTCCAAAAAAGTCAGACTACATCTGCAAACAAGGACGCAAAATCAGCCACAGCCGCGTACCACACATTAGGAGCCATTTTACAACACTAACTTATACAATCCGGAAGTACACAGCTACCCTAACGGATTTGGCTTGCACACCCACACTATCACACTACACACTGCACACATTCATGACACTTACACAGCAGCTCCACACCACTGATGCTGCAGCAACATGAAAACAGATTGCCAGCTCTTCAACACAATGCTTCCTGCATATATTACTTCACAATAGGTAAAGTATTTTCATTTATTATTTTAATAATTATTCATTGGCATACCCAAAAAAAACGCAACGCTGCTCATAGCACACAAACAACCAAAAGCCTCGCAATGAGCGCCGAAGGATCTTGAAACACCAACAAAATTAATGTCGCACACAAACAACATGGGCAAGTCGTTAGTGTGTATATATATATATTTATTTATATTTCTGTGTGTCTGTGAATATATATATACAGTGCCTTGCAAAAGTATTCACCCCCCTTGGCATTTTTCGTGTTTTGTTGACTCACAACCTGGAATTAACATGGACTGTTTGAGGATTTGCATAATTTAATTTACAGAACATGCCCACAACTTTGAAGATTCTTTTATTGTGAAGCAAACAACAAATAGGACAAAATAACAGAATAGGTCAATGTGCATAACTATTCACCCCCCTAAAGTCAATACTTTGTAGAGCCACCTTTTGCGTCAATCACAGCTCCAAGTCGCTTTGGATAAGTCTATGAGCTTGCCACATCTTACCACTGGGATTTTTGCCCATTCCTCCTTGCAAAACTGCTCCAGCTCCTTCAAGTTGGATGGTTCGAGCTTGTGAACAGTAATTTTTAAGTCTGACCACAGATTTTCTTTTGGATTGAGGTCTGGGCTGTGACTAGGCCATTCCAACACATTTACATGTTTCCCCTTAAACCACTCAAGTGTTGCTTTAGCAGTGTGTTTGGGGTCATTGTCCTGCTGGAAGGTGAACCTCCGTCCTAGCCTCAAATCACGCACAGAGTGGTACAGGTTTTGCTCAAGAATACCCCTGTATTTAGCACAATCCATCTTTCCCTCAACTCTGACCAGTTTCCCGGCTGATGAAAAACATCCCCACAGTATGATGCTGCCACCACCATGTTGGGTGTTCTTTGGGTGATGTGATGTGTTGGGTTTGCGCCAGACAAAGCGTTTTCTTTGATGGCTGAAAAGTTCAGTTTTAGTCTCATCAGACAAGAGCACCTTACTCCATACAGTTTGGGAGTCTCCCACATGCCTTTTCGCAAACTCAAAATGCGCCATTTTGTTTTTTGCTGAAAGTAATGGCTTTCTTCTGGCCACTCTGCCATAAAGCCCAACTCTATGGAGCGTATAGCTTTTTGTCGTCCTATGTACAGATACTCCAGTCTCTGCTGTGGATCTCTGCAGCTCCTCCAGGGTTACCTTAGGTCTCTGGGCTGCCTCTCTGATCAATGCCCTCCTTGCCCGATCCGTGAGTTTTGGTGGGCGGACGTCTCTTGGCAGGTTTGCTGTTGTGCCATGTTCTTTCCATTTGGTTATGACAGATTTGATGGTGCTCCTGGGGATCATCAAAGATTTAGATATTGTTTTATAACACGACCCTGACTTGTACTTCTCCACAACATTGTCAGTTACTTTTTTGGAGAGTTCCTTGGTCTTCATGGCAGTATTTTGTTAGTGGTGCCTCTTGCTTAGGTGTTGCAGCCTCTGGGGACTTTAAAAAAAGGTGAGTATATGTAATGACAAATCATGTGACACTTAGATTGCACACAGGTGGACATCATTTCACTAATTATGTGACTTCTGAAGGTAATTGGTTGCACCAGAGCTTTTTATGGGCTTCATAACAAAGGGGGTGAATACATATGCACATGCCAATTGTGTTCTGATACTCACATAAAATTCAGATTAGCAAAACATTGAACTTAAGGCTTTAATATAACAAAATAAGTAAAAAGTCAAGGGGGGTGAATACTTTTGCAAGGCACTGTATATATATATATATATATATATATATATATATATATATATATATATATATATATATAAAATTAAATAAATAGTACAGTTGTGTTTACATTTGAATGTCTAAAACAAGTTAAAAACTTGTTTCATGCCCAGAATTCCGAGAAGTACAGTTATTACACTGCATTCTGGGAACCTTGGCAGGGACATTCAAATGTGCCCACAAAGGCTTCACTCTTGCAATCCATAACCATATCAAACATGGCTTCCCTTAAGCATATGCCTGCTGCATCAAACAGCTTTGAGCAAAGCTAGGGTTGGATTATACACAGACGGGGTAAAAGACAGGATACGTTCCTAAGATTGTCTTTAGGTCGGATATGGATGTAACTCGGATACCTGGTGAATATTAATAATAATAATAATAATAATAACAACAAATAATAATAATAATAATAATAATAATAATAATACTGTATAATAGATCATATGTGGTAATATTAAAACAGTGTAATATTGTAATATTATTACTAATAATAATAATAATAATAATAATAATAATAATAATAATAATAATAACAATACTGTAATAATATGTTCCAGAAACTACTGTGTTCTTTTTTTAATTTAAAGAAACACAGCATAAAAACAAAAAAGCATTGGGGGCCTTTTTTTAAGTAAGGGTCGTCTGCAAGCCGAGGTTTCTGTAACACGGGGACCACCTGTGTGTATATATATATTTATATATATATATTTATATATATATATATATATATATATATATATATATATATATATATATATATATATATTTATTTATATGGTCCTTTAATCTTAGTTGGGGCAGATACTATGCTGGAGGATTCAGTGATTTTGTCCACTTGCTGCCAAGTTATGGGCAGTTTTCAGCAAACATATATTTTCAAAGAAGTACAATTGGAGTTATCTAAACAGCAGGAAGTCATTGGGAAATCCTACAGACTGCACCAGGCCTGGATCAATAAGCCGAGTGCTTCCCCTTTTCCAGCCGCGGCTGCTAATGTAACATGTTCTTCCTTTGGCAACGGCCCATGTGATTGTGGGGGAGACAAACCGCACACATCTGATGCTATTAGCGACAAAATATCAACATTGCCAGAAGGCTTCCCGTAAATGTGGAACATATTCACTGAGAAATGTACGTAGGCATATAACAGATCCAAATAAAGAAAATGAGCCTGTGCGTAGGCAGTTCCTGTACGTTATGGGGTATAAATATATCTTATGTTTATTATGACTGGCTTATACTGACTATTATGTGTCTTAGAGTATCACTATGTAGCAAAGTGAAACGGTTTACAGACAGTATAAACAACTTTTATAATAAGAGTAAAGTTTTTTATATTTAAGATCACTCATAGAGTCATTTAAGTATCTATATAAAATGTATGACACTTGCCTAGTTTCCCAGATACTCCTCCTTGTTTTGTAGAAAGTGGACACTCCAGTTTTAATTTTCTTTTTGACGATATTCAGGAGCCAATTCCAAAGAGTACACTTGGAATCGAAGTAGCCATTTATATCTCTGAAAGCCAGCTTATTACAAATGTGCAGTTGAATAGTGAACTTGTTATTTGATGTGTTTACTTTGAATATAATGTGCATAAGCAGAGGGACTTGTCCATAATTTATTAGTGTCTACAGAAATGAGCCAAACAGGAGAAATGTTGGCAGTGGGGCAGCCTGGCATGAGAATGTGGGACATGTCACGAAATGCCCGCTAACTAATATTTCATTCCCAGCGAGTCCATTTGCTGAAGGGTCAGGAGTGGAGTGTGGCAGTTTAATGTGTTTTATGCAATAACTTTAACTCTTCAAGAAAATATAACTCACCATGGTTTATGTCTGTGTCAAGTAACCATTATAGGTTTGTACAGATTCCAAATTATTGCAAAAGGATCTCCTGTCTCTGCTGGTTTTGATCAAAGCTGTGCAGTTTAAAGCGGAAAGCATCACGTATATAGTTGTCAGCAGCCGGGCTTGCCAAAACCCGTTGGTAACTCAACGGGGAAACTGCGGCGCTCATTGCGCTGGTGGAGATGAGTGCCGTAGGCACTTTACCATCATACTTACTACCACTCACACAACACTCAAAAACAAAATTCACACTGCGAGACCCGTAGCACTTTGAAAAGATTTCAGGAAAAAAAATACGTCCCATAACACTTACAAAAGGAAACCGCGACTTGCATAAAACAAACTACAAGCCACAAAAACTACGAACTTAATGCCCGAACCGCGCACACGCAAAAACACAAAAATAACACTAAATACAAACAAAAATAAAATAAAAACATCACACACAGCAAGGGGGTATGCAAGTCATCTTACACGTCAATTTAACTAAAATTTTAACAGTTTTAGACACTCGAAAATCCCCTAAGTGAGAGAAAAAATGGCAGCCGAAAACAACGAAAACGAGGCTACACGACCCCTAAACCTGCAAAACACCGCCAGGCGCATAAGACTTTTACAAAAAGCCACCACATACACATTCTCCGACACTTTACAACACTAACTTACACAATGCGAAAGTACACAGCTACACTAACGGTTTCCCCTCGCGCACGCAGCCTATTTACACTACACACTGCACACATTGCTGACACTTACACCCCAGCTCCAGAACCGTGCAAACCTACATTGTATGCTGCAGGAACATCAAAACAGATTGTCAGCTCTTCAGCACAATGCTTCCTGCATATATTACTTACAAATAGGTAAAGTATATTAATTTATGATTTCATTTATTTAGTAATTAATTACCATTAAAACATACATATATACAAAACTTTCAAGAACACGATCGCAATAAACGCCAAAGGCGCTCACCACAAGGCTCGCAATCAGCGCATAAAATACTCACACAACCAAAACACTTTGTGTGCCAAACACCATTCCATGACTTACACTTCTTTTGCCGTCATTTTTTGACGGGCAGTTAGCTAGTTCTATATTTGGTGTATGGTGAGCACTAGTGAGAAAAGCTCTCCACCGTACAGAGTACAGAAAACAAATAATACATTAATAAGAACATTTGCATGTCTAAAAATGAGAATATAATGCACCTCACTTTCTCAATCCAAAAGTAGCAACTTTATACATTGCTCACTCTAAGCATATGCCAGAGAGAGAGAGAAATAGAAATAGAGAGAGGAACAGAAGAGAGACACAGGCGAGAGGGATAAAGGGGCGGGATAGATGGAGAGAGAACAATATAGGGAGAGAAAAAGAGGGAGAGAGAGTGATAGAGGGAGAGAGAAAGAGGGAGAGAGAGATGAGGGATCGAGGGAGAGAGAAAGAGGGAGAGGGATAGATGGAGAGAGAGGGATAGAGGGAGAGGAACAGAGAGGGAGAGGGATAGATGGAGAGAGATATGGATAGAGGTAGAGGAACAGAGAGAGGAAGATCGAGAGGGATAAATGGAGAGAGAACAATATAGGGAGAGAAAAAGAGGGAGAGAGAGAGATAGAGGGATAGAGAAAGAGGGAGAGAGAGAGATGGGGGATCAAGGGAGAGAGAAAGAAGGAGAGGGATAGATGGAAAGGGAGGGATAGAGGGAGAGGAACAGAGAGGAAGAGGAACAGAGAGAGATAGAGGGAGAGGGATAGATGTAGAGAGAGAATAGAGGCAGAGGAACAGAGAGAGAGGGAGAGGGATAGATGGAGAGAGGGGGATAGAGGGAGAGGAACAGAGGGAGAGGGATAGATGAAGAGAAAGGGTTAGAGGCAGAGGAACAGAGAGAGCGAGGGAGAGGGATAGATGGAGAGAGGGGGATAGAGTGAGAGGAACAGAGGGAGAGGGATAGATGAAGAGAAAGGGTTAGAGGGAGAGGAACAGAGAAAAAGAGGGAGAGGGATAGATGGAGAGAGAGGGATAGAGTGAGAGGATGAGAGAAGAAAGAGGGAGAGGGATAGATGGAGAGAGAGATAGAGGGAGAGGAACAGAGAGAGGGAGAGGGAGAGAGATAGATAGAGAGAGAGGGATAGAGGGAGAGGAACAGAGTGAGAGGGAGAGAGATAGATGGAGAGAGAGGGATAGAGGGAGAGGAATAGAGAGAGCGAGGGAGAGGGATAGATGGAGAGAGAGAATAGAGGCAGAGGAACAGAGAGCGAGGGAGAGGGATAGATGGAGAGAGGGGGATAGAGTGAGAGGATCAGAGAGAGTAGGAGGGAGAGGGATAGATGGAGAGAGAGATAGAGGGAGAGGAACAGAGAGAGAAAGAGGGAGAGGGATAGATAGAGAGAGGGGGATAGAGGGAGAGGAACAGAGAGAAAGAGGGAGAGGGATAGATGGAGAGAGGGGGATAGAGTGAGAGGATCAGAGAGAGAAAGAGGGAGAGGGATAGATGGAGAGAGAGGGATAGAGGGAGAGGAATAGAGAGAGCGAGGGAGAGGGATAGATGGAGAGAGAGAATAGAGGCAGAGGAACAGAGAGCGAGGGAGAGGGATAGATGGAGAGAGGGGGATAGAGTGAGAGGATCAGAGAGAGAAAGAGGGAGAGGGATAGATGGAGAGAGTGATAGAGGGAGAGCAACAGAGAGAGAAAGAGGGAGAGGGATAGATGGAGAGAGGGGGATAGAGGGAGAGGAACAGAGAGAAAGAGGGAGAGGGATAGATGGAGAGAGAGGGATAGAAAGAGAGGAATAGAGAAAGCGAGGGAGAGGGATAGATGAAGAGAGGGGGATAGAGTAAGAGGATCAGAGAGAGAAAGAGGGAGAGGGATATATGGAAAGAGAGATAGAGGGAGAGGAACAGAGAGAGAAAGAGAGAGAGGGAAAGATGGAGAGAGGGGGATAGAGGGAGAGGAACAGAGAGAGAAAGAGGGAGAGGGATAGATGGAGAGACAGATAGAGGGAGAGCAACAGAGAGAGAAAGAGGGAGAGGGATAGATGGAGAGAGAGGGATAGAGGGAGAGGAACAGAGAGAGAAAGAGGGAGAGGGATAGATGGAGAGACAGATAGAGGGAGAGCAACAGAGAGAGAAAGAGGGAGAGGGATAGATGGAGAGAGGGGGATAGAGGGAGAGGAACAGAGAGAAAGAGGGAGAGGGATAGATGGAGAGAGAGGGATAGGGGGAGAAGAACAGAGAGAGAGGGAGAGGGATAGTTGGAGAGAGAGGGATAGAGGGAGAGGAATAGAGAGAGGGAGGGAGAGGGATAGATGGAGAGGAACAGAAAGAGGGAGAGGGATAGATGTAGAGAGAGGATAGAGGCAGCGGAACAGAGAGTGAGGGAGAGGGATAGATGGAGAGAGGGGGTTAGAGGGAGAGGAACAGAGAGAAAGAGGGAGAGGGATAGATGGAGAGAGAGGGATAGAGGGAGAGGAATAGAGAGAGCGAGGGAGAGGGATAGATGGAGAGAGAGGATAGAGGGAGAGGAACAGAGAGAGAGGGAGAGGGATAGATGGAGAGAGAGGGATAGAGGGAGAGGAACAGAGGGAGAAGGATATATGGAGAGAGAGGGAGAGAGAGAGAGGAACAGAGAGAAAGAGGGGGAGGGAGAGGTACAGAGAGAGAAAGAGGGAGAGGGATAGATGGAGAGAGAGATAGAGGGAGAGGAACAGAGAGAGAAAGAGGGAGAGGGATAGATGGAGAGAGAGGTACAGAGGGCGAGAAACAGAGAGAAAGAGGGAGAGATGGAGAGAGAGGGATAGAGGCAGAGGAACAGAGAGAGCGAGTGAGAGGGATAGATGGAGAGAGGGGGATAGAGGGAGAGGAACAGAGAGAAAGAGGGAGAGGGATAGATGGAGAGAGAGGTACAGAGGGAGAGGAACAGAGAGAAAGAGGGAGAGATGGAGACAGAGGGATAGAGGCAGAGGAACAGAGAGAGTGAGGGAGAGGGATACATGGAGAGAGGGGGTTAGAGGAAGAGGAAAAGAGAGAGAAAGAGGGAGAGGGATAAATGGAGAGATAGGAATAGAGGGAGAGGAACAGAGAGAAAGAAGGAGAGGGATAGATGGAGAGAGAGGGATAGAGGGAGAGGAACCGAGAGAAAGAGGGAGAGGGATAGATAGAGAGAGAGGGATAGAGGGAGAGGAACAGAGAGAGCTAAGGAGAGGGATATATGGAGAGAGAGAGGAATAGAGGGAGAGGAACAGAGTGAGAGGGAGAGAGATAGATGGAGAGAGAGGTACAGAGGGAGAAAGAGGGAGAGGAATAGATGGAGAGAGAGGGATAGAGAGAGAAAGAGGGAGGGAGAGAGAAAGCAGGTAGAGGGATAGATGGAGAGAGAGAGAGGGAGGGAGGGAGAGAGAGAGAGAGAGAGAGAGGAGGGAAGGAGAGAGAAAGAAAGAGATAGATGAATGATGAGTATTGCAGTATATAGTATATCAAGTCTCAAGCAATACTCTTGATAAAGAGATGTCAAACCTCACAAAAGCTCTTCACTGTAAATGAAACCTTTGTCCAATAATAAAGGTATCGCTGTTTACTACAATACTCATTATACATCTAGAGCACTGGACTCTCACATCTTCTTCACTCTGCAATTATATATTTATATTTATACAGAATAGCAATTATTTAGTGCATTTTTGTTTACATTTCAATGTAAATCTTACTTCCTGCTCAGAAATCCAAAAAATGCTGTTATTGCACTGAACTCTGAGGAACTGGGAGGGGCCATGCAAATGAGCCTACAATGCATTTTAATATTGTGAGCATATGCCTAAAGGAAGCCAAGAATAATGTGTTAAATGCATTGTGGACTTATTTGCATGTCCCCACCCACTTTCCCAGAGTGCAGTGTATTTATCGGAATTCTGTGCAAGACTTATTTCTATACGTTCAAATGTGACACAAATGTACTATATTTTGGTGGAGGGCTTCATAGACATTACATTTTAGTGATGTTATATATATAAAGCTTTTCCAGCATTATTGTTGGGTGCTGGATCTAGGCAAAATTTTCAGGATATCCCAGGGTTAGTATAAGCAAATGAGATGATTGATCATCCTGTATTCAAACCAGATATCCTGAAAATATGGCCTTGATCTGGCATTGGATCGACCTGAATCTACATGGAAGTTGTGACTGTCAATGCACAATAATTACTTTGTTTGCACCTTCTGTCCATTTTGCTTCAGCTGTCCCTGTCAATCCATAAGGACACTTTGACACTTCATTTTCACAACTGCAACAAATGTTTGAGATGTCTTAATGTGTGTATTGGTGGTATCTTTAGAAATGAGTGGGCTCCAGAAACGGAGAGCTAAGCTTGAACTTGTATTACAGATTTATAAAACATGCAACTTACTGTGGTATAATAACTCTTTTATTCTTTTATATATAATTAAATATATATGTATAAATATATATATATATATATATATATATAAATGAATAATCAGAGTATTGCAGTATATAGTGATACCTTTTTTATTGGACAAACATATTCATAGGTTTCATGACGAGCTTTCAAGAGCATTCCTCTCTTTGTCGAGTCAGAGTCAATACTTATATATATATATATATATATATATATATATATATATATATATATATACTGTATATATATATATATATATATATATATATATATATATATATATATATATATATACTGTATATATATATATATATATATATATATATATATATTTTTTTTTTTTTTATATATATATATATTTATTGATCAAAAAAGTAAGAGACTGAAGCAGATATCCATGTAAACAAATGTACTCTCTATTACCCCCATTGAAAACCCCTATTTTAACCCATAGTACATCCCATTGAAAACTATGTATTTATCTGTCGCCAGTTGTAGTTTGCCGTCCTTCCTAGGACCAAAGTGTAAAAATGTCAGCACTATGTTTATGGTACTAGTCTTTCATAATCACTCCTCTTCCTTCTTTAAAGATCCTCAATGACATAGTATGTTTTCAAGTACCCACTAAATAAGTTAATACACATATTTCCTGATCAGAATCTAAATAATTTTTTGCATTGAACCCTGGGAACCTGGGAAGGGCATGCAAATGAGCCCACAAAGCATTTACACTCTTTAGTACAATACTATTGCTGTCCTTATAACAGAGCAGAGCACAGCATGGGTCATGAAACCTACCCATAGACAGTACTGTTTCAATCTTTTGGATCTCATTGGTGAGAGGCTGGTTCCTAACTAATGCTGTGGATTTTGTGCTGTCAGTGACCAGATGTTGCATCACACAGTAGCCCTTCAAGATTGTAGGCCTTGTAGACAGTAGCCCTTCAAGATTGTAGGCCTTGTAGACAGTAGCCCTTCAAGATTGTAGGTTCTCTTACTTTATGAAGGAGTATGTTGTCTTGCACAGCATAATGTTGGATGTAAATGTATATTTTTTATTTATTACACTTTATAAGGACTTTTCTGGATCCCAGCCAGTCCAAGCCCCCGCTCCCTGCACTTGGAATGTCTTTTAGACCTGTCCGCATTGTGGACAGTTAATCTTCTGGTGCTGTGATTAACCACTCACCACCAGTCCAGGGCATCCTCAGAGCCGGGAGCCTGGAGCTCGGTCCTCAAGAGCACCTCATTGCCTGTCAAGAGTCACTCTGCAAATCAAGATGTATACGTTTAATTGAGATTACAGCATGGATCCTGTTACATGTCTGTGCATTGATGGGAGCACTTTATGGGCCAGATGGTTTATTATTGATAAAATAATTTATATGCTATAGGACAACTTCAACATTGTGACACTGTGCAGTGCTGTATAATCAAATAGCAGAGCATGTATGGAGGAGATGTGAAAGCTTGATTTACTGGGGTGTCAGTGGATCCTGAGGCACAGAGGGACTTTAAAGGGACACCAAAATCCCACTCGGTAAATTTTGCATTTAAAAAAGCATGATGTAGTAATCTTAAATATTGCCTGGATCCAACACCCACGAATAATGCTGGACAAGCCTGATATAGATAATATCACAGTGTCATGTGTATGAAGATAAGATGTCTTGGGGCTGTGTAGGTTCCTCTAGAGATCTTCAATAATCTCATCTTATGAATTTGCCTATACCATTTGATATTAAACTATTTTTTAATATCCTTTGTTTGAGAAGAAACTGGCTACTATTGACAGGTGTGGGCATTAACAGCCTTATTAAATTGTGATTCGGCCAATTGAATAGGGCTCTATATAAGCACAGGACTATCCGAAAGCAAGGTCTTCACTAACTAAACACTTCTGTAAAAAAATATGCTCTGTGCTTATATAGAGGCCTATTCAATTGGCCGAATCACAATTTAATAAGGCTGTAAATACGGCTGTACAAGTCCTAATTGGCTGGCTCATTATGAAGCGTAGTTCTTCAAAAGAGCTACAGTGCTTCTGGCATATGAGTTAACCCTTGCATGTTTTTGAAATGTATCACCTTTTGTACTGACTGATGGTCCTGTGTAGTTTTGCTGGCAGGCACTTTAGCTACACATGTTTCTCATTGCAGTAAAAGCCTTTACCATTTACCATATCCAGAACATGAGGAGCCATGTTGCCTCCAGGCTGGATAGTGGCCAAATCCTAAGCTTGTTTTGCTGAAAGATTTTTTTTTTCTCTCCCTTTTTGTTCTAAATCTTAAGTTAATGGCTATTTTGTACATTATTAAACATGCCGATGACTGGCTGGAAGCCATCACTGATAGCATGCCAAAATTTATAAGCCTGAACACGGCGTTCTTGAAGAAATTGCTCAAAACAAAACCCAGGACAACTATTGAGAGAAGGGCAGGTTGGAATGAGGAGATCCAGACAAATCCAGCAACGGGTGGGCCAGGAACGAGAAAGCATTTTATTTCTTACAGATACTAAGAACTGATAGCTATCAGGTTGGACCATGAGACGCTGGCTTTTATATGACATTTTGGGGTAAGTTGGTAAAATGTTTGATGAGCTATGCAAACTATATATATATATATATTTGTGTGTGTATTTATTTGCTCATCATTAGCTTCTGGTCCATTTTTTTTTATTTATGTATCCGTTTCGAGGCTGGGAAAGGATTATTGCATTTTAGTTCATTCCTATAAAAAATGCACTCTATATTCATCCGATTCCATCCATCCCCCAGGATCAATATAAAGTTTCTCTCTCTCTCTCTCTCTCTCTCTCTCTCTCTCTCTCTCTCTCTCTCTCTATATATATATATATATATATATATATATATATATATTGCCCAAATAAATGGTACAATCACTGTGAGAAAGGAAATTAATTAATTGGTAATAGATGTATAGATAATGAGGAGAAGTATTTAGTTGTGCAATTGGGTATTATTTGGTAGTTTTAGATAAAACAGACTTTTTATTTTTGAAGAGGGACATGATCCTTCTCTCCAGGCTGATTGGCTTAGCCTCTTGTAGCCCACCACTGCTCCGCTATCTCTCTCTATATCATGGATGTAGGAACTGGGGGGGATGAGGGGGACAAATCCCCCCCAGATTTCTCAATGTGTGTATGTATGTGTGTAAAAGCTGTTAAGTGTTCTGGGTAGAAAGTGAGCTTTCGTTCCCCGCCACCAGAATTATTCTGCTCCCTACACCCCTGCTCCATATATATTGTAAGCAAAATAATACACTTGTGTGTACATCTTAAAAATAAATGAAAATCCGGTTCCAGACCAAAATCTCAACATTACAATATTCCCATTGCATTTCTGAGCAGGGACATGCAAGTGAGCTCACAATGTGTTTAACTCTTTAATCCAAAACCTATTTTTACTCGGCCCATTTATAGCATATGGGTGTTATTATAAGACAGCTGTTGAGCATAGCACAGGATGGATTAGTTGGGTAACCTACTCACAGTCTTTTGGATGTCATTAGTGTGGGCTAGTTACTCATGCTGTGAATTTTGTGAAAAGGCTACTAATTACAAATTCTTGTGTGTATATTGTGTGTATACGTGTATCACTAATATAAGTGTCGTAACTGTTTAATGCTCAATGGGGGCGTACACACTCACTTCCTAAGTCTGTATAGAGCTGCTCGCACAGGAGAGGGGAGAGACACAGGGGATGTATAGAGGGGGAAAGACACAGTAGAGGGAGTGGGGGGAGAGACATATGGGAGGGAGAGGGGGGAAAGAGACACATGGGAGGGAGAGGGAGGCAAAAGACTAAACGTAGCGGTTAATAAGAGCATTGCACTTTATTTAGACTGAGAAGATGCCGCTTTGTATTTCAATTCAAAAGCATCCTAAATAAAATGTTTGATTAAAATATGTCACTGTCCCATGTCCAATCATATGGAACTGGAGTTGGGGCATAACTAACAGGATGGATGTACAGCTTTGAAGTGTCTTTACTTATAAGGTCACAACTTCCTCAATAGCTACACAAAGTGAAAGTGTTCAGAAAAGGTGTGAGGTGGAGGAAATGAGACCTTCATGTAGAATATAGGCAAAAAAAGAAATAGCCCCAGGGCAGAGGAAGAGAGAAAGTAAAGGGGGAGGGGGAGTAAGGAGAGAGAAAACTACCAGGTGAGAGAAAGATTCAAGTGACGGGGGGTATAGGGTTTTGGGCAGGGGGCCAAATATGAGGGGTATAGAGCATGGAGAGACAGATAGGGGATAGAGCAGGGATAGAGAAAGATATAGGGGATTGAGCAAGGGGAGAGAAAGACATATGGGTTAGAGCATGGAGAGATATGGGGGATTGAGAAGGAGGATAGAAAGATATATTGGAAGATAGAGAAGGGAGAGATAATGATACACTGGTTAGATAAATAACTAGTGTACAGAGCAGGGGAAAGAAAGACATAGGGGATAGAGCAGGGGAGATAAAGATATAGGGGACAGAGCAGGGGTGATATAGATATAGAGCCGGGGATATAACGATATAGGTGACAGAGCAGGGGAGATAAAGATATAGAGCAGGGGAGATAAAGATATAGAGCAGGGGATATAAAGATATAGAGCAGGGGTGATATAGATATAGAGCAGGGTTGATATAGATATAGAGCAGGGGATATAAAGATATAGAGCAGGGGAGATAAAGATATAGAGCAGGGTTGATATAGATATAGAGCAGGGGATATAAAGATATAGAGCAGGGGAGATAAAGATATAGAGCAGGGGAGATAAAGATATAGAGCAGGGGAGATAAAGATATAGAGCAGGGGAGATAAAGATATAGAGCAGGGGAGATAAAGATATAGAGCAGGGGAGATATAGATATAGAGCAGGGGAGATAAAGATATAGAGCAGGGGAGATATAGATATAGAGCAGGGGAGATAAAGATATAGAGCAGGGGAGATGAAGATATAGAGCAGGGGAGATATAGATATAGAGCAGGGGTGATATAGATATAGAGCAGGGGTGATATAGATATAGAGCAGGAGAGATAAAGATATAGAGCAGAGGATATGAAGATATAGAGCAAGGGTGATATAGATATAGAGCAGGGGAAATAAAGAAATAGAGCAGGAGAGATAAAGATATAGAGCAGGGGAGATATAGATATAGAGCAGGAGATATAAAGATACAGAGCAGGGGTGATATAGATATAGAGCAGGGGAGATATACTGTAGATACAGAGCAGGGGTGATATAGATATAGAGCAGGGGAGATATACTGTAGATACAGAGCAGGGGTGATATAGATATAGAGCAGGGGAGATAAAGAAATAGAGCAGGGGAGATAAAGAAATAGAGCAGGGGAGATAAAGATATAGAGCAAGGGAGATAAAGAAATAGAGCAGGGGAGATAAAGATATAGAGCAGGGGAGATAAAGATATAGAGCAGGGGAGATAAAGAAATAGAGCAGGGGAGATAAAGAAATAGAGCAGGGGAGATAAAGATATAGAGCAGTGGAGATAAAGAAATAGAGCAGGGGAGATAAAGATATAGAGCAGGGGAGATATACTGTAGAAATAGAGCAGGGGAGATAAAGATATAGAGCAGGGGAGATAAAGAAATAGAGCAGGGGAGATAAAGATATAGAGCAGGGTAGATATAGATATAGAGCAGGGGATATATAGATAAAGAGCAGGGGATATAAAGATATAGAGCAGGGGAGATATAGATATAGAGCAGGGGAGATATAGATATAGAGCAGGGGAGATAAAGATATAGAGCAGGGGAGATATAGATATAGAGCAGGGGAGATAAAGATATAGAGCAGGGGAGATATAGATATAGAGCAGGGGAGATATAGATATAGAGCAGGGGAGATATAGATATAGAGCAGGGGAGATATAGATATATGGAGCCAGAGCAGGGGAGATAATGATATAGGGGACAGAGCAGGGGTGATAAAAAATGTATATTGTATAAAGCAGGGGAGATAAAGGTATAGAAGATAAAGCACGGGAGATAAAGATATAGGGGACAGAGCAAGAGTGATATAAAGATATATATATATATAAGTTTTAATAACTTATCCAGACTTGATATAGCTTTCCTCCCCAGAAGCAAAACTAACAATATTACCATCACAATGCACAATAAATTGGCACCAAAAGGTGTTACTTGGCTGAGTGCTCTCATCTTATTACCGCTACAGAATGTGAAGCTTTAGGGATTGCTGTGTAATTGTTCTGTTGGTGTGAGAGCAAATTGTTCTGGTTAAACAAATAAAAGCTTTCATTAGTGTTTACCTATAGCCACAAGTGCGCAGGCAGTAATCCCATGTAATGATAACGTGTGCCGCATAACTACATACCTAGCGAGTGGGAGAATGCGTGGCCCGGGGCGTGAGCCATCAGCTCTCTTACAGGCTATGCACTTTTGGCCTAACATAAGTCCTGAGGGGTCAAGATTTTTTTAGACAGAAAGTCAACAAGGCCACCCACTGATTTTCACTTTTCCTATTTTTTGTCCTTAAAGGGCCAGTGTATGCATATTTTAAGTAAAGTATGGTTTTAATTAAAAGTAAAAATACATGTGCATCATAAAGTGAGGCGGAAAAGTATTTGATCCCCTTCTGATTTTGAACGTTCGTCCACTGAAATGATCAGTCTATAAAAAGTTATAAATTGATTTGAAGGTCAATGAGTGAAATAAGTATTTGATCCCCTATCAATCAGCAGGATTTCTGGCTCCCAGGTGTTTTTTTTTACTGGTAACGAGCTGAGATTAGGAGCATGTTCTTAAAGGGGCTGCTCCTAATCTCAGCTTCTTACCTGTATAAAAGACACCTGTCCACAAAAGAAATCAATCAATCAGATTCCAAACTCTCCACCATGGCCAAGACCAAAGAGCTGATCAAGGATGTCAGGGACAAGATTGTAGACCTACACAAGGCTGGAATGGGCTACAAGACCATTGCCAAGCAGATGGTGAGAAGGTGACAACAGTTGGTGCGATTATTCACAAATGTAAGAAACACAAAATAACTGCCAGTCTCCCTCGGTCTGATGCTCCATGCAAGATCTCACCTCGTGGAGTTTCAATGATCATGAGAACGATGAGGAATCAGCCCAGAACTACACGGGAGGATCTTGTTAATGATCTCAAGGCAGCTGGGACCATAGTCACCAAGAAAACAATTGGTAACACACTACGCTGTGAAGGACTGAAATCCTGCAGCACCCGCAAGGTCCCCCTGCTCAAGAAAGCACATGTACAAGCCAGTGTGAAGTTTGCCAATGAACATCTGAATGATTCAAAGGAGAACTGGGTGAAAGTGTTGTGGTCAGATGAGACCAAAATCGAGCTCTTTGGCAACAACTCAACTCGCCGTGTTTGGAGGAGGAGGAATGCTGCCTATGACCCCAAGAACACAATCCCCACCATCACACATGGAGGAGGAAACATTATGCTTTGGGGGTGCTTTTCTGGTAAGGGGACAGGGCAACTGCACTGCATCAAAGGGATGATGGACGGGGCCATGTACCGTCAAATCTTGGGTGAGAACCTCCTTCCCTCAGCTGGGGCATTGAAAATGGGTTGTGGATGGATATTCCAGCATGACAATGACCCAAAACACACAGCCAAGGCAACAAAGGAGTGGCTCAAGAAGAAGCACATTAAGGTCCTGGAGTGGCCTAGCCAGTCTCCAGACCTTAATCCCATAGAAAATCTGTGGAGGGAGCTGAAGGTTTGAGTTGCCAAACATCAGCCTCAAAGCCTTAATGACTTGGGCCCTCATTCAATTGTAGTTTGGCCAATTGAATTGGGCTCTAAATAAGCACATAACATATTTTTTTAAAATAAGTTTTTAGTTAGTAAACATCTATCCATAAGCAAGGTTTTTAGTAACTAAAAACTTCTTTAAAAAAATAATGCTATGTGCTTATTTAGAGCACTATTCAATTGGCAAAATTGAAATTGAATGAGGCCCTTGGAGAGGATCTGCAAAGAGGAGTTGGACAAAATCCCTCCTGAGATGTGTGCAAACCTGGTGGCCAACTACAAGAAACGTCTGGCCTCTGTGATTGCCAACAAGGGTTTTGCCACCATGTACTAAGACAAAGGGGTCAAATACTTATTACCCTCATTGACCTGCAAATCAATTTATAACTTTTTTGACATGCATTTCTCTTGTTTTTTATTTTGTTTGTTATTCTGTCTCTCACTGTTAAAATACACCTACCATTAAAATTATAGACTTTCTCTCTCTTTCTCGTTCACCTTTTCTCTCACTTTCTCTCTCTCCTTTTCTCTCACTCTTCTCTTTCCTTTTCTCTCACTTTCTCTCGCTTTCTCCTTTTCTCTCACTTTCTCTCTCTCCTTTTCTCTCACTCTTCTCTCTCCTTTTCTCTCTCTTTCTTTCTTGCTCCTTTTCTCTCACTTTCTCTCTCTCCTTTTCTCTCACTCTTCTCTCTCCTTTTCTCTCACTTTCTTTTCTTGCTCCTTTTCTCTCATAGTCTCTTTCTCCAGTTAACCCTATAAATCCTATGTTCCTGTTGCAGTGTAATTACAGAGCCTGTGTTAGTGCCCCGGGGGCAGTATCTCTGTGTGAGGCTTCGAGTCACAGAGCTGCCAGTATTTGTTTGGCCAACTCACAGGTTGAGTAAGAGCAGCAGTGGAGCGCGCCAGGGAGGAGGAGTGTGGTGTCTGGATTGTTTTGGTATCTGGCATCTGTGTACAAAACAAGCACATGCAATGTCTACATTATAATTAGCTGGACACTTTCACTGCTAATTACGCATGTCTTAAAGCGACAGTGCCTGAGCTCAGGCCAGACTTTGTGGTCAGTTATTCTGGTGCATTTGACACAACTGTAAACGCCTTTCTTTTTCCTTTTTTTCCCTGTGGGGCTGAAGAATATCCTTTGAAATGTTTTAAAGGAGCACTATATATTTTTTTAGGAAAACCCTAAAATAAGACGTAACAGCTAAATAGATGATTAAGTTCCAGTAAAGAGAACTAAATGATAAATTAAATAGAAATGTATGTTCTAGTAAATATAACTAAAATAATACAACTAGATAGAAGAGAAAGTCCCAGTAAATATAAGACGATACAACAAAATAGAAGAGTAAATCTCAGTAAATATAAGACAGTACAACTAAATAGCAGAGAAAGTTCCAGTAAATATAAGACAATACCACTAAATAGAAGAGTAAGTCCCATTAAATATGAGTACATCAATACAACTGAATAGAAGAGTAAATCTGGGTAAATATAAATAAGCCAATACAACTAAAGATAAGCCAATGCAACTAAATAGAAGAGTAAGTTCCAGTGACTAGAAAAAAGACAATACAGCTAAATAGAAAAGTAAGTCCCAGTAAATATAAGTAAGCCAATAGAACTAAATATAAGTCCAAGTAAATAGAATTAAGATGATACAACTTCAGTGTTCTCTTTAGGCTGATTTGGAGCGCCGCCCGGCTTGAGGAGAGGATCTTGGGTAGGCACGCATTGTCAGGATGTGTGCTCACCCACTGCTCCATCGGGTCACCCATTAGTAGCTTTGTGTCACTCCGTGGCTGAAGATTCCTGGAGACAATGAACTAAATAGAAGAGTAAGTCCCAGTAGATAGAACTAAGATAATACAACTAAATAGAAGAGTAAATCCCAGTAAGATAGAACTAAGATAATACAACTAAATAGAAGAGTAAATCCCAGTAAGATAGAACTAAGATATTACAACTAAATAGAAGAGTAAGTCCCAGTAGATAGAACTAAGATAATACAACTAAATAGAAGAGTAAATCCCAGTAAGATAGAACTAAGATAATACAACTAAATAGAAGAGTAAGTCCCAGTAAGATATCCTCCCCTCAAGCTACATGCAGCCTAGCAGTACTCAATAGTATCCATATTTGATACAAACAACGCATTTTTTCTCCAAAATGATTTAATGCTCCAGGCTAATATAGTTGCTAATATTATTAGTTTGTTACATACGTTACAAAAATGTGAAGTTTAAGCTTTAAAAAATAGCTAAATATTTTATAATGTTAAAAAAAAAAAAAAAAACTGTTAACATCTTCTTTGGAGGCAGTGAAAAAGGATAAGGGTCTTAGGTGGGGACACTTTTTTTGCACCAGGGCGCTCTATTCACTGGCTCCAACGGACACGATGCGTAAATATGACACTTAAGGATTTATTTAAGGTGGACTGAAAGAGACAAATAGGATCAATGTGTATACAAGGGAAAAGTGCTGGATATTTATTGGAGATGTCAGTGTTAGTAGATATGCCCCATGGGTTATAATGGAGAGATTCTACAAGTCACTGTTTAGTGTATCCGGCCCATAATGTACTGTTATATATCAGCCATAACTCCCCACCCGCCTCCTAACACCCCGTTATACCCGTCACTCACATTTACCTGCACACAATAACTGATTTCCACATCACATTAAAATCTGTAATTAAGAGATTATTGTTACAATGTTACCCAGGTATGTGACGTTGTTACTTGTAGCATCTCTTATGCTTGTCAGGAAAGATTTATAGCAGGAAAAAAAAAATGTAACAAAAAAATGTTAATCCTACAAATTCTTGTGGGCTGGAGATTCACAAAAAGTGACCTCTGCTAATCCTGTCTTCTTCTCCTCACACAGTGGGGCTGTGCTGCAGGATACTGTGCTCATATGCTCAATGACACATTCCAGTGTTACATATGCAATAACTTACATTAAAATCTATGAGATATTCATCCAAAGGGGCCATAAAGATTTAATGTTAAAATCCTTTTACATGCGTGGTGTTTCCTTTTATTCAAGCTTCATTCATTATAAAGAGTGGCAAGAAATCTATTGTACATTCACAAGGTTGTGGTTTATTACCATGCTTTGAATATAAAACTAAATTGCTCAAAAACACTTCTTCCCCTGTTCAATTCACAATTTATGAAGGGTCAGACACTACACCTTTAAATAATTTATTTGTTGATTTGATGTTGATTTTCTTTATTTAATATAATAACTTAAAGGCATATGGAAGTTTTCTGATTTTACCAGGTATATAATATCCCTTTTAACTTTTATATACTTTAATTAATTAAAAAGTGCTAATAAGCTCTGTATTTACTGCCCAAACTCATACAAATAGTCCCTGTATGGGTCTGCCCTCAGCTGTAGTAGTTGCTGTGCTGTGTCTTGTGCTAGCCAAACAGTTACCATCACTTAGCATCAATCTTCAAAACATGCTGCTGAGACGTGATCCCTGATAGGCTAGAACACTAAACTGCACAGCCAGCCCTACAGAGTTTATTAACTATGATTTATAACATTAACATCTACATGAGCCATGAACATAAACCTTTTTTTTTAGAGAAAATATGAATATGGTGTAAAGGAATCCATATTGTCTTTGTTTCACCACTTTCTGGTATATTAAGCATAAGGAATGTACTTTGTTATCTATCGGTTGAGGATGAGAGGGAAAAAGGAGAGCTGAGATATTTTGATCTCACTAATTTAGCACAAGCCCTTCCCCAGCACATGTTTGTAAGCAGGTAGCTTGCATCAATAAATACAAGCCCTGCGCTTTAGGAATGTAAGCACCCCACGCTCCCATGCAACCATCACCAAATTATCATGGATGCTTCCATGCTCCAGCAGAAGTATTTTTTTGTAAATAAATGCCCTTGTTGTTGTTCAGTCATTCCGTAGTGTCCGACTCTTGGTGATCATATGTTCACAGAAAGCCAGGCACATCTGCCTATGCTTATTTATATGGTTTTCTTGGCACAGATACTGGAGTGGGTTGCCAGTTCCTCCTCCAGTGGCCCACTTGTCTGGCCTCTCTGCTATGGCCTGCCCATATTGGGTGACCCTACATGGTATAGTGCACAGATTTACTGAGGTAGACAAACCACTTCACCACAACATACATATTTTTATTGTTGTGTCATTCAATCATGTCTTGCTCTTCATGACCGATTGGACCATAACACACCAGGCACATCTTTATATCCACGGTCATGCTGATTCACTTGGTATTCAATGGCAGAGATACTGGAGTAGGCTGCCAGTTCCTTCTCCAGTGGGCCACAGCATAAAACTCCTGCTATTCCTAGTTGGTCTCCCATCCAAGTACTGACCCAGGCCCAACTGCATGGCTTCAGGGTGGTGTGACCTCTTGATTCCCTGACTGTAATCAAACCCAGGTCGCAGCGGTGAAAGTACTGATTCCTAACCACTGGACCACCAGGAAACCATTATCATTGTATAATTGTTCTCTAAGTTACTTACATTATAAACAGCAAGTAACAAAACAAGATTTTGGCATTCCTCTGCATTCCTTGGGACCATTGGCTGTCACCCTTCCACTGTGTGTGCCAGGTCACATTTTGCCAGCATTTTGTTCTCCGAATCTTGAGATGATTGTATTGCACCCGGCTTATTATAGGGGTTTGGAGAGACGTCTCAAACCACTTCTACAAACAAGCTGCGCCGTGTCAGGTTTCAGGTATTTTGGGTAACGAGGCTCTATCGTGGGATCTTTGGTCATAAAAATATTTGCAAATTGAAGCACGCAACAGAAGTAACAGAAGCAACAGAAGTAACAAAATCCCAGAAATGTTCCAAGTACAAAACTTTTTGGTTTTCTGTTACCTTGGAAAATAATCTGTGATGTGACCCTTTTGGGGCGAGCTGTCAGGGCTGTAGAGTGACGGACGCGTAATTGGGCAGATGTCTGCCATAAAGCCGAAACCCTAAAATGTAAAATTTTTAACTTTTATTTTCTAAAAAAAAAAAAAACTGTTATAGATTTAACAAATATGTAGTTGCTATAAAACTGACTCCCCTTCTGGATCGCTATCTTGTCGTGGTGATGGGGCTTGTGTATTTTAATGAAGCTGTGAGCTATACCATGTAGTGTCACCCAAGATAGGCAGGTCATAACAGAGAGGTCACTAGAGAAGGAACCAAAAATTGGTTTCCACAAGCCAAGAGGTGCCTACTTAGGCAGCCTGTACTAACCGATAAAAACACTGCTTTCAAGTACATTTTTAACCCTATACTAACCTTCTAGCCAATAGCACCGCAGTGCAGATCCAGAACAGCACTGCCTAAGCTACGTCATAAAAGGTAGGAGAGAGACTAAAATCCCATGATGCTTTGCTGCAGAGAACGAATTCCCATACTGCTACAATGTTGTAGCTGCCTCTGATTGGCCACAACTAATTATGAGTTTTATGCAAATTTAAATTGGATTTTCAGGTGGATTATTTCTCAAAATCAACTGCCAGAAACATTTTTCAAACTCTAGGGTAAGTTTATTAATGTTTATTTTGGGATTTTTTCATGTAACAAAATGTTTTCATACACTACTGGTTCTCTCTATCAGATGCTTCATAATCCATTATCCATATAACTTTAACCAAAATCCTACACAGAATGTGCATATGTTAGGAGCACACCTCCAGCCACGGAGTTTGACCTCGAATGGAGAGCGCCAAACTATTCTTCCTTTTCTGTATTCAATACCTCAGATACGTTGATGACATGTTACGTCTTGCAGCACATTAAGAATAAATCTCAGTGTAACAGTGGCAGCAGTGATTATTTAGGAGCTGGGAAGTAAATAGTGAGCTTGGATTTTGGCACATGGCGGGATTAGATCCTGGCACTGAACACAGGAGATTTAAAATTCTTGAATAGCACTGCTGACAGGTTAGGATAAAAGTGCATCGGGCAAGGGCAGTGTTCAGCTAAGTTCACTGCCAGTTGAATGTGTGTATTATGTGTGCAGTCACGGTGTGTTATAGGAGGTCTGGCTGTGTGTATTATGTGTGTAGTCACGGTGTGATATAGGAGGTCTGGCTGTGTGTATTATGTGTGCAGTCACGGTGTGATATAGGAGGTCTGGCTGTGTGTATTATGTGTG
Organism: Discoglossus pictus; assembly: GCA_027410445.1. Classification (NCBI taxonomy): domain Eukaryota; kingdom Metazoa; phylum Chordata; class Amphibia; order Anura; family Alytidae; genus Discoglossus; species Discoglossus pictus. The sequence goes on along the minus strand of CM050173.1, from coordinate 88,766,974 downwards.
CAGTCACGGTGTGATATAGGAGGTCTAGCTGTGTGTATTATGTGTGCAGTCACGGTGTGATATAGGAGGTCTGGCTGTGTGTATTATGTGTGCAGTCACTGTGTGTTATAAGAGGTCTGGCTGTGTGCATTATGTGTGCAGTCACGGTGTGATATAGGAGGTCTGGCTGTGTGTATTATGTGTGCAGTCACGGTGTGATATAGGAGGTCTGGCTGTGTGTATTATGTGTGCAGTCACGGTGTGATATAGAAGGTCTGGCTGTGTGTATTATGTGTGTGCAGTCACGTTGTGATATAGGAGGTCTGGCTGTGTGCATTATGTGTATAGTCATGGTGTGTTATAGGAGGTCTGGCTGTGTGTATTATGTGTGTGCAGTCACGGTGTGATATAGGAGGTCTGGCTGTGTGCATTATGTGTATAGTCATGGTGTGTTATAGGAGGTCTGGCTGTGTGTATTATGTGTGTGCAGTCACGGTGTGATAAGGAGGTCTGGCTGTGTGTATTATGTGTGCAGTCACGGTGTGATATAGGAGGTCTGGCTGTGTGTATTATGTGTGCAGTCACGGTGTGATATAGAAGGTCTGGCTGTGTGTATTATGTGTGCAGTCACGGTGTGATATAGAAGGTCTGGCTGTGTGTATTATGTGTGCAGTCACGGTGTGATATAGGAGGTCTGGCTGTGTGTATTATGTGTGCAGTCACGGTGTGTTATAGGAGGTCTAGCTGTGTGTATTATGTGTGCAGTCACGGTGTGATATAGGAGGTCTGGCTGTGTGAATTATGTGTGCAGTCACGGTGTGATATAGGAGGTCTAGCTGTGTGTATTATGTGTGCAGTCACGGTGTGATATAGGAGGTCTGGTTATGTGTATTATGTGTGTGCAGTCACGGTGTGATATAGAAGGTCTGGCTGTGTGTATTATGTGTGTGCAGTCACGGTGTGATATAGGAGGTCTGGCTGTGTGCATTATGTGTATAGTCATGGTGTGTTATAGGAGGTCTGGCTGTGTGTATTATGTGTGCAGTCACGGTGTGATATAGGAGGTCTGGCTGTGTGAATTATGTGTGCAGTCACGGTGTGATATAGGAGGTCTAGCTGTGTGTATTATGTGTGCAGTCACGGTGTGATATAGGAGGTCTGGTTATGTGTATTATGTGTGTGCAGTCACGGTGTGATATAGAAGGTCTGGCTGTGTGTATTATGTGTGTGCAGTCACGGTGTGATATAGGAGGTCTGGCTGTGTGTATTATGTGTGCAGTCACGGTGTGATATAGGAGGTCTGGCTGTGTGTATTATGTGTGCAGTCACGGTGTGATATAGAAGGTCTGGCTGTGTGTATTATGTGTGTGCAGTCACGGTGTGATATAGGAGGTCTGGCTGTGTGTATTATGTGTGCAGTCACGGTGGGATATAGGAGGTCTGGCTGTGTGTATTATGTGTGCAGTCACGGTGTGATATAGGAGGTCTGGCTGTGTGTATTATGTGTGCAGTCACGGTGTGATATAGGAGGTCTAGCTGTGTGTATTATGTGTGCAGTCACTGTGTGATATAGGAGGTCTAGCTGTGTGTATTATGTGTGCAGTCACGGTGTGTTATAGGAGGTCTGGCTGTGTGTATTATGTGTGCAGTCACGGTGTGATATAGGAGGTCTAACTGTGTGTATTATGTGTGCAGTCACAGTGTGATATAGAAGGTCTGGCTGTGTGTATTATGTGTGCAGTCACGGTGTGATATAGGAGGTCTGGCTGTGTGCATTATGTGTATAGTCATGGTGTGTTATAGGAGGTCTGGCTGTGTGTATTATGTGTGCAGTCACGGTGTGATATAGGAGGTCTGGCTGTGTGTATTATGTGTGCAGTCACGGTGTATTATAGGAGGTCTGGCTGTGTGTTTTATGTGTGCAGTCACGGTGTGTTATAGGAGGTCTGGCTGTGTGTATTATGTGTGCAGTCACGGTGTCATATAGGAGGTCTGGCTGTGTGTATTATGTGTGTGCAGTCACGTTGTGATATAGGAGGTCTGGCTGTGTGTATTATGTGTGCAGTCACGGTGTGATATAGGAGTTCTGGCTGTGTGCATTATGTGTATAGTCATGGTGTGATATAGGACGTCTGGCTGTGTGTATTATGTGTGCAGTCACGGTGTATTATAGGAGGTCTGGCTGTGTGTTTTATGTGTGCAGTCACGGTGTGTTATACGAGGTCTGGCTGTGTGTATTATGTGTGCAGTCATGGTGTGATATAGGAGGTCTGGTTGTGTGTATTGTGTGTAAATCTACTATATTTTGGCTGTCACTCAGCTCAAAAGATCCTCCCCCCAGACTGGCCTTGTTATCAGTATTAATTTACCTCATTTTGATGAGTGGCTCATCATCTTAATGGCTTCCTCTTGCATATACTACTGATAACTTCAGTGTCCCAAGGAATCTTCAGCCGCCAGGTGGCACAGAACCAGTAGGCAACCCATGAAGTGGCTGCCTCCTGACAATGCATTCCTGCCTGCCCACCATGCACCCCTGGGGCGGAGAGAACACTGACTGAAAAAAACATTTTTAAGAAGTAATATATTTCTCCATAGAAATCCATAATGGGACTTGGCCAATGCGCTGATACATTCCAGTTAGAAGAAGATTCTGACATTGTTGGAAAGTTGCATTTCAGGAGTATTAAAATTATTTTTTAAACCATTGTGAGATTAATTTCTCATGTAACCAATTAAAATGTTTAAATTATATATTTTAGTGATTGAAAGAAAATGATTTGGGACTTTATTCTGTTCCGTGGAGATATCACTGGATCTATCTCCCATAAGGGGACTGGCAAAGGACCACCCAAATCATGGCCTGCTCATTACTGATGGCATGGACTTCAGCATGCCTGGCACATTTATCAGCCACTTCTCCTCTGATCTCCCTCAAGCTTATGTTCATTTATTCAATGTCCTCATCTATCAATCTACGTCTCAGCTGTCCCCTTATTCATGTCCCTTCAATCTTTCCCAGCATCAGAGTCTTCTCTAGGGAATCCTGCCTTCTCATGTTATGGACAAAATATTTGCACCTTAGCCTCATGATCAAACCTTCCAATGAACAGTTTGTCTTAATTTTCTGTACTATTTGATTTATTGGATCTTATTACAGTCCAAGGGACTCTAAGCAGTTTTCTCCAGCACCATAATCCAAAGGCGTCAATTCTCTGGGGCTCAGACTTCTTTAGGGTCCCGCTCTCACATCCGTATGTTACTACTATGTGGCTGAATAAACAGATTTGTGGATTATTGTGTTTAATATGGATAGGATAGAAGTGCAAAACACAGAGAGTAGCTTGTGCTTAATATGGATAGGATAGAAGAGCAAAACACAGAGAGTAGCTTGTGCTTGATATGGATAGGATAGAAGTGCAACACACAGAGAGTAGCTTGTGCTTGATATGGATAGGATAGAAGTCCAAAACACAGAGAGTAGCTTGTGCTTAATATGGATAGGATAGAAGTGCAAAACACAGAGAGTAGCTTGTGCTTATTATGGATAGCATAGAAGAGCAAAATACAGAGAGTAGCTTGTGCTTGATATGGATAGGATAGAAGTCCAAAACACAGAGAGTAGCTTGTGCTTAATATGGATAGGATAGAAGTGCAAAATACAGAGAGTAGCTTGTGCTTGATATGGATAGGATAGAAGTGCAAAATACAGAGAGTAGCTTGTGCTTGATATGGATAGGATAGAAGTGCAAAACACAGAGAGTAGCTTGTGCTTGATATGGATAGGATAGAAGTCCAAAACACAGAGAGTAGCTTGTGCTTAATATGGATAGGATAGAGGTGCAAAATACAGAGAGTAGCTTGTGCTTGATATGGATAGGATAGAAGTGCAAAACACAGAGAGTAGCTTGTGCTTAATATGGATAGGATAGAAGAGCAAAATACAGAGAGTAGCTTGTGCTTGATATGGATAGGATAGAAGTCCAAAACACAGAGAGTAGCTTGTGCTTAATATGGATAGGATAGAAGTGCAAAACACAGAGAGTAGCTTGTGCTTGATATGGATAGGATAGAAGTCCAAAACACAGAGAGTAGCTTGTGCTTGATATGGATAGGATAGAAGTCCAAAACACAGAGAGTAGCTTGTGCTTAATATGGATAGGATAGAAGTGCAAAATACAGAGAGTAGCTTGCGCTTGATATGGATAGGATAGAAGTGCAAAACACAGAGAGTAGCTTGTGCTTAATATGGATAGGATAGAAGAGCAAAACACAGAGAGTAGCTTGTGCTTGATATGGATAGGATAGAAGTCCAAAACACAGAGAGTAGCTTGTGCTTAATATGGATAGGATAGATGTGCAAAACACAGAGAGTAGCTTGTGCTTGATATGGATATGATAGAAGAGCAAAACACAGAGAGTAGCTTGTGCTTGATATGGATAGGATAGAAGTCCAAAACACAGAGAGTAGCTTGTGCTTGATATGGATAGGATAGAAGTCCAAAACACAGAGAGTAGCTTGTGCTTAATATGGATAGGATAGAAGTGCAAAACACAGAGAGTAGCTTGTGCTTAATATGGATAGGATAGAAGAGCAAAACACAGAGAGTAGCTTGTGCTTGATATGGATAGGATAGAAGTCCAAAACAAAGAGAGTAGCTTGTGCTTAATATGGATAGGATAGAAGTGCAAAACACAAAGAGTAGCTTGTGCTTGATATGGATAGGATAGAAGAGCAAAACACAGAGAGTAGCTTGTGCTTAATATAAATAGGATAGAAGTACAAAACACAGAGAGTAGCTTGTGCTTGATATGGATAGGATAGAAGTGCAAAACACAGAGAGTAGCTTGTGCTTAATATGGATAGGATAGAAGAGCAAAACACAGAGAGTAGCTTGTGCTTAATATGGATAGGATAGAAGTGCAAAACACAGAGAGTAGCTTGTGCTTGATATGGATAGGATAGAAGTCCAAAACACAGAGAGTAGCTTGTGCTTAATATGGATAGGATAGAAGTGCAAAATACAGAGAGTAGCTTGTGCTTGATATGGATAGGATAGAAGTGCAAAACACAGAGAGTAGCTTGTGCTTAATATGGATAGGATAGAAGAGCAAAACACAGAGAGTAGCTTGTGCTTGATATGGATAGGATAGAAGTCCAAAACACAGAGAGTAGCTTGTGCTTAATATGGATAGGATAGAAGTGCAAAACACAGAGAGTAGCTTGTGCTTGATATGGATAGGATAGAAGTCCAAAACACAGAGAGTAGCTTGTGCTTAATATGGATAGGATAGAAGTGAAAAATACAGAGAGTAGCTTGTGCTTGATATGGATAGGATAGAAGTGCAAAACACAGAGAGTAGCTTGTGCTTAATATGGATAGGATAGAAGTGCAAAACACAGAGAGTAGCTTGTGCTTGATATGGATAGGATAGAAGTCCAAAACACAGAGAGTAGCTTGTGCTTAATATGGATAGGATAGAAGTGCAAAACACAGAGAGTAGCTTGTGCTTGATATGGATAGGATAGAAGTGCAAAACACAGAGAGTAGCTTGTGCTTGATATGGATAGGATAGAAGTCCAAAACACAGAGAGTAGCTTGTGCTTGATATGGATAGGATAGAAGTCCAAAACACAGAGAGTAGCTTGTGCTTAATATGGATAGGATAGAAGTGCAAAACACAGAGAGTAGCTTGTGCTTGATATGGATAGGATAGAAGTCCAAAACACAGAGAGTAGCTTGTGCTTAATATGGATAGGATAGAAGTGCAAAATACAGAGAGTAGCTTGTGCTTGATATGGATAGGATAGAAGTGCAAAACACAGAGAGTAGCTTGTGCTTGATATGGATAGGATAGAAGTCCAAAACACAGAGAGTAGCTTGTGCTTAATATGGATAGGATAGAAGTGCAAAATACAGAGAGTAGCTTGTGCTTGATATGGATAGGATAGAAGTGCAAAACACAGAGAGTAGCTTGTGCTTAATATGGATAGGATAGAAGAGCAAAACACAGAGAGTAGCTTGTGCTTGATATGGATAGGATAGAAGTCCAAAACACAGAGAGTAGCTTGTGCTTGATATGGATAGGATAGAAGTGCAAAACACAGAGAGTAGCTTGTGCTTGATATGGATAGGATAGAAGTCCAAAACACAGAGAGTAGCTTGTGCTTAATATGGATAGGATAGAAGTGAAAAATACAGAGAGTAGCTTGTGCTTGATATGGATAGGATAGAAGTGCAAAACACAGAGAGTAGCTTGTGCTTAATATGGATAGGATAGAAGTGCAAAACACAGAGAGTAGCTTGTGCTTGATATGGATAGGATAGAAGTCCAAAACACAGAGAGTAGCTTGTGCTTAATATGGATAGGATAGAAGTGCAAAATACAGAGAGTAGCTTGTGCTTGATATGGATAGGATAGAAGTGCAAAACACAGAGAGTAGCTTGTGCTTGATATGGATAGGATAGAAGTCCAAAACACAGAGAGTAGCTTGTGCTTGATATGGATAGGATAGAAGTCCAAAACACAGAGAGTAGCTTGTGCTTAATATGGATAGGATAGAAGTGCAAAATACAGAGAGTAGCTTGTGCTTGATATGGATAGGATAGAAGTGCAAAACACAGAGAGTAGCTTGTGCTTAATATGGATAGGATAGAAGAGCAAAACACAGAGAGTAGCTTGTGCTTGATATGGATAGGATAGAAGTCCAAAACACAGAGAGTAGCTTGTGCTTAATATGGATAGGATAGAAGTGCAAAACACAGAGAGTAGCTTGTGCTTGATATGGATAGGATAGAAGAGCAAAACACAGAGAGTAGCTTGTGCTTGATATGGATAGGATAGAAGTCCAAAACACAGAGAGTAGCTTGTGCTTGATATGGATAGGATAGAAGTCCAAAACACAGAGAGTAGCTTGTGCTTAATATGGATAGGATAGAAGTGCAAAACACAGAGAGTAGCTTGTGCTTAATATGGATAGGATAGAAGAGCAAAACACAGAGAGTAGCTTGTGCTTGATATGGATAGGATAGAAGTCCAAAACAAAGAGAGTAGCTTGTGCTTAATATGGATAGGATAGAAGTGCAAAACACAGAGAGTAGCTTGTGCTTGATATGGATAGGATAGAAGAGCAAAACACAGAGAGTAGCTTGTGCTTAATATAAATAGGATAGAAGTACAAAACACAGAGAGTAGCTTGTGCTTGATATGGATAGGATAGAAGTGCAAAACACAGAGAGTAGCTTGTGCTTAATATGGATAGGATAGAAGAGCAAAACACAGAGAGTAGCTTGTGCTTAATATGGATAGGATAGAAGTGCAAAACACAGAGAGTAGCTTGTGCTTGATATGGATAGGATAGAAGTCCAAAACACAGAGAGTAGCTTGTGCTTAATATGGATAGGATAGAAGTGTAAAATACAGAGAGTAGCTTGTGCTTGATATGGATAGGATAGAAGTGCAAAACACAGAGAGTAGCTTGTGCTTAATATGGATAGGGTAGAAGAGCAAAACACAGAGAGTAGCTTGTGCTTGATATGGATAGGATAGAAGTCCAAAACACAGAGAGTAGCTTGTGCTTAATATGGATAGGATAGAAGTGCAAAACACAGAGAGTAGCTTGTGCTTGATATGGATAGGATAGAAGTCCAAAACACAGAGAGTAGCTTGTGCTTAATATGGATAGGATAGAAGTGCAAAATACAGAGAGTAGCTTGTGCTTGATATGGATAGGATAGAAGTGCAAAACACAGAGAGTAGCTTGTGCTTAATATGGAGAGGATAGAAGAGCAAAACACAGAGAGTAGCTTGTGCTTGATATGGATAGGATAGAAGTCCAAAACACAGAGAGTAGCTTGTGCTTGATATGGATAGGATAGAAGTCCAAAACACAGAGAGTAGCTTGTGCTTAATATGGATAGGATAGAAGTGCAAAACACAGAGAGTAGCCTGTGCTTGATATGAATAGGATAGAAGTCCAAAACACAGAGAGTAGCTTGTGCTTAATATGGATAGGATAGAAGTGCAAAATACAGAGAGTAGCTTGTGCTTGATATGGATAGGATAGAAGTGCAAAACACAGAGAGTAGCTTGTGCTTAATATGGATAGGCTAGAAGAGCAAAACACAGAGAGTAGCTTGTGCTTGATATGGATAGGATAGAAGTCCAAAACACAGAGAGTAGCTTGTGCTTGATATGGATAGGATAGAAGTGCAAAACACAGAGAGTAGCTTGTGCTTGATATGGATAGGATAGAAGAGCAAAACACAGAGAGTAGCTTGTGCTTAATATGGATAGGATAGAAGTGCAAAACACAGAGAGTAGCTTGTGCTTAATATGGATAGGATAGAAGAGCAAAACACAGAGAGTAGCTTGTGCTTGATATGGATAGGATAGAAGTCCAAAACACAGAGAGTAGCTTGTGCTTAATATGGATAGGATAGAAGTGCAAAATACAGAGAGTAGCTTGTGCTTGATATGGATAGGATAGAAGAGCAAAACACAGAGAGTAGCTTGTGCTTAATATAAATAGGATAGAAGTACAAAACACAGAGAGTAGCTTGTGCTTGATATGGATAGGATAGAGGTGCAAAACACAGAGAGTAGCTTGTGCTTGTTATAGATAGGATAGAAGTGCAAAACACAGAGAGTAGCTTGTGCTTGATATGGATAGGATAGAAGTACAAAACACAGAGAGTAGCTTGTGCTTGATATGGATAGGATAGAAGTCCAAAACACAGAGAGTAGCTTGTGCTTAATATGGATAGGATAGAAGTGCAAAACACAGAGAGTAGCTTGTGCTTGATATGGATAGGATAGAAGAGCAAAACACAGAGAGTAGCTTGTGCTTAATATAAATAGGATAGAAGTACAAAACACAGAGAGTAGCTTGTGCTTGATATGGATAGGATAGAGGTGCAAAACACAGAGAGTAGCTTGTGCTTGATATGGATAGGATAGAAGTGCAAAACACAGAGAGTAGCTTGTGCTTGATATGGATAGGATAGAAGTGCAAAACACAGAGAGTAGCTTGTGCTTGATATGGATAGGATAGAAGTGCAAAACACAGAGAGTAGCTTGTGCTTAATATGGATAGGATAGAAGTGCAAAACACAGAGAGTAGCTTGTGCTTGATATGGATAGGATAGAAGAGCAAAACACAGAGAGTAGCTTGTGCTTAATATGGATAGGATAGAAGTGCAAAACACAGAGAGTAGCTTGTGCTTGATATGGATAGGATAGAAGTCCAAAACACAGAGAGTAGCTTGTGCTTAATATGGATAGGATAGAAGTGCAAAATACAGAGAGTAGCTTGTGCTTGATATGGATAGGATAGAAGTGCAAAACACAGAGAGTAGCTTGTGCTTAATATGGATAGGATAGAAGAGCAAAACACAGAGAGTAGCTTGTGCTTGATATGGATAGGATAGAAGTCCAAAACACAGAGAGTAGCTTGTGCTTAATATGGATAGGATAGAAGTGCAAAACACAGAGAGTAGCTTGTGCTTGATATGGATAGGATAGAAGTCCAAAACACAGAGAGTAGCTTGTGCTTAATATGGATAGGATAGAAGTGAAAAATACAGAGAGTAGCTTGTGCTTGATATGGATAGGATAGAAGTGCAAAACACAGAGAGTAGCTTGTGCTTAATATGGATAGGATAGAAGTGCAAAACACAGAGAGTAGCTTGTGCTTGATATGGATAGGATAGAAGTCCAAAACACAGAGAGTAGCTTGTGCTTAATATGGATAGGATAGAAGTGCAAAATACAGAGAGTAGCTTGTGCTTGATATGGATAGGATAGAAGTGCAAAACACAGAGAGTAGCTTGTGCTTGATATGGATAGGATAGAAGTCCAAAACACAGAGAGTAGCTTGTGCTTGATATGGATAGGATAGAAGTCCAAAACACAGAGAGTAGCTTGTGCTTAATATGGATAGGATAGAAGTGCAAAACACAGAGAGTAGCTTGTGCTTGATATGGATAGGATAGAAGTCCAAAACACAGAGAGTAGCTTGTGCTTAATATGGATAGGATAGAAGTGCAAAATACAGAGAGTAGCTTGTGCTTGATATGGATAGGATAGAAGTGCAAAACACAGAGAGTAGCTTGTGCTTGATATGGATAGGATAGAAGTCCAAAACACAGAGAGTAGCTTGTGCTTAATATGGATAGGATAGAAGTGCAAAATACAGAGAGTAGTTTGTGCTTGATATGGATAGGATAGAAGTGCAAAACACAGAGAGTAGCTTGTGCTTAATATGGATAGGATAGAAGAGCAAAACACAGAGAGTAGCTTGTGCTTGATATGGATAGGATAGAAGTCCAAAACACAGAGAGTAGCTTGTGCTTAATATGGATAGGATAGAAGTGCAAAACACAGAGAGTAGCTTGTGCTTGATATGGATAGGATAGAAGTCCAAAACACAGAGAGTAGCTTGTGCTTAATATGGATAGGATAGAAGTGAAAAATACAGAGAGTAGCTTGTGCTTGATATGGATAGGATAGAAGTGCAAAACACAGAGAGTAGCTTGTGCTTAATATGGATAGGATAGAAGTGCAAAACACAGAGAGTAGCTTGTGCTTGATATGGATAGGATAGAAGTCCAAAACACAGAGAGTAGCTTGTGCTTAATATGGATAGGATAGAAGTGCAAAACACAGAGAGTAGCTTGTGCTTGATATGGATAGGATAGAAGTGCAAAACACAGAGAGTAGCTTGTGCTTGATATGGATAGGATAGAAGTCCAAAACACAGAGAGTAGCTTGTGCTTGATATGGATAGGATAGAAGTCCAAAACACAGAGAGTAGCTTGTGCTTAATATGGATAGGATAGAAGTGCAAAACACAGAGAGTAGCTTGTGCTTGATATGGATAGGATAGAAGTCCAAAACACAGAGAGTAGCTTGTGCTTAATATGGATAGGATAGAAGTGCAAAATACAGAGAGTAGCTTGTGCTTGATATGGATAGGATAGAAGTGCAAAACACAGAGAGTAGCTTGTGCTTAATATGGATAGGATAGAAGAGCAAAACACAGAGAGTAGCTTGTGCTTGATATGGATAGGATAGAAGTCCAAAACACAGAGAGTAGCTTGTGCTTAATATGGATAGGATAGAAGTGCAAAACACAGAGAGTAGCTTGTGCTTGATATGGATAGGATAGAAGAGCAAAACACAGAGAGTAGCTTGTGCTTGATATGGATAGGATAGAAGTCCAAAACACAGAGAGTAGCTTGTGCTTGATATGGATAGGATAGAAGTCCAAAACACAGAGAGTAGCTTGTGCTTAATATGGATAGGATAGAAGTGCAAAACACAGAGAGTAGCTTGTGCTTAATATGGATAGGATAGAAGAGCAAAACACAGAGAGTAGCTTGTGCTTGATATGGATAGGATAGAAGTCCAAAACAAAGAGAGTAGCTTGTGCTTAATATGGATAGGATAGAAGTGCAAAACACAGAGAGTAGCTTGTGCTTGATATGGATAGGATAGAAGAGCAAAACACAGAGAGTAGCTTGTGCTTAATATAAATAGGATAGAAGTACAAAACACAGAGAGTAGCTTGTGCTTGATATGGATAGGATAGAAGTGCAAAACACAGAGAGTAGCTTGTGCTTAATATGGATAGGATAGAAGAGCAAAACACAGAGAGTAGCTTGTGCTTAATATGGATAGGATAGAAGTGCAAAACACAGAGAGTAGCTTGTGCTTGATATGGATAGGATAGAAGTCCAAAACACAGAGAGTAGCTTGTGCTTAATATGGATAGGATAGAAGTGTAAAATACAGAGAGTAGCTTGTGCTTGATATGGATAGGATAGAAGTGCAAAACACAGAGAGTAGCTTGTGCTTAATATGGATAGGATAGAAGAGCAAAACACAGAGAGTAGCTTGTGCTTGATATGGATAGGATAGAAGTCCAAAACACAGAGAGTAGCTTGTGCTTAATATGGATAGGATAGAAGTGCAAAACACAGAGAGTAGCTTGTGCTTGATATGGATAGGATAGAAGTCCAAAACACAGAGAGTAGCTTGTGCTTAATATGGATAGGATAGAAGTGCAAAATACAGAGAGTAGCTTGTGCTTGATATGGATAGGATAGAAGTGCAAAACACAGAGAGTAGCTTGTGCTTAATATGGAGAGGATAGAAGAGCAAAACACAGAGAGTAGCTTGTGCTTGATATGGATAGGATAGAAGTCCAAAACACAGAGAGTAGCTTGTGCTTGATATGGATAGGATAGAAGTCCAAAACACAGAGAGTAGCTTGTGCTTAATATGGATAGGATAGAAGTGCAAAACACAGAGAGTAGCCTGTGCTTGATATGGATAGGATAGAAGTCCAAAACACAGAGAGTAGCTTGTGCTTAATATGGATAGGATAGAAGTGCAAAATACAGAGAGTAGCTTGTGCTTGATATGGATAGGATAGAAGTGCAAAACACAGAGAGTAGCTTGTGCTTAATATGGATAGGCTAGAAGAGCAAAACACAGAGAGTAGCTTGTGCTTGATATGGATAGGATAGAAGTCCAAAACACAGAGAGTAGCTTGTGCTTGATATGGATAGGATAGAAGTGCAAAACACAGAGAGTAGCTTGTGCTTGATATGGATAGGATAGAAGAGCAAAACACAGAGAGTAGCTTGTGCTTAATATGGATAGGATAGAAGTGCAAAACACAGAGAGTAGCTTGTGCTTAATATGGATAGGATAGAAGAGCAAAACACAGAGAGTAGCTTGTGCTTGATATGGATAGGATAGAAGTCCAAAACACAGAGAGTAGCTTGTGCTTAATATGGATAGGATAGAAGTGCAAAACACAGAGAGTAGCTTGTGCTTGATATGGATAGGATAGAAGAGCAAAACACAGAGAGTAGCTTGTGCTTAATATAAATAGGATAGAAGTACAAAACACAGAGAGTAGCTTGTGCTTGATATGGATAGGATAGAGGTGCAAAACACAGAGAGTAGCTTGTGCTTGTTATAGATAGGATAGAAGTGCAAAACACAGAGAGTAGCTTGTGCTTGATATGGATAGGATAGAAGTACAAAACACAGAGAGTAGCTTGTGCTTGATATGGATAGGATAGAAGTCCAAAACACAGAGAGTAGCTTGTGCTTAATATGGATAGGATAGAAGTGCAAAACACAGAGAGTAGCTTGTGCTTGATATGGATAGGATAGAAGAGCAAAACACAGAGAGTAGCTTGTGCTTAATATAAATAGGATAGAAGTACAAAACACAGAGAGTAGCTTGTGCTTGATATGGATAGGATAGAGGTGCAAAACACAGAGAGTAGCTTGTGCTTGATATGGATAGGATAGAAGTGCAAAACACAGAGAGTAGCTTGTGCTTGATATGGATAGGATAGAAGTGCAAAACACAGAGAGTAGCTTGTGCTTGATATGGATAGGATAGAAGTGCAAAACACAGAGAGTAGCTTGTGCTTAATATAAATAGGATAGAAGTGCAAAACACTTTCACACATTATCTCTAAATATTTACCTTGAAATCCTTACCTCTGTAATACGATTCCTTCCTATCTATCCACCCTAAATGTTATCTATCTATCTATCTATCCCTCTATATCTAGCTTGTGCTTGATATGGATAGGATAGAAGTGCAAAACACAGAGAGTAGCTTGTGCTTGCTTGTTTATGTGTTTGCAAAAATGGTGTCACTGATTAGCATCCAAGCAGCTAATTCGTTTTCATAAGTAATATTCATTACATCACATAGAGAAAAAAAATGTTAATAATTCAGGAATTATTTCCTTTAGAAAAACTGGCAAGTACAGTATATAAAAAGTAGGACTTTCACACATTATCTCTAAATCTTTAACTTGAAATCATTACCTCTGTAAGACGATTCCTTCCTATCTATCCACCCTAAATGTTATCTATCTATCTATCTGTCTATCTAACTTTCTATCCCTCTATATCTATCTATCTATCTATCTATCTATCTATCTATCTATCTATCCACCCTAAATGTTATCTATCTATCTATCTATCTATTTATTGTGAAGGATATCATGGTCCCCAGATAGGTTATTGATGATATTGTTTTTCCAGACTGGTTGAGTTCTTCTGTCCGTCTTTTTATCCTCCTGCCCCTCAGTCCCTCTGTCCGTCTGTACTTTGGACAGTCTCATCTCCCAAGCTTTGCTTTGCTGGACATCCTAATCACACACAACATGAGAGGACATTGCTCTTTGTGTCTCAGGAGTGTAACCCAACACTTTGAAGTCTTTGCCTGATGTTTGAGTCATGATCAGTAGAACCTATAGCTCTGAGAATCCTGGATTGACCCCGTGTCCTTGTTGGCTACAAGTCGTGTGGATGATTGTTCTGGAGACGCCTTAATTACTTAAGTAAATGATATCTCCAGGGTATGAGCTGGTGTCAGATACCCGTCATTGGCTTCCTTACCAGCTCATCATGGGAGGAAGTGTCCCATCCACTCATATATGTATTATTATGTAGATATTAGCTCCAGCTGTGAGGTCTAATGGAGCTATTTATGTGCAGGAACCACTTCAGCTGCTGATGGAAGTCATTATCTTACAGTCTATTACATGTTATGTCTAAGTGTTTGAAATATGGAATTTCTGGGAAATCCAATGTAATCGTATATGTTACTGACCTGCTCCTTGATCTGCAGATAGTTCCCAAGGAGATTATATTATTACTGTTATTATTTTGCTTTTTGAAGTACCAAGTTGTAAGACTTTAAATTGTCATTAGGCCAAATTTCGCTAAACCTTGCAGGGATTGTGAAGTGCATAAAAAATATTGCAAATAAACCTTAATAAATTTACCCTAAAGTTTGCAAAAAAAAAATCTGCCAGTTGATTTGGAGAAGCATCGCCTCTGAAAATTAAAGCATAAACTTAGCATACAATTCATAATTAGTTGTGGCCAATCAGAGGCAGTTACAACATTGTTGCAATATCTGGGGATTCAGTCTCTACAGCAAAGAATCATGGGATATGTAGACTTTTGTTCCCACCACACACCTCTCTCTTCCTCCTGAAACGAAGCAGCTCAGGCAGAGTGGCTCGCCCCATCCACCTGGAAAGCAGCATCTTGTCTCGGCACTTTGCTGCTATTGGCTGGAATATATATATAGGGTTAAAAACACACTGATATAAGCAGCACGTGTTAGATTAGTACAAGTTAAAACCAGGGACAATTATATATACCGTTAATTATAACTTTTGGTTGAGACTATATATATATATATTTATTTTTTTATATATTTTTTTATATGGGGAAACTGCCATCACATCCCTTTATTTCCTTTTGTGATAGCTTAGTAGTAATTATCCGTCACTGCCCTAAAGTACATGCCTTAGATCAGTACATGCAATTCCCCAAAGCTCTGTTTGCCAATAAAAGGGAAGCCTATTGGTAGTCAGTGTAGAATGTTTCCGTTCTCTTGTGTAACATTGTATCAATGGACCAATACATTACAGGTTGGTGTATTATAGATAAATATACACAGGTTTATGGTGTTAAATGTTAACATGCAAGTGAGAATTCACCCTTGACACACAAATGTAATGGTTCCCATTGTGTATGTGAGTAAATATATTTTACTGCTTCCAGTAAGTGTGTGTTGGCCAATAGTGTATCACATCTGTGCTTCCTTGGACATTAATGCTGCAGCTCTGTACATTCCTTATGAAGAAATAGAAGGACTGACTGTGTCTTGGGTGCAGGGGAAAGTGATTGTGATTTACTGCTCTCTTACTGCCCTGAGTAATGTGTGTGCATTACCTGAAATCTGTCACAATCAGCTCTATGATGGAACATACTGTGGAAGGCAATTTACATGTTGCAAACCTTCTATTCTAATAGGCTATAAAGTGCTTTTATGAAATAGCTTAGTCAAGTTAGTATGGGTATATATTCTGGAGGAAAGATTTATCAACAACGCGTAAAATATATATTCCCTATTTAAGTATTGAAGGGATGTGAAAGGGTAATGGATTTTACTAGATATTTAATATCCCTGGGTATCTATTTACTTTTATGTACTTTATTTTAATAAGAAGTGCTTATAAGCTCTGTTTTTACTGTTTAAAACAAACAAATAGTCCCTGTATGGGTATGCCCACTGTGGCATATGCAAACACCAACTCTGTAAGGCTGTGTAGTGTGGTGTCCTAGCCTATCAGGGACAACACAGCACGTTGCAGCATTTGTTCTGAGCCTTATTACAATGACATATAGCGGACCAGCCACAATATACATGTAAGCGGATAGGGCTTAACCCTAGTATCTTTTCAAGACAGTTATTGGGAATACTATTTTGATTAATGACATCAGCAGGTATAAGACCCCGGCATGCAATATCTTTCAAACGACTGGAGTGAGAAGATCCTGCTACCTTGCTGCTGCTATTTTTTTAAAACTAAGCTTCCAATAAATGTATTTGCTTTAAAAAAAATTAAGTTGTGGAAGGAGAAGTGACCAATCAGAAATAAGCTACTGCAATTGTATGCAAGTGATTTTGAGAAGTGCTTATCCGCTCTTTGTTAAAATCAAACAAATACTCTGTAAAGGTCTGCCCTCTGCAGCTCACGAAGACACAGACTCTGCTGTACTTGCTGTGCTATATCTCATACTAACCAATCAGTGACCATCTGAGACATGATAGGCTAGGACTCTACACTCCAGCCCTACAGAGTCTGTGTTTGTATATGCTGCAGTGGGCAGACCCATACAGGGACTATTATTTTTTTTATTTTTTTTATGTTCATTTTTTAAGGTTGACTTAGGTTCTGTAACACTTTTATACAAAGCATTTTCTAAAATAACATTTTTGGAAATATTGTTTTCCCATATTTATATATAAGATTTACATATACAGATAGCAATGCAGCATTATTAGAGTCATGCGCTAAAGTCTCCACTTTTACCCGGAGTGTGTTTCCCAAACAAGTTAATGTCTTATAATTTGCTGAAAGACAATGAGCGGATAATGAGCCAGTTATGTGTAGCCTCTCCTTCTAGCAGTGAGAAGTCACCATGTCTGTCATCTGCTGAGAGCCTGGCAAATCAGGAGCACCGCACCTCTCCCCCATCCTGGGCCAGGGGACGGAGGAATTTTACCTGGGGGGTGGAATGCTGCTCAGATGAAGCTGTCTCTCTCCCCAGGGATTGGAATTTGTCTATTAAGGTGCACAGGTGCTTTGCTGGGGGTGAGTGCACGTGGTGGGGGAGGATATGGTCAGTTAATCTACCTACACATGGACAAGGGGCCATATTTACTAAGGTGTAAGACAGTGGTGCCCAAAGTCAGTCCTGCTGGGCCGCACACAGGCCTGGATTTGTGGATTTCCTTTATGTGCACAGATGAGTCAGTTAGACTAAATGACTGGAAAAAAAAACGATAGTCTCACCTGGGTGCAGCAGGGCTATCCTGAAATCCTGGCCTGTGTGCGGCCCAGCAGGACTGACTTTGGACATCCCTGGTATAACATGTCTCACTAGTCAGGTGATACCCCTGAATTTCTTTTTTCTAACCAAGGTGTGATTAGAATAACAGATAAGTTCAAACCTGTAGACTATGGGAGATAGCCACTAGGGTTTACTGGGGCAGAACATGGCTTCACTGCAGCTGGAAAGTACAGCATACGAATTTACAAAGTGTATGTTGTATATAGATTATTTTGTTGGTGGGATCCAGTTAATCTTCTATTATCATTTTTGTCGTTGATAATAATAATAATAATAATAATAATAATAACAATTATTATTATTATGATAATTATTATGATTACTAATATTATTTGTTGTTGTTAAGTCCTTCAGTCGTGTCTGACTCTCAGTGACCATACAGACAGCATCGCCAAGGCAAATAAGTCTGTGTCTCTGGTTGTGCTTATCCATATGGTTTTCTTGATAGATACTGGAGTCGGTTGCCAGTTCCTTTTCTAGTGGTCTGCAATTTGTCTGACCTCTCTGCTATGATCTGCCCATCTTTGGTAACCCTATATGGTACAGCTCACAGCTTCATTGAGATACACAAGCCCCTTCACCATGACAAGGTAGCGACCCAGAAGGGTATTATTATCACTTACACTATTTTAATTATATAATATTATTGACATTTTCAAAGGTTGCTTTTGCATATGGAACAAAAAGTTATGGTGCTACGTTAGCTGAACTGTTCTACTCCGGTGTGCGGTTTAAGTTTAATTTTACACTATAGCACGCAGTTTACTAGTTTTTTTCATTTCATCATTCAGTTGTTTCCGACTCTCCATGACCTCATGGACCGTAGCACACCTTTATGTCCATGGCCATGCTGATCCACTTGGCTTTCATGGCAGAGATGCTGGAGTGGGTTGCCAGTTCTTACAACAGTGGGCCAAGTCTTACAGCTCCTGGTGTTCTTACCAGGCCCAACCCTGCATGACTTCAGGGTGGTGTGACCTCTTGGTGCCCTGACTGGGATCGAACCCAGGTCACAGCAGTGGTGAAAGCACCAAATTCTAACCACTGGACCACCAGGGAACCCTAGGTTAGGGTATGTCATAAAATTAAATATAAAGCCCTATAGGGTGCTACTTTAGCATGCGGTCTATATATAATTTTATGACATACCCTAACCCTGACCTAGTAAACCGCGTGCTATAGTGCAGAATTTAAGGTAGACCACACACTAAAGTAGCAGCAAGTTATTTATATCCTTTGCAGCACCCAGTTCTCAGGCACAAGAAAAACCAAAATATTCCATAATGTTTAAGACGTTAATTGGGAAGTCATTGCTGCTAAGTGGTTTGCTGAGATTGCTAGGGGCTTGGACATTGCGGTCTCAATGAAGAACTGGGAAACAAAGTTTAAATTCTCTAATTGAATCTTAAAATCTGGGTGCTATGCTGGCAGTGGCCAGGTTATAGTAATTCGGTATAATTGGGTCTATTCTATTTAGGGCAAATTCCAGTCATTGGGGGCAGCAGAAATCAGAATCTCTGGCTGCAGACCATCGCTCCAGGTGAAATACCTCAGCCCCTCTTGCTCTGGTTACATGCAGAACACAGCCAAATAAGTCACTTGGCCAGAGGCTGACAGTTTAAGAGATCTCTGGTTGCTTTGTTTATTCATAGTGGGAAAGTACCAACACTTAATATAAATTTAAGGCAGTGACCTGTAATATTAAGGTGAAAGCACAGTGCCTGCCTTCATTGTAATGTACTAAAAATGTGTTGTTTTTTGTGTCATTCAGTCGTTTCTGACTCTCCGTGACCTCATAGACCATAACACACCAGGCAGATCTTTATGTTCATGGTCATGCTGATCCACTTGATTTTCATGGCAGAGATATTGGAGTGGATTGCCAGTTCCTTCTACAGTGAGCCACAGCATAGAGCCCTGGTATTCCTAGGTGGACTCCCATCCAAGTACTGACCAGCCCAACCCTGCATGGCTTCAGGGTGGTGTGACCTCTTGGTTCCCTGATCGGAATCAAACCCGGTTCACAGCAAATCCTAACCACTGGACCACAAGAGAACCCATATACAGTCTGCAATAAAAGGGTACAATGCAAAATTGGACTTAATAACTTACACTTAACATGTATTATCAAATGTCCTATTTTAACCTATTTCCAAAATAAGCTCCACAGAATAATTTATGGGATGGGAGTTTTTATTTTAAATAATTTTAGCAATAAATCATGTAAAACAATATCAGTAAAGCAAACGTGAAAAAAGTCATATTTAACACAATTTTAAATGGGAAGAATGGGAAAGATACAAAAAAAAAGGTATAATGGTGAAAGGGACAGGAGAAAGATAGAGAGATAGAGACATACTGTAGTAATAAACCACAGATTTTGATGGCAGAAACTAGCCAAAAAGTTGCACTATCTGCAATCTCATCTCATGAACTCTTCTACTCCGGTGTGCGGTTTAAGTTAAATTTTACACTATAGCACGCAGTTTACTAGTTTTTTCTTTTTCTTTCATTGTTCAGTTGTTTCTGACTCTCCATGACCTCATGGACCGTAGCACACCAGATACATCTTTATGTCCATGGCCATGCTGATCCACTTGGCTTTCATGTCAGATATCCTGGAGTGGGTTGCCAGTTCTTACAACAGTGGGCCAAATCTTACAGCTCCTGGTGTTCTGACCAGGCCCAACCCTGCATGACTTCATGTTTGGATTAATTAATCAAATTAATTATTTTATTATCTGCATATTCTAAGCATTCTTGTAGTTATTAACTGTAATTATCACTGGAAAACCATTACATTTATCTCTCACCATTTTCTACTGTCTGACTTCTATTAAAGGGACATGGAAGGTTCCCTGTTTTTAATACAAGTATGAATGACCTAAGCGTTTTTTTTTTTAAACATAATTTTATTAACTATCGCTTAAATGCTCTTACTGAAACATTCCAAACTAGGTGTACTAGCCAATAACAGATCGTCGCTCAGCAGCATTTCAAAACAAGCTGTTTAGAAACAGTCTTTGATTGGCTAGTACAACTAGTACCAATAGAAACACTGTGTGCAGGGCCGTATCTACCTGTTTGGAGCCCCTAGGCAGTGAAGTGGAGGAGCCCCTGTGAGTGAGTACACAAGGTATGCACAGACCCATGTTTGCCTTTTCTGTGCGTGTAAGTTCCTTTTCCTGCTGTAACTCTTTTGCCCTAGGTGGTTACCCCGTAGTAGCCAGTCTATAACCTGCAACATTTCATTTTTTTTAAGCCAGGAACCATTTTTTTTTTAAGAAGTGGTGCTCCTCACAGGGATGCGCCCCTGGGTGGCTGCCTAGTGGGTAATCCGGCCATGACTGTGTGCATGAGCTGCTGGGAGCGGACCTTTGTTGAATCTATTTGCAAGGTTTCAGTGAGTAAAACAAAGCACTTGTTAATCAAATAATGTTTTGATATGCAAACAAGCACTTAGGTTGTTTATTTTAATATTAAAAACAGGGAACCTTCCATATCCCTTTAATGTTGTTCTGTTAGAAGACAGGTCTATATACTTCCTCTTGCCAGTTCTCCTTTAATGACCTCTTGTACTATTACTCCTTTTCTGAAAACAAATGCTCCCTTTTTTAATAAATCCAATAAAGCAACTGAAGATGTATAAGGCAATGAAGTCTTTCCTTATACTGCCTGGCCATGAAGATACTCCTTGTGTCTTTTAGACCATGCACCATTCTATTCTCCGTCAAATGCCATTTCATTTTGTGGCTCGGCGGTTAGTTCGTTCCTGGATTGAGCACCTCTGTCTTTGTCCTTCTAATTTAGAGTAGTCGGC
Source organism: Discoglossus pictus (assembly GCA_027410445.1). Lineage (NCBI taxonomy): Eukaryota > Metazoa > Chordata > Amphibia > Anura > Alytidae > Discoglossus > Discoglossus pictus. The sequence goes on along the minus strand of CM050173.1, from coordinate 88,745,700 downwards.
TGCATCTTTAGTTCTTATTTTATGTTCTAAGATGTGGAAGAGAAGTGAAGAAGTGGGATTCCTGAGCCCTCCTCTCCCTCCACCTCTCCAGCTGTACTCCCTCCCACCTGGTCTGAGCCAGGACTCCTTCCCTCTCTCTCCCCAGCCCTGGTTACTCTGCTGCTGTTTTGTTCTGAATGTGTATTTTGTGTTTTTCTTCCCCTCCTAGATTCCATGCCCTTTAAGGCTGCAGAAAGCAGCCAGGCAGGCAGGAGTTGTTATTGGGTGTGTATGTGTTATGCTTGGAGTGCACAGCGCATGAAGGGAAAGAAGCCCCCCCCCCCTCCTCCTAGTGCCTCTGAGCCCTGCAAGCTTTTCCATACACTGTGTTTGCCTCCTAGCCCCACGCGTCTCGCTTTCACTGCACAGTTCTCCTCTTCTCGTTCTAATTCCTGGAAACATTTTTTTTTTCATTTTCTTTTACTTCTTTGCATTTGTTTTTAAGACAAATATCCATTTTTTTTTTTTTTTTACTGTTTTGTTCTGTTCTGCCACTTCTCTACTCCCCCCTCCTCTTTGTCAAGGTGAGATGGGAGAAGGAAGGAGGGCGAGAGATTAGAAACTGGGCTTTTTACAGATAAGCTTTGGATTTGCAAAAGGAAGCAAGAACTGTGGCACCTGGCTGTACTGCTGATAACACACTGGGACCTGCCAGGTGAGGGGACGCTTTATTATGCCAATATAATACCATCGTTACATGTACTTAGACCGCAGAAAACGAAAGCATTTGGTGCAAATTCATTTTAACATATAATTATTTTTATCTATTGTATGTGCTTCTAGATTGTAAGCTCTTCAGATCCTGTTGCTTTATATAGTTACATGGTAATTGAGGTTGAAAAAAAGACTTTTAGTCCATCAAGTTCAACCTTTTTAGATCTCCTCTGATCTGCAATATGCAGATTAATTGTTAATTGATCCAGAGGAAGCAAACAGAGATTGTTATAACTTATATTAGCTTTATTATTTGCTTATTATACCAAATCTACTTTATGGTACCCTTGTAAATAAAGTATGGAAAATGCTGGGATTTTATAACTAAAAAATAATAATATTATCAATAATAATGTATAATGCTATGTGTTATTATTATTATTATTATTATTATTATTATCCTTTATTTGTAAGTTTATGATTTGCAGTTTATGATTTGTAACTTTATATAGGTTACAAAATAACATTATTTTGGTATCTACTCTTTTGGTTACTATTTATTGATATTCAATAGGAAATAGCATATTATTATTATTATTATTATTATTATTATTAGCCATTGTTTTTAAAGTGCTAGCAGTATATACAGCACGGTATACAGTGAGTACATGATGTAGAACAGTACAGTCACACATGTTGATACTGTAGAGGTCCCATTCTGATGGCTGATAAGCATATAGGTATGAGATGTAAAGCACGCCTGAAAGGCAGTGGGTGTGTAGTGTATTGTTGGTGTCATGCTCTTTGTCATGTGCCTGTGTGTTGACCTGTCAGGGGTATTAGTGAATTAACTTACAGGTTGATTTGTGACATTGGTCCTTGTGCCAGTTATGTCAGTGGAGCATGAATACTAAATAATGAAATGCAAGAGATGTCCTTTCCATTCCTATGTTATCCCATGCAGCAAATGTACAAGGATATGACATCTCTAGACACGTCACCTTTTAGTGTGTATGCCCTAATATATATATATATATTTTTTTTTTTTTTTTTTTTATAAGTTGTGGTTTGATCTGTTTATACCAATGGATGACTTGTAGATTATTGGCATTAGAAGAAGAGGTCCCCAAGTAATGTCACATCACATTACAATGGTTACCAGATGTTCTTTAAGTTTACATCACATGAATATGACCTAGTGATCGGCTGACTTCTCTATTTGCTCCAGTCTGCTGATATATATGTCATTGCTACCATTCAGTATCCAAATTGTGCAAATACATTATAACTTATTCCGAAAGTAAATTATCATGTACATTATATGGGCCTCATTCAATTGTGATTTAGCCAATTGAATAGTGCTCTATATAAGCACACAGCATATTTTCTTTACAGAAGTTTTTAGTTCGTGAACTTCTATCCAAAAGCAGGCTCTACACTAACTAAAAACTTTGGTAAAAAAAAATTAAAAAAATGTGCTTATTCAATTGGCCAAATCGCAATTGAATGAGGCCCTATGTGTATATTTATAATCTTCCTGCACTAATTATTAATTACAATGCAATCTATCTATCTATCTCTCCTCATACAAAGGTAGCAAAGGAGATTTTGTAACTTATAATAATTTATAATATAATAATAATAATATAATAATAATAATGTGTGTATATATATATATATATATATATATATATATATAAATATATATATATATATATATATATATATATATATATTTATTATTTATTTATTTTTTATATATGCACATACAAAGATAGTTACAGAGACAGGAGACCTTTTCAGTTAATTTATAATTAAAATACCCAGCAAAACTCAATTATCTAACACTTCCACCTTTGCCGTGTTCATTTGAGTTATTATTTGGACCAGCTTATAAGGGTTATGTATACAAAATAGTGTATCTAGCTGGCTTTGTCTTCTGCAAGAATTTGTGGGATTAATTTATCAAAGGGGCTTAACTAAGTTAAACATAAGATTGATCTCCGTGTTATCCTATCAGGATTGGGACAGCTGTATAACCCCAGTGACAAAAAGTATTGTTTGTTTTTTTAAACGGAATGTTTGTCCAATAACAATGTAACAATATATCACCGTATAGAGTAATAGTCTATTATTTTGCTTGTCTAGTGAGCCCATATATCAGTGACAGACAGGCTGCTTCATTTGAAGGGCCACATATGTGGCCCCTGAGTCCCTATAATATAATGTAATAGGCTATAAAGTATAACATAGAAGGTTTATTAGCACAGTGTTGTTTGTCTATTACCATGAATAAATGATACCTTTTATACTAGGAATATATTTAAAATATATATTTCAGACTGTGATTGTCTGAGAACTGGTTGCATGGATTTCTTAAAGGAGAACTGGCAGACCTGACTCCCTAGCAGAACAACTTTAAGGTTCATTTACACATTTTATAAACCATTTAAAGGAATGTGAAAGAATCCACGTTTATAATAGTGAAATAAACTATTTGTGTTTGTTTGCATATCTAATCATCATTGTACTAACAATACCAGTACCTAAATGCTCCATTTTCACCTTCCAAACAGTTACTGTAAAGGTCTGCCCCTGCAACTCCTACACACTCCTCCTTTTATTTTTAAATACTACTGAGAGTCAATCTGTGATTAGCTAGTATATCAAGTACTGCAAATATTACCTTCATGGGTCTACCCTCTGCAGCTCATGAAGACACACACTCTGCTGTACTTTCTGTTCTGTGTCTCATCAGCCGTTACCATGGGCCACATTCAATTCGAAACCCGTAACTCTATCGCAGACAGCCGAATGTCTGCAAGTGAGTTGCGGGCTCCCGTTCATCTCCGATTGCGATGCTAATCAATTGCTGAAGGGCGCGAGTTGCTGGCCCCAAGCCAAAACTGTAAAGCAATTGAAAATAAGGCAGTAATACATGGAGGTTACATGTCAACCAATTAGGTTCAGGGGTCCGATATGCGATCAGACTCGCAAATCCGCAAAATAAGGAATAATAAAAATGAATGCCAATACTGTTCTAGTCCATGTGGGTGGCCTGATATGTATTAGTTTATTGATACCCGAGATCGATTTAACCCAAAATGAAACATAAAAATACATCTTATATACTGCTGATTTGCGAGCTTGAGGCTGTTGTACAATTAATCCTAAAGTCTATTATCGCTTTCCCTATTATTTAGGGTGCAGTAGCGATGTTTTATTTGCATTTACAATGCTACGAATAGGTGTTTAACCTCCTTGATGTCCTCTTTAGCACTCTTTGGATTTTCTCCTACATTTGCCGTTTACGGGTGTGAAAACATTTGCGGGCTTGGGGAATTGGAGCAATTGAATAGCGATTTACCATTTTAGCCTTGCGAAAGTGACAGATCAAAAGCTTCTGCAGGCTGCAAGTTAGGGGTTTAACCATCGCCATTTTTTCAAGCTCATAACTTGGAAACTGATCCGAGCCCACAAAACGATGCCAATTGTATAGCAAAATAGCTTGCGACTTCGCTTACGGGCAACCGGATCTCAAAATCGCTCAAATGAATGTGGCTCCATGTGTATTATTTACAGGGGGCAGACCTTTGCAGGGACTGTTTGGATGTTGTGAGTGAGTGAAAACAGAGCTTTTAAGCACTTTTTAATAAAATTATATTTAGATCTGCCAATACACACTAAGTAGTTTACTTTAACATTAAAAACAGGAGAACTCCTTTATCCCTTTAATTTTTGTTTAGCACTAATTCAACATTTTTGCTAATTCCATATAGGGCAAAAAACCCATTATGAGTATTTAAGCGTATCCTGACCTCTACGATAAACCTGAACTCCACCCTTAATATATTTGCATCCAATCCACTGCTGTCTGGCACATTCCAGGTTTATGACTCTCTGCTTGTTGACAAACTAATGTGCACGACTGCATTCATTTAATGTTTAATTCATAAGTCAATATATATATATATTGTTTTCCAAGCATTTCAATGTACGGCTGAAAGCAGAACTTGAAAAAGTATCAATTCATAAATAATAAATGAACGTTTAGATAAAAGTTGCTTAGGAAGGAATGTTTTTCAATATCAAATGGACACTTATGTACTGAACAAGTGGTGGATATGTGGAATAACCACACAGCAGAGGTGGTAGTGGTTAATCCTATAATAACATGTTTTAAAATTGTCATTGTAATGGCCCAGCATTTATGATATTTAATCAGTAAAGGTTAATATAAACAACTTACCCAGATGCCGCTCATCCCCCTGATCTGTTGCACAGATCAAACCGTGGCTGAGTTTGCAGCATTTCCCAACAATCTGCCACCAAAGTTGTTTATAATGTACAATAAAAATACTGGTCCATTATATCTGCTCATTAAGTTTTGAGGTTTAACAAACATAGCAAGACATTCTAGTTGGCTAGGACAAGTGACTTATATGGCAACTTATGTGTTTAACGGACCATTGTTACTCTCCAGAATGAATGCATAAAGGGATCTGGAAGGTTTCTAGGTTTTACCAGATATATAATATACAAATATAATTTTATGCAAGTTATTTTATTAAGAAGTCCATATAAGCTCTGATTTTATTCAAACAAATATTACCTTCATGGGTCTACCCTCTGCAGCTCATGAAGACACACACTCTGCTGTACTTTCTGTTCTGTGTCTCATCAGCCGTGACCATCTCTCAGCAACATCCTGCTGAGACATGGTCCCTGATAGGCTAGGACACTACACTGCACATCCAGCCCTACAGAGTCGCTGTCTGCACAGGCCTTAGTGGGCAGACTCACATAGAGATTATTTGCTTGGATTATATGCAGTAACAACTTCTTAATAAATGAACGTGTCCTTCAGTCGTGTCTGACTCTCAGTGACAGTATGGATGAAGCATGCCAGACATTGTCTGTGTTTCTGGTGGTGCTTATCCAGGCCTGTCCATCTTGGGTAACACTATATGGTATAGCTCACAGCTTCTTCGAGTTACACAAGCCCTTCACCACGGTAGCTAGATACATAGATATGTTATATACCTAGTAAAATCCAAGAATCTCCTATATCCATACAATATAACTGCATGCTCTTGATTTCTTTTATTATATATGTACCAGAACAACTTCTTCTGGAAGGCTGTTCCACTTACCTACTACAATAGCCACTTCCTCCTACTCATGACCTCTTGTTCTAGTAATTGAGTGAAGTGATGGCAACGAAGGGGTTAGAGCATAGCATAACTTCTCTCAGATATCTTGAGTCTCCCAGTCTTGTTGAGTGAAGGAGCTAGTAATATTATGGAGGAATGCTGATCTAGATCTGACACTGGGGGCTGTGCGTATACACGTTAGATATTTGTCAGTGTTTGTGTGCGCAGAGGGCCCAGGACACGGCTCTTTGCCTGTTTTTCCCGCTTTGCGTCCCAACATGTTGGTCTGGAACCAGAAAACATCCAGCCACATCTGGGAAGTGTGTTAGTTCCCTGGCTGAGGAGCGAGGAGCAGGCAGGGGCTGCGTGAGATTTGGAAAGTGTCTGATAATCGCTACAGGAAGTCTCTGCTATTGTTACACAGACTCAAATGCTTGGGAAATAATTCAGAACATGTTAGCAATCTGCAATCAGCCAAAATGAGAAGGTGACCAGATACACCCTGCCATGTTTTACAAGTCTGATTGAAGCATTTGGCTTTTGAGAGAAGAAAAGCGTGCCGATTTATCCAAAAGAGATGGATTACTGGCTGCTCTGGCACTTCAAGGGTTAATAGGTAATAGTTGATTTTAAGCTTGTTTTGCATGTACTTAACCCCTGGATAGAGATTTGGAATATGTTGCTACATTAAAAATAAAGGATATTATTATTAGTATTATCATTATTATTATTATTAATAATAATAATAATAATAATAATCACCATCATCATATTATCTCATTTGAAATATTACTGTGAGTACTACAAGATGTGCTGTTACATAAGGTTATCTTAGCAAAGATACTGGAATGGGTTGCCAGTTCCTTCTCCAGTGGACCGCGTGCTGCGGTCCATAGAGTCACAGAGAGTCGGACACAGCTGAACAACTAAACAACAACAACAACATATTGTATATATATATATATATATATAAAGCCTATTCTATTTAATGGGGTCTTTTTACCAAATGGATAAATAGATTGGGACTGGGGGGGGGGTGGGTTTGGATTATATAAAACTTTTTGAAATAAGGCCCACTTTAAAGGGACAGGGAGGGTTTCTGGATTTTACTACATATGTAACAATTTGTGTATCTGTTTACTCTTATGTACTTTATTTTATATGAAGTGCTTATAAGCTCTGTTTATACTGCCTAAAATCAAACAAACAGTCCCTGTATGGGTCTGCCCTCTACAGCGTATGCAGACACAGACTCTGTAGGACTGGATGTGCAGTGTAGTGTCCTGCTGAGAGATGGTCATTGATTGGTTTGTAGGAGACACAGCAGAGTCTGTGTCTTCGTGAGCTGGAGGGAAAACAGAGCTTATAATCACTTCTTAATAATGTACATAAAGGCAAATAGATACACAGGTATATTATATAACTAGTAACATCCAGAAACCTTCCATATCCCTTTAAGTGAAGCATTACCAATGTTGTGCATCATCAACCATGAAGAGAAACACAGGGCCTCATTCAATTGCGATTTTGCCCAATTGAAAAGGGCTCTATATAAGCACAGAGGATATTTTTTTACAGAAGTTTTTAGTTAGTGATCTTCTATCCAAAAGCAAGGTCTTCACTAACTAAAAACTTCTGTAAAAAATATGCTCTGTGCTTATATAGAGCTGTATTGAATTGGCCAAATCGCAATTGAATGAGGCCCATTATTGTGTTTAAGTTTTTAGTTTGACATTTTTTATGTTCAGATAATTAAATTTCTGCGCAAACGGATCTTGCGTTTTTACTTCATTACATTATGGTTACTCTAGGTTGCAATTAAAGTAAAATTACAAATTTTGCAGATATATGCCTCAATCGTTAGCTTTTTTTCCCCATCGTTTGCAGTATCATTCTCACTATTTCTTATTTAATTGTATTAGTAGAGTAACATAGTATCCAAAAAGTAAAATATGAAGTAAATTCATAATTGTATGTCCTTATATTCTGCATCAGGGTCGTTAGGAAGCTCAGTGATCTCATTATTGCTGTTCCTGTTTTGTAACTCAGTTAATTTCAGCCCTGATTAATGACGTTATCCAAGTTAATCATCATATCATATGAATCAGACTCTGATAATTATGTGTTGATGGCTCATCCCAGCAACAGAGCTTAGCAAGTTCTTATTCACATATCTGGATGCTGAGAGCTTCATCTCAGAAAAGCGCTGGCATCCTAAGATGCCACCTGATATGCTATAGCAACGTGGGAGGAATTTTTTACATTAGAGGTATATGGAAGTTTCCTGGATTATGAAGCATCTGATAGAGGAGAATCAGTAGTGTAAGGAAATATACTGTTGCATGAAAATCCCCAAATAAACATTAATAAACTTACCCTAAAGTTTGCAAAATGTCTTGCAGTTGATTTTGAGAAGAAGGTAAATTAGCATTAAATTCATAAATAGTTGTGGCCAATCAGCAACAATGTACCTGTTCCTCTCTCACTGGCTGAGACAAAGCAGCTTGGGAGGCATCTATGATATTAATTGGCTAGGACACAACTCCACAAAGCTTATTGGCTAGGATGCTCTGCCTAAATAGGTTGCTCAAGGGTGGAGCTCATACAAGAGATTTCAAATGTGCTTTAAATGACAAATATACAGAATTCCTCAATAACATGATTTAATATGAGACGCCCAATCAGACAAACACAGGAGATCACACAAATCTTTAATGAAAATAGTTGTGTTACATTTTTCATTAATACAAAATAATTCAATTAAAGCAGACGCAGTAAAAATACAGATTTCAATGTACTGGCAGATTGGCATCATGGCCGGCCCCTGCAGAGCTTCAAAGATCCTTGTGCAGGGAAAGCAGCATTCTTATTGGCTGTAGGGGGAAAAGGGGAGGATTCAATATATTGTGCAATTTGTTTCAATGTGACTATGAAAAATATTTAAAGGCACACTGTAGTTATTGAGGAACATATCAGTGTATGGAAATTATGTAACTCATGTATGTAACCATGAAACTTAGCAATTTTAGAGAAAATCTGAATTTTTTTATGTCTTAAGTTTCCATATTGGTTCTTTAGAGCACTGCTTTTTGGCTATGAGTTTGAGAAGAATATGGTATGTTGAACTTCCTTTTAATCCTAATTTCCGTAACCTTATAGCAGATTTTCAAACATAACTGAATAAAGATCATATCTGCATCCTAGTGACTAAATAAAAGACATGTCTCTGAAGTCAAATTTTATTTTAACTGTTAATAATGAATGGCTTTATGTATTCATTTATCCAAACAAGTTATCATTATGCCCACTATCAGGACAGGTCCTTTAATATAATATAAATATGAGGCATCAGCAGGTTGGATAGCAGACCATGTTATGGGAAAAGCTTAATCTATCTAATCTTTGGGCCCACTACTCTAAATCACATACCGGATTGTGTTATAATGTAAATTCAAGTAACATGACCCGGTTCTGTATAATAGGTGGGCGGATGGAATGAGACCTTTAGTATAAGCAGCAGTTTTAGGTGCTATACATTTAATATAAATTCCTGTAGCAGACTGTTTACATTAGATGGAATCAGACAGTTTATTCAGTGCATAATAATGGAAGAAAAATGATGGCAGGACACGCTAAAACTGACACATCCCATACGCGTTTCATTACATTTCTGCAGCTACTCCATGTATCAAAATGTAACACAATTCTGATGAAAGATAGAACTGATACAGTGGCGGAGAGCTCTCTTGTCTGTATATAGTGTTTCACATTGTTAGCCCCTATGGAGGCTCTACTACTTCCATATGTGCGGGGAAAAGATTATAAACTTCAAAGAACATAGGAACATATTCTGTTGTGTAAGATGCTGCTCATAACATGTATGAGAACAAAGTGCTTATCATGGAATCACTGCACTTCCTTAACATGCCTCTGGTATTAGGAAAGTTCTTGCAACCCTTAAAGGAACTCTAAGGAAGTTTGTGGATTCTTAAAGGGATATCTAAGTGAGTTGGATTAATACATTTCTCCACTCCTTAGGCACAAAACAGCCTATTTGTATGCAGCACATCTCATACAACATTTTATTTTATTAATATATAAAAAATCCCTCTAAGGATTATGTTGCCACCTCCAGGGGGTGTCTACACAGGTATCTGCCCCCCCCCCCCCCCATCAGCATGCAGCATCAAGGGAGCAATATTAACCCACTATTTACCTGCTGTTGTATTCTCAGCCTATCTCCTTGTAGCATCCATGTCAGCAGCAATACATAACACATATCAGTGATACACTACATATCCCAGGCTGCTTTTCAGCACAAACAGGAACCCAGAGTTTAATCAAAAGGTTCAGCTAACCTGATTGGCCAAAACAAATAATTTAAGCCTGGGTTTGGCGGGTGTTAACAACCATCAGAAATTACCAGAGATTTTGCTGACTTCAATGTAAGTGTTTAAATGTTTATTTTGGTATTTTTTTAATGGTAACATTTTTTGCATTCACTACTAATTCCCCTCTATCAGATGCAATTATAATCCAGTATAAACTTACATAACCCTTTAAAGATCACTCAAAACCAGCTAAACATTATCAGCATTATTAAATTGTGATTCGGCCAATTGAATAGGGCTCTATATAAGCACAGAGCATATTTTATTTACAGAAGTGTTTAGTTAGTGAAGACCTTGCTTTTGGATAGAAGATCACGAACTAAAAACTTATTATCTACAACCTGATCTATAGACTTACTGACCTATCAGGACATCACAATGCTGGTCTGTTTCTCACTTAACTCTGCCCAATGAACTTTGTCTTTCTTGTTTTTCCAATTTATTTTTTTCCCATCTCTTTCTGTTTGCTGTTTTTAGTTCATACTTGTATCAGTATCGCTTTTTGACTTGATAAAGAGAGGCATTATCTCTCGAAAGCTCGTCGCTTTATTATGAATACGTTTGTCCAATAAAAAAGGTATCACTATTCACTGCAATACTCTGATTATTCAACTGGATTACTGGACATTCACGGCTACCTCACTCTTTATTTATATATATATATATATATATATATATATATATATATATATATATATATATATATATAATGTTTATATCGTCGCTATATTATGAATAAGGTTGTCCAATAAAAAGGTTCCACTATATACTGCAATACTATGATATACTGTATATATAGTTTTGACGCTGAGTATATAATATAAACTTTTTTATACATTTTTGCTGAAGTGAGCAGAAAACCAGTAGGGGAAACACAATAACAAAGATGCAGGATAGATTGTATGTGAAACGTTTGTAGGTGTTTCTTGCATTAGACCTTGATGTTTTGGACACATAAATCTCCTTGTCACTGGGCTGGGGTGCAGCTTAGTAAACTCACTGGCACCCATGTGCTATATGATTTAGCAAAGGTGTGATAATGGTTTCTAGTCGTAATATTATATGTACCAATAAAATGGCAGTATTTACATACACAAAGTCAAAAACAATAAAATCTGAAATAAATATATACATGCTATAGCAAACAGTCTAGTTTAGAGAGCATTAGAGTGTATGTAGTGTGGGTCAGAGGGGTATATTGTGTCCATATAAAGTATAGTTCTTTAAAACAGAAGATAGTAAATCTAGGACTAAAGTGATTCTTTAAAAGTTCACCATTGCAGTGTCATATTTATTGCTTTATGCTATATATGTTCTTATAAGGAATATCTGGTGAGTCCATGAGTCCATATAGAAACACACTTTGGAAGCCCAGGTATGTATTCCAGTTGTGTCCATAGAGTTTGCAATGGTGCAGATAGTGCTGTTGCGCACAAAGATTTGCAAATAACAAGCATTTTCACAGGCTGTGGATGGTGCAATTTGCCAAATATTTCCATTCTGTCTTGAAATTTGGGCTGTAGCTTTGAACTCCTTGACATTCAGGGTCTTTAGCCTTTCTGTGGGAATTTAAGTCTATAACTAAATCACATCTGAGTCAGAGATTAAAGCCACATATTATTTCTCTGCATCGAGGGACTAACTGAGGCTTCTTTCCATCCATATTTCCAATGCTGTGGTCCAAGTGGGGAGACTCCCATGTAGGGGGAAGTGACACACAGTCTAACAACACGGCACATCTGGTAATGGTGCATGACAGAGCTCTCCTTCAAAGCTTCTGCTTAATAATACTGGGCAGATGTGGCCGTTTACATCTGCTCTATGATCCCATAACTCGCAGTGGAGGTGTCTGAAGAGGCCCAGTGTCGGACATACTGACATGGGCAACATGTGAAGCAGACAGTACTCCATGCAAAACCCAAAATCATTACCATATTCCTGTAGATTGGTTATCTGAACTTTTAAGATCAGCCACAAAGTATGTTATGGTGGTCAATCCATAATTAAATTGCTATTCTGAGTGTATATATATATATATATATATATATATATATATATATATACACTAGCGAATTGCCCGTCATAAATTACGGCAAAAAAATGTGAAGCCTGGCAATGCTGTTGTTTGCCACACAATGTGAGGCTCCCCCCCCCCCCCCTCTACCTTGTAGGCTTTGCAATATGCGCCTTTGGCTCTCGGGGTTATTGCGAGCCTTCCCTTTCTACTTTATGGGCCTCTACTTTCTCTTATCTCCCTCTCCTGTTTCTCTGCCCCCCCCTCGCTCCCATTTGTCTCTTCCCCCTCTCTCCCTTCCCTGTGTCTCCCCCGCTTCCCCTGTCTCTTTAGCCTCCCCTGTTTCTCATTTGTGGGCTTGGTGGCGGTTAAACCGGTAACTTTTTTTCAAGCTTGAAGCTTAACTCGCTATTGCTCCAAGCCTTGCGGGCTTAAAAATTTTTTTTACACGTTTAACCGCCGCCATTTTTTTTGAAGGCCGTAACTCGGAAGTCATTGGAAAGCCACCAAAAGCAAATTAGATTTCACCCTCAATTATGGACTCCCTGCCTCAGGGGGAGGCAGAGAGCCCGTAGGTGAGGTTGCAAGGTAATTTGGCGTATTTTGGTGGCCTACCAATAGCATTCGGAGTTAGGGGCTTAGAAGAAAATGGTGGAGGTTAAAATTGAGTTACAGGCTTGAAGGAAATGTTGACGCCATTTTTTTCAAGCCCGCAACTCAATTTAAATTGACGCCATGTTTTTTTAAAACCCATATCTGTATTGTAGCCTCTCCCACCCTCTACCTTGCGAGCCTCTCCCCCCTCTAACTTGCGGGCCTCGCAATGAGTGACTTCAGCACTCATCTCGGGCCTCGCAAAGAGCGCCAGAGGCGCTCATTGCGCGTCCCCCCATCTACCTTATGGGCCTCATGATGAGCACCTTCAGTGCTCATTAAAGACCTCGGCAAAACCGTAACATCTGGGCCTCGTGATGAGCACCTTTGGTGCTCATTGCGCATGCGCAAGCCGTAATTTCTAACATAGCGTTACCAATTATGACAAATATATATATATACAGAGGAACAAATTTGTGACATAATTTTAATGGAAAAATGCAAGAAAACAACTGGTAATAGTGTTGAAATGCGATTGCTTATAACACTTTCTACATTGAAGACAAATGGGAAAAGCTTGTGTTGCCAAGAAACATTTGACCCTTTACTGAAATGTTGTTTACCCATAGTGCTTCATTTAGAAGATGGAAAATATTTGTTAACGTGATGAGACATTTGTCTTCATTGTTTTGCTGGAATAATTGCATAGAGCAGTAATGATTACACAATAGATGTTTATTTGTTATAACGTTTCATAAACAAGATGAAACTGGTTCAATGGCATATCATTCTGTTGGGTATGGGATATGGATGTTCAAGGCTCTTCTTATTGCTTATTCTTGTTGGGTTTGTTAGCATTTACTGCCCAGAACTCATTTGTTGACCACATTGGATTGGGGACATGCATGTCCAGATTTGTTGGCTAACTAATGGATCTGGGGAGGTTGCTGCATGGATCCCTTATAATTGGTTTTGAATGTAACGCTCTGATTTATTTTGGCATGGATGTGGTTTTCTGTTGGTTGGGTTTTTTATATGATCTAGATGATATCTGTTAGGTTTAAGGATGTGGATATTTTTTGGGTTTATATATGTATTGTAGGTTTGTGGATATGATGTATTTTGGGTATAAGCGTATTCTGTGGTTTTCATGGCATCTTTGTAGTCTACCCATCTCTTGGGTTTGTAGATGCCTTATGGGATTGGGTGAACCTATTGGGTGTGATAGTTTGGGGGTTTCATGGCTTCAGGGATGTCTGCTGGGAATATCCTTTGAGTTTATGGATTTTTGGCAGCTTTGTGATGGCTATTGGTTTTGATGAGGGGGCAAAATAATCCATTTGTATGTGAGTTTCCACTAGCCTAAAATAAACACTATATTACAAGTATCTAACTCAGTGAAACGTTTTGTAAAATTTCCACCCCTACCCCTGCTATCTGTCAACCTCTTTCAATTAGGAAACTTGCTCACTTGCCCATTGTGCTGGAAAAAATGTGTAATGTGGCCCTTCTTGTGAATGCATTAGGCACTTTAGGGTTGGGGTGTTAGTAGGGTTTGAGGGTGTAGATGTTTGAGGCCTTTTTTCTAATCTTGTTGAGTTCAGCAATTTGGATGTCTGTTTCAGAGACTTTTCTTAAATAAGTAAACATATCAATGTGAATTACATTTTTTGTTCAAAGAAAATAGTGTTGTTTCTTATTTCAGAGCTTTATTGACATTAATGGTTACATTAACAATAGTTATGTACCTTAACCAAATAATCTATTTTTCATGATATTGCTTTATTAGTTATATGATTCAGATTACGCAACCCAATGGGTTCACAATTGCAAAGAACACATTATACTATGGCCCCTATCCAATTGCAAGCCCGCAGATTATGTTGTACAGGCCGTATGTCTGTGGGCTTGAGATTTGATTGAGCAAGCCCGCAAGTTACGGTTCGAAAGCCGAAACAGTAAACCATGTAATTATATGTAGCATTTCAGAGCGTGATCATGATCGATCAGACAAGGCTGTAGCTACCGATTTGGAAACAGCCAATAGTAAATTAGACGTCATCATTAGGTCAGTAAAACATGAAGGTTACAACCAATTCGCGATCAAAGGCTTCGATGGGCTGTAAGTTACGATTTTGACAACCGCAGGGATTTTTAGCCTGTAACGTGTAGATTGTTAGTTGCTCGCTAAAAGACGCCAATTGAATAGCAGGTTAGTTTACGGGCTCCATTAACTTACAATTGCTCAACTGAATAGAGACCGATGCATCACATATATAGATACATTGTTATTATTACTTTCCGTATAACTTCCCTAGAATTCCCTCCAGATGTTCCCACCAAGCCTTTAGATTCCCTAAGATATCTCTTAATGACATGTTTGTTGCCCACAAATTATATTTGGAACTCATGAGACCTTAAACTATAAACCTCCTGTGGGGATTTCAGATTTGATTACTTTAGAGAAGTCCATCGGAACAAAAACCTTCCTGATTTGAACATGAGAAATGATTCTCTTTACAGCACTTTGGTCACCAGTTAATGAATGTTCAATGGTAGGGATTCCCATATAAAGTCATGACTGTACTCTGACATACAGCATTAATAGGCGCCTTCTTGTGATTAACGGCTGTGTGTATAGGGGCAGCATGTAGTCCAGTAATAATACAAGACGCAGTCTATCATTGACCGGTCAGACTGAAGCCGCAGAGCTTTCCCTCACAATCTTCTTGTGGGATGAGCGTGGGAATCAAGTTTTCCATTGGTTGCTGCAGCTGCTGGTTGTATTTTCAGAAGATTAATTCTTGGTTTTCATTCTTCCTCCTTCACTTCCAGCTTCATGTTAGCTTAGTAGTTGCCACTGAAAACAGCTTTAAACAAATTCTAAACATGAGGAAACTTCAGGAGACTGAACACATTCCCAGGATGGGAAGAAGTGAAGATCAGGTTTCAGTAACATGGACCCTCTTTATACATAAAAGTACTCTTCTTTTACTTCCAATATTAGTCATCTATCATAACTATATTATTATTATTATTATTATTATTATTATTATCAATAAAATAATTATCAATATAATGAGGAACTAATCCCACTTAACAGACCACTAGCTAAAGATCACCTAGAATATAATATTTAGGAGCCAGGACACTTGTAAAACACAGTGAACAAACTGTTTATAGTAATATTAGAATAATAATTAAATGTTGGAAGGCAGTGATCCCCTTTTTAAGACCCATACTCCCTGGCTCGATAGACTTATCAAGCCTGTTTAACCTAGAATATCTACAGAAAGACATTCATAATGTAGGCCTTGGTTGTACTGCATGTACCTTGTAAGATAAAACACCAATAAGGGTATATTTCTTATTGCATTGCATTGGTCACACTATTTATCAAGTTACTGTATAATTTGTTTTGCCCATGAGTACCCTTATAGGAAATTATTTAGTTAAGCTGTTCTCAACTTCACATTGGACCAAGAAAATGTTAATGGTTCTTGTTAGACAATTGTATTTATCCAGACTGGATCATTGGCCTGTTAATGGCTATGGACAATTCTTACTAAATACATTAGACAAACAGAACTTTGGTTACCTACTCCTACGAAACGGAACAGAATGTCAAAGAAGTTTAGTGGTGAGAATATAAACTTGCAGTCTGTCAATTGAAGCTCCACTCAGGCCTGTCATGGTGCCCTTTGGTCACCTGTCCCCAATCTGTTGGCCATTGAATGAGCAGCAGTCAGTGGACCAGAAAATCTCTATTAGGACCACTTAGGCCCCATATATATATTTTTACTCAATGCATATTATGTGCACTACTGGAAAACTCCATACTGTTGTATGGCACCTCCCCTGTCTGTTTGTTTATCATAAAGTTTGTAGCTGAGACTGAATCAGTTAGCTGCATTGTAGTGTTGTTTATTCTTCTGCAGTTTTACAATACACCTAACTGACTCCAATGCTCCCAAGTGACAACACAAAAAGCAAACACATAGGAGGATCTCACAAATCAGTAATGGAGCTGTCTTGTACTACATATGTAAATGCCGTCGCTCAGTCATGTCCGACTCTCCGTGACCTCATGGACAACTTGGTTATCATGGCAGAAATACTGGAGCGTGTTGCCAGCTCCTTCTCCAGGGCCACAGCATACAGCTCCTGGAATTCCCAGGTGGTCTCCCATCCAAGTACTGACTAGTGACCTTTTGGTTCCCTGGCTGGATTTGAACCCAGGATGCTGTTGTGAAAACACCTGCATCCTAACCACTGGGCCATCAGGGAACCCCAGTGCTGCATATAATAAAACCCTCTATTATAGTACTTCCAAAATGCTTACTGCAAGGAACTTCAGTGTTTTTTTTTTTTCAAATATGTGAGATTAATATATATTAGCAAATATCTTAATTTAGAATATTAAACCAATGTTATTCTACTCAAGAGGAAGATTAAAATAATTGCACAAGTATCAGGAGCATTGAAATAAATTTAGAAATGACTCATGTATCAGTAGGCATCTGTTGAGGGCTCTGGGTGTGTCCAGTGTGGTCAACAGCAAATGGGCAAAGAATGCCAGTCACCAACAGGACCAAGGCATGTGGGGCAAGACCAATTCATTATACTGAATGATTCTTCCATATGTAAAGCCAAGTATTTTTTGGGGTGGGTTGTAATTGAAATATAACATTACCGTTTTAAGTGTTTGCTACAACTGTACCATTTGTTTTATTACTCTGACCTTTTGGGGAGACAAAAGTTGCTCTTTCGTATTTGAAATGAGTTCTTGCAACCTGTCTACTAAAGAACTGGTATTTGTAAAAGCCTGGAAATGCATTTTATTAATGAAACATCAAGACATTAATTACAGTCTAATATGCTGACAAACACCAATGTTTTTAAATCGTCTAGTCTCAAAAATACCTAAATTATTTATATAAGTTACAAAGTGTCATATGTTTTATTTAAATATATGCAAGGAATATGAATGGAGAGTGTGTAACTATCCATATCATCACACAGTCTGGATCTATCCTGTTATGGTGCCGGGACAGGTCCGCCGCTGAAGTCCCGTCTCCAACCCCTAGATGGCGCTGACAATATTTAGCAACGCTGCCGATATGTGATAGAGGTTCTGAGCTTATAATGTTAGCCTAACCCTTGAACTAACTCTAACCATGGCCGTATTACCCATTAGGCCAACTAGTCAGCCACACAGGGGCGCTTCTCTGTGAAGGGTGCCACTTCTTAAAAAAATGGTTTGTGGCTTTAAAATAATTAAATGTTGCAGTTCATAGACTGGCTACTAGGCGTAATCACCTAAAACTAGACGGTTACAACAGGAAAGGAAACTTACACGTACAAAAAAGGCAAAAATGGGTCCGTGCATACCTTGCGTACTCACTCGCAGGGGCTCCTCCACCTCACTGCCTAGGGGCCTTCATAAAGGTAGATCCGGCCCTGACCCTCACCCTAACATCAACCCTCACCCTAACAGTTTACCTAAGCCTTGACTCTATGATATGGCACCGAAATATCGGCAGCGCCATCTAGCGGATGCTCACCGCCACTGCTGCGGCCTTGTGCTGCTCTACGATAAGAAGAGAAGGTGCCACAGTCTATTTTATATGCTGCTAAATTATCAATTCATTAGCTTATACTGCACTGCAAACTCACCGAAACATATATCTGCCATTAAAACCCATATGCCAATATGTTCTTCCTATTCTATGTACCTAAGACACTTGGCTTAAAAAATCCTCAACAGAGCATTATAATAATTCCAAGCATGCCACCATCCCTTCACTATACGGTCCTACATCCACTGGCATGCTTTACAACTTGTCTACCATGCCATAATGCAGGAGTAAAGTTTTCCAGCAGTGCCGCAATAGTAGAGATTTTAGAAATTTTAGGACCTTTTAAAGCTGGAAAAAAGTACAGATAAGAGCAACAAATCTAACAAGGGGAAATGACAGATTACTTTTGTTCTTGCATTCCTCTTTTTCTATAAGATACTTCTTTTGTGATCCTTGTTAAATAAATTCATATATTTGCAGTTTTTTTTTATCTTTTTTATCTTGTATCAGTGGTTCTCAATTTCCACTCCTACGACCAGTGCTGGTCCCTGAGACCTTATCAGTTGGTTCTCAGGGATGCGGAGAGCCTAACACTTTATACAAGCCATTATCACTTGTCACATTTATATATATATATATATATATATATATATATATATATATATATATATATATATATATATATATATTATAAGCAGCTAAACCTTACTATATTCAGACCAGTGCAAAGCTACAGTATTACCCTGTTAAACATATTCTGGATCTCATCCTAGTCCTCATGAGCATTGGCGACCAACCGATCCTGAGACCAAACAACTTTGACAACCAGTTCTCTAAACTAGACGTATCCGGGTCATGAAGTCATTGTCATAAGTTTTTCTTTTAGACCATGCACCATTCTAGTCATCCTCCTTTGCATAATTTTACATGTATTATTATCCTTTTGTGGCTCTGGACATAGTATGGAGGTGACGTCTGACTAAGGATCTAAGAAATAAGATTAGGTTTCCAAACTTACAAATAGTCATTACTTTAAAAATAATAAGTTAATGCTAAAGGCACCCTGGATTCGAGCATTATGTCTCTACTAGTACCAGTGGTAAGGGGGTGGGGTCATCCCCTGCTCACTTAGACTTACACTGTTTGAGCTGAGACACACGCGATGCAAGCCTGTGAATCCAAGGGTCTATGGATCTCTACACTACAATCCTGCCCCCTCCTCTCTGGAATTACAGTGAGATAATGCCCCTAGCACTGAGGTTTATGCAGAAATAACCCCACTCTGGCTGTACTAAAGGTAAGTGTCTCAGTACATGTGCATGTGAAGCTTCTATGTGTTACTGCTGTCAATATCCCTTTAATGACCTGAAGATTTCTAACCTATATGGTTGCTGGAGATAAGCAGGTAGTGATGCTTTTTAGGTTCTTCAAAGATGATCTTTAAGAAATGTTATTCATTTGATTGCTCCAGTACTGTCATTTGTGTCAGTGCCTTGGAAACAAGCTCTATGTACATTTGACTTTAATCTTAAAAACAGGGGCCCCCATTCGTTACAAGGTGTTAAGTTTGTTTTTCGCCATGTACTCAACCCCTGTACAGCACTACGGAATATGTTGGCGCTATATAAAGAAAGATAATATTAATAATAATAATAATATTAATAATATATGTGTGACATATAGAAGACACAAGGTCAAGTTGTATAAAGGCCACATCTAAGCAAGAACTTGGACTGAAGTCTTATCATTTGTACGACTCATATAATGAGAGCCCTACACAAAGTCTCCTTCATTGATGTTAAACTGTACAAATGTTGAGCATTTCTTCCCCAGAACTGTCAGACATACCTTGGGGAGCACTGACTCACTGGAAAGTTCACTCACGGCCAGCATAGAATCTCAGACCCAAGGCATGGGGTGAATTTAGCTCTTTGTGTTTCTGTAGTTAGGGGGGATGTGGCTGGGGTTTGAAGGCGCACTCTTGAAATGCTTCATTCCCTCCCTGACCCAGGCCTCTAAACGAAGGGAGGGGATGGGAATGTAAGTGTGTGAGTTGGGGGGGGGAGTAGTTTGGGAAACATCTGGGGATAGTTAACATAATTTGCTAGTGGGAACATTTTGTATTCTGATGAATTAAAAAAAAGAAGGAAAAAAGTTAAAATATCTTGTTCTGTAACGTTTTATCCAGTGTGCTGCCTGCCCCTGGTGCCATGGTACATGGTGCCTGTGATCTCATTATTTATGTATTAAGAATGTTATCCATTTCCCACCCATTTATCCAGCCATCATCTGTGTATGGAAATGTTGTGTTGATGGAATTTGGGAGCTAAGGATTTTATGGAATGTGTACATTGGGGATTTGGAGTCTTTTTTGCATTATGGACCACTGACCGACAAAAATAAATATTCTGGATTCACACATTAAATTCTCCGTGTGCCATTTGTTTTCTAAGGTCGCTCATGTTGTTTGGTCATTGGGTCTAACACTGTCCTGTGCTGTCTGGGTCCTACTGGTATAATACACTGATGCCTGTCGGAATAGGAAGTGGCATTACCAAGGTAGAAATTTGCACATATGCTTTGCCAAAATGTGAATTAGGGAAATGGCCAATCTCGGCCCTAACGCCATGGGGTCTTTCACCTAGATAGAAATGTCTGCATATATTGGGTCAAAACATGCCAGGGGGGCATGTGGAGTTAGGAATAGAACCAGCTCTGTTTGTTGAGCAATGGGTTTCCCACAGCTGGTGTACGTGGATTTGTCTATAAGCTCTGGCCTTGGTACTGCGTGAAAGGACACAATCATACAGACTCTTCCTTCTCTGGTACCACAATGACATTATATGCTTTAGATAAAATGGGCTGAAATTAGCATTCATTAAAGTGAGATTAGATCTTTCCATTTCCTATGGTATTCTGTAGCACAACATTGGAATTGAAGGCATATCAACTGTAAGAAGACACTCACCTTAGTCAGTACAGGCAGCATGTAACAGTGTATCAAGCGTAGGATACTACAATACAGGCAGCATGTAACAGTGTATCAAGCGTAGGATACTACAATACAGGCAGCATGTAACAGTGTATCAAGCGTCGGATACTACAATACAGGTAGCATGTAACAGTGTATCAAGTGTAGGATACTACAATACAGGCAGCATGTAACAGTGTATCAAGCGTGGGATACTACAATACAGGCAGCATGTCACAGTGTATCAAGTGTAAGATACTACAATACAGGCAGCATGTAACAGTGTATCAAGTGTAGGATACTACAATACAGGCAGCATGTAACAGTGTATCAAGCGTAGGATACTACAATACAGGCCGCATGTAACAGTGTATCAAGCGTAGGATACTACAATACAGGCAGCATGTAACAGTGTATCAAGCGTAGGATACTACAATACAGGTAGCATGTCACAGTGTATCAAGTGTAGGATACTACAATACAGGTAGCATGTAACAGTGTATCAAGCGTAGGATACTACAATACAGGCAGCATGTAACAGTGTATCAAGCGTAGGATACTACAATACAGGTAGCATGTAACAGTGTATCAAGCGTAGGATACCACAATACAGGCAGCATGTCACAGTGTATCAAGCGTAGGATACTACAATACAGGCAGCATGTAACAGTGTATCAAGCGTAGGATACTACAATACAGGCAGCATGTAACAGTGTATCAAGCATCGGATACTACATTACAGGCAGCATGTAACAGTGTATCAAGCGTAGGATACTACAATACAGGCAGCATGTCACAGTGTATCAAGCAAAGGATACTACAATACAGGCAGCATGTAAAAGTGTATCAAGTGTAGGATACAATAGTACATGCAGCATGTCACAGTGTATCAAGTGTAGGATACTACAATACAGGCAGCATGTCACAGTGTATCAAGTGTAGGATACTACAATACAGACAGCATGTCACAGTGTATCAAGTGTAGGATACTACAATACAGGCAGCATGTCACAGTGTATCAAGTGTAGGATACTACAATACAGGCAGCATGTCACAGTGTATCAAGCGTAGGATACTACAATACAGGCAGCATGTAACAGTGTATCAAGCGTAGGATACTACAATACAGGCAGCATGTAACAGTGTATCAAGCGTAGGATACTACAATACAGGCAGCATGTAACAGTGTATCAAGCGTCGGATACTACATTACAGGCAGCATGTAACAGTGTATCAAGCGTAGGATACTACAATACAGGCAGCATGTAACAGTGTATCAAGCATAGGATACTACAATACAGGCAGCATGTAACAGTGTATCAAGTGTAGGATACTACAATACAGGCAGCATGTAACAGTGTATCAAGCATCGGATACTACATTACAGGCAGCATGTAACAGTGTATCAAGCGTAGGATACTACAATACAGGCAGCATGTCACAGTGTATCAAGCAAAGGATACTACAATACAGGCAGCATGTAAAAGTGTATCAAGTGTAGGATACAATAGTACATGCAGCATGTCACAGTGTATCAAGTGTAGGATACTACAATACAGGCAGCATGTCACAGTGTATCAAGCGTAGGATACTACAATACAGGCAGCATGTAACAGTGTATCAAGCGTAGAATACTACAATACAGGCAGCATGTAACAGTGTATCAAGCGTAGGATACTACAATACAGGCAGCATGTAACAGTGTATCAAGCGTCAGATACTACATTACAGGCAGCATGTAACAGTGTATCAAGCGTAGGATACTACAATACAGGCAGCATGTAACAGTGTATCAAGCATAGGATACTACAATACAGGCAGCATGTCACAGTGTATCAAGTGTAAGATACTACAATACAGGCAGCATGTAACAGTGTATCAAGCGTCGGATACTACATTACAGGCAGCATGTCACAGTGTATCAAGTGTAGGATACTACAATACAGGCAGCATGTCACAGTGTATCAAGCGTCAGATACTACATTACAGGCAGCATGTAACAGTGTATAAAGTGCAGGATACTGCAATACAGGCAGCATGTAACAGTGTACCAAGCATAGGATACTACAATACAGGCAGCATGTCACAGTGTATCAAGTGTAAGATACTAAAATACAGGCAGCATGTCACAGTGTATCAAGCGTCGGATACTACAATACAGGCAGCATGTCACAGTGTATCAAGCATAGGATACTGCAATACAGGCAGCATGTAACAGTGTATCAAGCGTAGGATACTACAATACAGGCAGCATGTCACAGTGTATCAAGTGTAGGATACTACAATACAGGCAGCATGTAACAGTGTATCAAGCGTCGGATACTACAATACAGGCAGCATGTCACAGTGTATCAAGCGTCGGATACTACAATACAGGCAGCATGTCACAGTGTATCAAGCATAGGATACTGCAATAGAGGCAGCATGTAACAGTGTATCAAGCGTAGGATACTACAATACAGGCAGCATGTCACAGTGTATCAAGTGTAGGATACTACAATACAGGCAGCATGTAACAGTGTATCAAGCGTCGGATACTACATTACAATCAGCATGTAACAGTGTATCAAGCGTAGGATACTACAATACAGGCAGCATGTCACAGTGTATCAAGCGTAGGATACTGCAATACAGGCAGCATGTAACAGTGTATCAAGCATAGGATACTACAATACAGGCAGCATGTCACAATGTATCAAGTGTAGGATACTACAATACAGGCAGCATGTAACAGTGTATCAAGTGTAGGATACTACAATACAGGCAGCATGTCACAGTGTATCAAGTGTAAGATACTACAATACAGGCAGCATGTCACAGTGTATCAAGTGTAGGATACAATAGTACATGTAGCATGTCACAGTGTATCAAGCGTAGGATATTTCAATACAGGCAGCATGTCACAGTGTATCAAGCGTAGGATACTACAATACAGGCAGCATGTAACCGTGTATCAAGTGTAGGATACTACAATACAGGCAGTATGTCACAGTGTATCAAGTGTAGGATACTACAATAAAGGCAGCATGTCACAGTGTATCAAGTGTAGGATACTACAATACAGGCAGCATGTCACAGTGTATCAAGTGTAGGATACTACAATACAGGCAGCATGTAACAGTGTATCAAGTGTAGGATACTACAATACAGGCAGCATGTCACAGTGTATCAAGCGTAGGATACTACAATACAGGCAGCATGTAACAGTGTATCAAGTGTAGGATACTACAATACAGGCAGCATGTCACAGTGTATCGAGTGTAGGATACTACAATACAGGCAGCATGTAACAGTGTATCAAGTGTAGGATACTACAATACAGGCAGCATGTCACAATGTATCAAGTGTAGGATACTACAATACAGGCAACATGTAACAGTAAATCAAGTGTAGGATACTACAATACAGGCAGCATGTCACAGTGTATCAAGTGTAGGATACTACAATACAGGCAGCATGTAACAGTGTATCAAGTGTAGGATACTACAATACAGGCAGCATGTAACAGTGTATCAAGCATAGGATACTACAATACAGGCAGCATGTAACAGTGTATCAAGTGTAGGATACTACAATACAGGCAGCATGTAACAGTGTATCAAGCATCGGATACTACATTACAGGCAGCATGTAACAGTGTATCAAGCGTAGGATACTACAATACAGGCAGCATGTCACAGTGTATCAAGCAAAGGATACTACAATACAGGCAGCATGTAAAAGTGTATCAAGTGTAGGATACAATAGTACATGCAGCATGTCACAGTGTATCAAGTGTAGGATACTACAATACAGGCAGCATGTCACAGTGTATCAAGCGTAGGATACTACAATACAGGCAGCATGTAACAGTGTATCAAGCGTAGAATACTACAATACAGGCAGCATGTAACAGTGTATCAAGCATAGGATACTACAATACAGGCAGCATGTAACAGTGTATCAAGCGTCGGATACTACATTACAGGCAGCATGTAACAGTGTATCAAGCGTAGGATACTACAATACAGGCAGCATGTAACAGTGTATCAAGCATAGGATACTACAATACAGGCAGCATGTCACAGTGTATCAAGTGTAAGATACTACAATACAGGCAGCATGTAACAGTGTATCAAGCGTCGGATACTACATTACAGGCAGCATGTCACAGTGTATCAAGTGTAGGATACTACAATACAGGC
This sequence comes from Discoglossus pictus, assembly GCA_027410445.1. Taxonomy (NCBI): domain Eukaryota; kingdom Metazoa; phylum Chordata; class Amphibia; order Anura; family Alytidae; genus Discoglossus; species Discoglossus pictus. The sequence continues at coordinate 88,720,121 of CM050173.1, read as the reverse complement.
AGCATGTCACAGTGTATCAAGCGTCAGATACTACATTACAGGCAGCATGTAACAGTGTATAAAGTGCAGGATACTACAATACAGGCAGCATGTCACAGTGTATCAAGCATAGGATACTGCAATACAGGCAGCATGTAACAGTGTACCAAGCATAGGATACTACAATACAGGCAGCATGTCACAGTGTATCAAGTGTAAGATACTAAAATACAGGCAGCATGTCACAGTGTATCAAGCGTCGGATACTGCAATACAGGCAGCATGTAACAGTGTATCAAGCGTAGGATACTACAATACAGGCAGCATGTCACAGTGTATCAAGTGTAGGATACTACAATACAGGCAGCATGTAACAGTGTATCAAGCGTTGGATACTACAATACAGGCAGCATGTCACAGTGTATCAAGCGTCGGATACTACAATACAGGCAGCATGTCACAGTGTATCAAGCGTAGGATACTGCAATAGAGGCAGCATGTAACAGTGTATCAAGCGTAGGATACTACAATACAGGCAGCATGTCACAGTGTATCAAGTGTAGGATACTACAATACAGGCAGCATGTAACAGTGTATCAAGCGTCGGATACTACATTACAATCAGCATGTAACAGTGTATCAAGCGTAGGATACTACAATACAGGCAGCATGTCACAGTGTATCAAGTGTAGGATACTACAATACAGGCAGCATGTAACAGTGTATCAAGCGTTGGATACTACAATACAGGCAGCATGTCACAGTGTATCAAGCGTCGGATACTACAATACAGGCAGCATGTCACAGTGTATCAAGCATAGGATACTGCAATAGAGGCAGCATGTAACAGTGTATCAAGTGTAGGATACTACAATACAGGCAGCATGTCACAGTGTATCAAGTGTAGGATACTACAATACAGGCAGCATGTAACAGTGTATCAAGCGTCGGATACTACATTACAATCAGCATGTAACAGTGTATCAAGCGTAGGATACTACAATACAGGCAGCATGTCACAGTGTATCAAGCGTAGGATACTGCAATACAGGCAGCATGTAACAGTGTATCAAGCATAGGATACTACAATACAGGCAGCATGTCACAATGTATCAAGTGTAGGATACTACAATACAGGCAGCATGTAACAGTGTATCAAGTGTAGGATACTACAATACAGGCAGCATGTCACAGTGTATCAAGTGTAAGATACTACAATACAGGCAGCATGTCACAGTGTATCAAGTGTAGGATACAATAGTACATGTAGCATGTCACAGTGTATCAAGCGTAGGATATTTCAATACAGGCAGCATGTCACAGTGTATCAAGCGTAGGATACTACAATACAGGCAGCATGTAACCGTGTATCAAGTGTAGGATACTACAATACAGGCAGCATGTCACAGTGTATCAAGTGTAGGATACTACAATACAGGCAGCATGTAACAGTGTATCAAGTGTAGGATACTACAATACAGGCAGCATGTCACAGTGTATCAAGCGTAGGATACTACAATACAGGCAGCATGTAACAGTGTATCAAGTGTAGGATACTACAATACAGGCAGCATGTCACAGTGTATCAAGTGTAGGATACTACAATACAGGCAGCATGTCACAGTGTATCGAGTGTAGGATACTACAATACAGGCAGCATGTAACAGTGTATCAAGTGTAGGATACTACAATACAGGCAGCATGTCACAGTGTATCAAGTGTAGGATACTACAATACAGGCAGCATGTCACAGTGTATCAAGTGTAGGATACTACAATACAGGCAGCATGTAACAGTGTATCAAGCGTAGGATACTACAATACAGGCAGCATGTAACAGTGTATCAAGTGTAAGATACTACAATACAGGCAGCATGTAACAATGTATCAAGCGTAGGATACTACAATACAGGCAGCATGTAACAGTGTATCAAGTGTAGGATACTACAATACAGGCAACATGTAACAGTGTATCAAGCGTAGGATACTACAATACAGGCAGCATGTAACAGTGTATCAAGTGTAAGATACTACAATACAGGCAGCATGTCACAGTGTATCAAGCGTAGGATACTACAATACAGGCAGCATGTCACAGTGTATCAAGTGTAGGATACTACAATACAGGCAGCATGTCACAATGTATCAAGTGTAGGATACAATAGTACATGCAGAATGTCACAGTGTATCAAGCGTAGGATACTGCAATACAGGCAGCATGTAACAGTGCATCAAGCGTAGGATACTACAATACAGGCAGCATGTCACAGTGTATCAAGCGTAGGATACTACAATACAGGCAGCATGTCACAGTGTATCAAGTGTAGGATACTACAATACAGGCAGCATGTCACAGTGTATCAAGTGTAGGATACTACAATACAGGCAGCATGTAACAGTGTATCAAGCGTAGGATACTACAATACAGGCAGCATGTCACAGTGTATCAAGTGTAGGATACTACAATACAGGCAGCATGTAACAGTGTATCAAGCGTAGGATACTACAATACAGGCAGCATGTCACAGTGTATCAAGTGTAGGATACTACAATACAGGCAGCATGTCACAGTGTATCAAGTGTAGGATACTACAATACAGGCAGCATGTAACAGTGTATCAAGTGTAGGATACTACAATACAGGCAGCATGTCACAGTGTATCAAGTGTAGGATACTACAATACAGGCAGCATGTAACAGTGTATCAAGCGTAGGATACTACAATACAGGCAGCATGTCACAGTGTATCAAGTGTAGGATACTACAATACAGGCAGCATGTCACAGTGTATCAAGCGTAGGATACTACAATACAGGCAGCATGTAACAGTGTATCAAGTGTAGGATACTACAATACAGGCAGCATGTCACAGTGTATCAAGTGTAGGATACTACAATACAGGCAGCATGTCACAGTGTATCGAGTGTAGGATACTACAATACAGGCAGCATGTAACAGTGTATCAAGTGTAGGATACTACAATACAGGCAGCATGTCACAATGTATCAAGTGTAGGATACTACAATACAGGCAGCATGTCACAGTGTATCAAGTGTAGGATACTACAATACAGGCAGCATGTCACAGTGTATCAAGAGTAGGATACTACAATACAGGCAGCATGTAATAGTGTATCAAGCGTAGGATACTACAATACAGGCAGCATGTCACAGTGTATCAAGTGTAGGATACTACAATACAGGCAGCATGTCACAGTGTATCAAGTGTAGGATACTACAATACAGGCAGCATGTCACAGTGTATCAAGTGTAGGATACTACAATACAGGCAGCATGTCACAGTGTATCAAGTGTAGGATACTACAATACAGGCAGCATGTAACAGTGTATCAAGTGTAGGATACTACAATACAGGCAGCATGTCACAGTGTATCAAGTGTAGGATACAATAGTACATGTAGCATGTCACAGTGTATCAAGCGTAGGATATTTCAATACAGGCAGCATGTCACAGTGTATCAAGCGTAGGATACTACAATACAGGCAGCATGTAACCGTGTATCAAGTGTAGGATACTACAATACAGGCAGCATGTCACAGTGTATCAAGCGTAGGATACTACAATACAGGCAGCATGTAACCGTGTATCAAGTGTAGGATACTACAATACAGGCAGCATGTCACAGTGTATCAAGTGTAGGATACTACAATACAGGCAGCATGTCACAGTGTATCAAGTGTAGGATACTACAATACAGGCAGCATGTAACAGTGTATCAAGTGTAGGATACTACAATACAGGCAGCATGTCACAGGTCGTACAGTTTTACAGTTTTATACAGTTTTTTTTAAAAGCTGCATTTGCTTTGTGGTATTTAGCGGCTTTAGGGGACGTGTAGCCTCATTTTCGTTTTTTTCGGCTGCCATTTTTTCTCTTGCTTAGGGGATTTTCGAGTGTCTAAAGTTAGAAAATGTGACTGAATTCGAGGTTTAAGCGGTGTTGCAGAGGTCCTGGGTGTCCCTCCCTTGTTGTGGGTAAGGTTTTTATTGTATTTTTTAATGTTTTCCGATGTGCGTGGTTTGTCCGTTAAGGTCTTATTTTTGTGAGTCCATAATGGATTTTTTCTAAGTCCTGCGGTTCGCATGTTTTTGTGTAAGTCCGTAGTTAGTGAATGCGTGTTTTTTTTGTAAACTCCCAATTGTGTGGTCATTTGTAAGGGGTTGTGAGTTGTCGTAGAGCCTCCACCCCTGCAAATGCGACCCCTCGCAAAAGTCTTTGCGAGGGTCTGCATTTGCGGTCTGAAAGTATTAAGGGGGTCGTAGGGATGAGCTCCTACGGCGCTCATCTCCACCAGCGCCTTTGGTGCTCCTTGTCAGCAACTGCGGCCTTCGCCAGCAACGACCCACATTGCTGACAACTATATATGTGATTTTATATATATATATATGTATATATATATATATATATATATATATATATATATATATATATAAACTAGAAATGTATTTAAACCATTAGCAACATTTTGTTCTTTAAAATAGGCATATGGTAAATAAAGGACTACAGTTTCTATTCTAACCTAGCAGGGACCACATCTCAGAAAACTTTCTGCAATGTTCTACTGAGTTATGGCCCCTGATAGGATAGGATATCCAGCCCAAGAGTCTGTGTTTGTATATGCTGCAGAGGGTAGACCCATACAGGGACTATTTGCTTGATTTTAGGGAGAAAAAATAGAGCTTATAAGCACTTTTTAATCAAATAAATTTCCCAAAGGTAAATAGATACACAGAAATATTATATATCTAGTAAAATCCAGGAACCTTCCATATCCTTTAACTCCTATTCTCCCCATCATGGATCATGTTCCTTATCTGAATCACCTTTGTTTATTCACTTATTTAACCCTATGTTTTCTGGTTACAACAGCTGCGTTTTGTGTTCACCACCAGCAGAAAAAGGTCAAAGAATGTGAGAACCTGCAAGAAATTAATTTCCTTTTAGAAAACAGGCCCAGCAGAACCATTAGGGGCCCGGGGGGAGTCGTGGGGCCGGTGACTGCTGAGCGCTGTATGGCCGCCAGCTGCAATCTGTTGGCTATAAATAGACATCAGGGGACAGAGGCCATATTTCCAACAAAACATTTCAACCTAATCTTTTATCTGTACCCACAAATGTCCAAATAAGAAGCCACAGAGGATTTGTTTGACTTTATTATGATATTTATGGTTTTGGACGTTTCAGGAGCCATTTTATCTGCCTCAGTCTGACATATGTAAATATACCCTGGAAGGGATCTTGGCAATGGATTAAGTTTGTCTTTGGACCAAGCTGTGCATAGTGGGAATGGAAATATGAATTTAAGAATTTAAAGAGCTCATTGCTAAAAACTGTATTATTTAAAGGTATATGGCATGCATGCATGGGCTTCAGTTAGAACCGAATCAAGAGTTCAGCTGTTACTTTTAGGTAAAATTAAAATGTATTTGTTAACCATCCTCCCTTGTTAATATCTTAAAGGATATCAGGGAACAAACAAATCAATAAATAATATAAACACAAACTTCACATTTTTATTGGTACTTCTCCAGTTATATGATTTATTTTTCTGACCTGAATCTAAGGAGAATGTGTCTTTATAAACTAATTAGTTTTCCAATAGCCCTGATGTAAGCAGCTGTAGCTGCCACATTCCCATTACAGTGATAGAATCTCCTCCCACTATAGGAGGGTGATCATCATATTGGTCACAATGGTTGGGTCTACTGAAGCATAATTTCATATACAAAGAGGCTGTATTATAATTTGTTTTATTTTAGAGTCTAAACAGATGTTGAGTATTTTCAAATGTACTTCTTCAATAAAGTATATTTTAAATATAGGGCTGCACTGGCCCTTTAAGATTTGCAGGGGGTTCTGGTAGTTAGTATACAACCTGCAGTTGCTTCAATTTTAACTACAGGTACCATGTCCCCAAGCATGGGTGTAGGAACTGGGGGAGACGAGGGGGACAGATTTTTCAATGCGTGTAGAGAAGCAGTTGTGTGGTATTTTTATACTATATGCGGTATCCCCCCCCCCCCCCCCCCCCCCAGAAATGTTTGGGCTCCTGCACCCATGTCCCTAAGTAATTTAAAGGGCCAGCTATGTAAGAATTGGAAGAATAGATGGATCACATGGACTGCAAAGGCAGGATTCCCCATAGGAAACAGTTTCAGTCTTTAATAATCAAGGCATCTGTGAAGCTTAGTGAATCTGGGACTATGTTTCAATGTAAATTCCCTGGTGCGACACAGGAAGGGGTTATACATGAAGGGATCTCTTTCAGCGGCAGAGATACAAATTGTACCAGATCTGATAGATATAAGGAGAGGGATAGAAAAACAAAGCTAAACTGCGGAAAACATCATTTTGCTCAGATCCTGAGGGCAGAACAAACGCATTTTGACAACTCCAAGTCAGAGAAACAAGTTGTGGTTATTTTTGGAATAAGAAACCTATTGATCGTCTCACCATTGGTCCTACCTCTTTAGTCTTGAAACCTGTATAAAAGTGGCCAAGTATGTGGCATTCTTAGTTTAACTCATATAAAGTCATGCAAGGACACGGCTGTGGTTACATCATTTGTAGTCTGTACGCAAGGACGTGGTTTAAGAAAACTATTCTCCTGCCAGAGGATCAATTGCACGACTGACAGGCCCACCTAGGGTGCCCACGAGCCGCGCTTACTGAGTGCCTCCTTACTGCATCTCATTCCTTTTCTGTGTCCAGTGTCGGAGAATATTTCTTGCGTCCAGTAGTATTGAGTTTGTTTAGTGTTTTGTACCAAATGTTTGGTAACCCCTGTATAGCGCTACGGAATATGCTGTCGCGTTACAAATAAAAGATAAGAATAATAATAAAGTTAAGTATCTATTATTTAGTATCAACAATTTCCATAGCAATTGCAATAGTGGTATAGTATAGCACTTGTTCCTTTTTCTTTCCCATACACATATAATTCAATATCTTATTCTTCTTTTTTTTTGGTTGAATATTCCATTTCACGTAATTAATTTCTCCACAAAGTAAAAGACGAGAAAATAATTTTACTCCTTAAAAAGAATAGAACACTTAATATATTAACCTGTCCATCATAAATATCTTAAAGAACAAAAAGGGAAGAGGGGTATAACACAGCCTTTAGATGAATAAAAGGTTTAAATAAAGATCAGGAAGGACTCTTCCGGACAATGAGGAACAAGAGATCATGAATTAAAATTGGAACATTTAGTGGTAATGTGCAAAAAATGTGATGGGTGTGGAACAGTATTTCAACGGAAGTGGCAGAAACAAGAACAGTAAAGTAGTCAGGCCTAAAATAAGCCTATGGTCATCCTGAGGATTTCATTTTTAGGTAGATGGGATGAGCAGTCTAGATGAACCCTTTGGTTCTTATCTGCCACCATATTTATGTTTATTTCTCTATGTCTAAATGCATTATAGTAAATCGGCTCCTGTTCAATTTTCTCTACAAATCAGATTCATTATATATATATATATATATATATATATATATATATATATATATATATTTTTTTTTTTTTTTTTTTTTTTTTTAAATATCCTTAGCTCAGTGATTGAATATTAATCTACATATATGTATAATTAAATATGATAAAGTAATTGTATTCATGCAGTGATAGACAGTCAAAGCACTTATAATATATTAACCTCTCAGGGATGTCAGTGATGATGGAGCTGTCCATTGTATGAGAATGGTGTCTCCAAATCGTCATCTGGTGGCACAGGTTCAGATGCCCATAGGGGAGTCTGAAGGTAGTAACAAGGGTCTGAGATCCCACTGATAGTTCATCTCCCTTGGAACTTGTGTACTGGCATCATTATGCACTAGGTATGTCATTAAATCCCCAGGAAAATAAGAAAACTTCAAACAAAGCCATAGAAACAGATAAGAACAAGAGCTATGTCACCTACCTATTCTATCTGTCTCAAACTTTGGCCAATTTAATACTATAAAGTAACAGTTTTGCATTATTCATAAATCTTCCATATCCCAACTTCCCATAATGACTTGTTATTCTTGCATTGCTCTTTTTCTGGGAAATATATCCACCTTGAGCTTTATTAAACCTTTTGATATATCTGAAGGTGTGTATCACATCTCCCTTCTGTCCTCCAAACTCTACAAAAATAAATCAATGACGTATTTGCTTGTAAGTTGTATATTTTAGACCATGAATCAGTTTAGTCACAAGCCTTAGAAATATTTCCTATGTATTAATATCGTTTTGGAGTTACAGTCTTCAGGCCTGAACAATATATTCTAGGTGAGGTCTGACTATGGATCCTATAGGATGGAATTGATACTTCTCTTTATATCAATGTCAATCAGTTGGCACCAAATCCCCTAAGTTGTAAGATTTTGTGGGGGGTTGAGGATATGCACACCAATTGCCAAGACACAACTTCTAGTAATTTTTGTAGCCTTTTGAGTAACACTATTGTCCTAAACTACATTGTCAACAAAGGTCTAAATAGTTAGACCTAAGGTATTCCCAGTAGTAACATACAGATGTGAGAGCTGGACCATAAAGAAGACTGAGCCATGGAGAGTTGATGCATTTGATCTGTGGTGTTGGAGAAAACTGCTTGAAACTGCAAGCAGATCTGATCAATCAATACTACAGAAAATGAAGCCAAACTGTTCACTGGAAGGTTTGATCATGAGGCTAAAGCTAAAATATTTTGGTCATATCATTAGAAGACAAGATTCCCTAGAAAAGACTGATGCTGGGAAAGATTGAAAGTAGTCGAGGAAAGGCATGGCAGAGGCAGAGGTGGATAGAAGAGGTCATTAAAACAAATAACATGAGCTTGAAAGAGCTTAGAGGGGCAGTAGCTGACAGTTGTGCCTGGCGTGCATGCCGTAAAGCAGTCACTGAGAGTTGGAACTAACTGAACAACAATAAATTGTCCTAAACAATTTGCATTTCAATGATATCTGAGGCTTTTTTTGTCTGTCCTGTGGAGGATTTTCTCACTGGAGATGAGCTCTGTTTCCCCATAGGAAATGGTAAATTAGGACATAACATAAGATACACTTGAGATGCTTGGTAAATTCCTCACATGGTTAGATATTCAACCATTTTATTCAGACTATAAATCAAATGATTGAGAAACATTTTTTTTTTTTTGAGAATTTCCACCTAGTCCCAAGGCATCCTAAATAATCTCACTTTATGTTAGGGAAACATTCCATACATGCCGAGCTCACTATCTTGTCTAGATTTCAGAAATATATGGGTCTCTTGGGTGAGCTTGCTATGTTTTTGCTGCCAAATTGTGATGTTCTGATAGGGAAAGAAAATAAACAAGGCCTGGGTATGTGTAAGGGTCTATATGGCGTTGACTTCACTGTGGACATGTACGCATTGAATAACATAGTAACCAGCAGAAAAGAGGCATCAGAAATAGGTACATGTCTACTCATGGAGGGTCATTACATTATATACTTCATTTATATTTTAATTATTTTTAAATATCTCTATTTCTGCTATAATGTTGTAATCTTCAGAGGTTATGAGTAGGATGTATTCAGGAAATTGTGTTCTGTCTCATTGCTTGCATTATACAAATTATTGCTTATTCCTGTTTTCTATATTTTGTAGTATTCGAATATTAATAAATTATGGTAATGATGGTAACAAATACCTGATGTAGGCGGATAAGTAATTTATTTTTCCATTTATGTCTCATGTCTTTGTCTCTCCATAGTCTTTTGTTTTTTGGGTGTAGCACCATAAAATATGGCAAAGTGAAGGGGATATAATGTGATTGAAAATTTTATTTATTACTTATATCAAACAGCGACGAGTAAAATGAATAAAAACAGGGGAGGTGAAGGGAAAATTTAAAAAAAGGGCAAATGCAAGTACAGTAATCCTGGTTCTATACAGAGACTCTGTATTATAAATTTTCTCCAATTGGAGGGATACTGATACTACAACTAGCAGTCACAGCTATTACAATTCTAATGGAAAATCCAAATATAAGGATGTGCTTGCCTATATAGAGTATCCTATGTGGTTCAGTCGTTGGGCGATCTGACAATAAACTGACCATAGGCTTATAAGAGTGTGGCTTGCTATACAATAAACAGTCCCAAAATTACAATCAAGGGAGTATCTCTACTTGACTTCTAGTAGTTGGCAATACCTATACAGCACAATATGAAGGAATTGTGCAGTTGCTTGTAAGTAAAGGCCTCAGTAACCACGCAGCGCACGTCATCACGCTAGACGTGCGCATGCGCGTTACCAACCAGGAAGTCACGCTGTGTGCGGCCTGCAAATGCTAAGAGTTCTGGCCTAGCTTAATGTCCCTCATAATCCCCTAGTAGGCTCTATATCACTTTATATTTCTGATATACTCACAGACAGTCCTATTGACATCTGGTACTTGCCCTTGGGAGACCAATGGATTTACCCTTGGGTTCATATATATACCATTACACGATTGCCACACTGTGGACTGTTTACTTACAAGCAACTGCACAATTCCTTCATATTGTGCTGTATAGGTATTGCCAACTACTAGAAGTCAAGTAGAGATACTCCCTTGATTGTAATTTTGGGACTGTTTATTGTATAGCAAGCCACACTCTTATAAGCCTATGGTCAGTTTATTGTCAAATCGCCAACGACTGAACCACATAGGATACTCTATATAGGCAAGCACATCCTTATATTTGGATTTTCCATTAGAATTGTAATAGCTGTGACTGCTAGTTGTAGTATCAGTATCCCTCCAATTGGAGAAAATTTATAATACAGAGTCTCTGTATAGAACCAGGATTACTGTACTTGCATTTGCCCTTTTTTTAAATTTTCCCTTCACCTCCCCTGTTTTTATTCATTTTACTCGTCGCTGTTTGATATAAGTAATAAATAAAATTTTCAATCACATTATATCCCCTTCACTTTGCCATATTGTATTTGGGGTGGAAAACACCCTGGGGAACCATAAAATTCCTCACATTACCTAATTTGTAGCACCATAAAACTCTCACTTTTTAAAAATGAGACCACACAAAAGTCCTATGAAATGTCTGTGAGCTCTGGTCATGCATATGTCACAGCTCTGTAAGTCTCAGTACACTCTGCCTTGGGCATACCCTCCGCTGGATACTGCAGACTCCTCTGGTGCTGAAGGGGTGTTTAAAGGCACATTCCTTATGTGGTGCTGTCTACAATAAAAAAGAACATTCCAAGGCCCAGACAAGATCTCAAGGCAGGATAAGAGAGGCCAGTGCTTGGAATAATCTCATTGGAGAGGGCAGCATGAGTAATCACGGTTGGCATTTGGCACCAAGCTCTAAACATAACAAATTAGCCCAATTTTGTAGATTCAACACAGACCTTGATCCTGGTGCCTGGCTAACATAGAAATGGAGATTAAAACGATTCTCACCCCAAAATCAAGTAGTTTTTAAGGTATTCTTAACCTGGCTATAAATTGTACTATTCCCAAACCGTACTCTTTCTGTAGCTTTATCATGCAATGGACAGCACCATTGTACTAATTAGTAGCTTTTACATGCTAATTAGTAACAACCAGATTGTTTGTTGCTATGGTGTTAAAATGAATATGCCCCAGTGCTATCAAGCAGTTAGACTCTGCTCCAGTCCCTTATTAAGCTACAAATTAGCATGCGAAGCTGCATATTATTATAGAGGAGCCATATAAACAGTGCTGATTATTTCAGGACTTATTTAACAAAGTGAAAGAATGCTAGAACTAAGTATAGCCAATATGTGTGTGTGTGTATATATATATATATATATATATATATAGTAGTACAAATAAGGAATAGTACATTAGTGATTCCATTTGAATGTTTAAAAATAAGTTGATGAAAACTTATTTCCTGCTCAAATTTCTCAGAAATACAGTATATGCACTGCAGTCTGGGAAAACTGGGCGGGGCATGCAAATGAGGCCACATAATGCACCACCACTCTGTCAATCCAAACCATTTTAAACATGGCTCCTTTTACGCATATGCTTACTGTATATCACAGTTTTAGACATAGCAACGGATGGATTTTTCACAAACCAGGTCACTTAACCACATACAGTACTGTTTCACGGTTACTGCCGATCCTCAGTATGGTGTGAGTGCCTGGTTTGTGTGGTAATCGTTGTAGAGAGTGGTTCTATACAGCAATTGTTTCACATATGGTGGGCTAGATTGTACGTTTTAAGCTCAAACATATATGTACTTTTCATTGTGATATGGTATTGTGATATTATATTGTGATATAGTAATATTACCTTGATCTTAACTTATCCCTGTATAGCGCTATGGAAATTGTTGGAGCGTTACAAATAAAATAAATGATAGATAGATACTTAGATTGATGGATATATATATATATATATATATATATATGTGTGTGTGTATATATATATATATATATATATATATATATATATATATATAGGGCATAGGATAGAAAGGTACGAAATCAACAAAAAGGTGTCCCCTAAAATCTGGAACGTACTAAATCTTATTACCCTTTTTTGATCTATACCTTGATAACATTTTGTGTCTCGCTCCTTTCATATAACTTAGTTGAGAAAAAGTATAAAGGAGTATTGTGCCATAATCTAGGGAGTTCACCTAAGCCAAACAGTTATTACTTTGTATGTAAATACCCTCTTAATGTGGGACAAATAAAATGTGCCCCTGTATACTATTTAGACCATATTAAGTAAGTTTGTTACCCTGTAATATGTGTCTCTGTAAAAACAGGATTTATCAGCATATGTGGCTCAGAGCCATATTGACCGACTGGATAAATAAATGGTCTTGTAATATTATTGGTGGTTGTAGTTAAATAAAACCACATAATGTAAAATAATACAGTTATTGAGTCCTTATCTGTAGCAATCAATACTATATAAAAAAATGGAAGCTTCTCTCACACAGCTTGTATATTATTTCATACATAAAGTCTGCCAAGGAAATCCTAAGTAAACTGATTGACACAAATCAGGAGAATTAAACATTTCCATTAGCAGAATAGTGCTATTGCTTTCTGACTTCGGGGGCACGTGAGAATTATTTGTCCCTTCTTGTTTCCCTGCTTTATCTAATAATTTATATTTTTTACTTTTACATAAAGTTTTATTTTATTTTAGATAAATAAAAAATAATTTACTATAACAAATATATATGGATGAATCAAAATTGTAATAAATGTACATATATAATAAAAAGGAAAAAAATAAATAAAAATATAATAGATAAATAAACTAAAGAATAGAAACAAAGGTATATTTAAGTGTACAACAGTAATGGTAATGCGTGGGTGTGTGTCTGCATATACAGGCGGCCAGCAGGTTATTGACAAGATATGTTCCTGGAAATGTCTTTATATTGGATTTGTATGTAACTCGAATCCCTGATAGTACTCCTCTACTGTAATAATAATGTAAAGAATCTATTGTGCTCTTTCTTTTAATTCAAACAAACAGAACAGAAAAATATGCCTTGGGATCTGGGGGTCATCTGTAAGTCTGGTACATCTGTCTGTCTGTCTATCTATCTATCTATCTATCTATCTATCTATCTATCTATCTATCTATCTATCTATCTATCTATCACTCTATCTATCTATCTATCTATCTATCTATCTATCTATCTATCTATCTATCTATCTATCTATCTATCTATCTATCATCTATGGCAATCTATCTATCTATCTATCTATCTATCTATCTATCTATCTATCTATCTATCACAATATCTATCTGTCTATCTATCTATCTATCTATCTATCTATCTATCTATCTATCTATCTATCTATCATCTATGGCAATATATCTATCTATCTATCTATCTATCTATCTATCTATCTATCTATCACAATATCTATCTGTCTATCTATCTATCCATCTATCTATCTATGGCAATATCTATCTATCTATCTATCTATCTATCTATCTATCTATCTATCTATCTATCTATCTATCTATCTATCTATCTATCTATCTATCTATCTATCTATGGCTATATCTATCAATCTATTAATCTATCTATCTATCTATCTATCTATCTATCTATCTATCTATCTATCTATATATATATTTATATATATATATATATATATATATATATATATATATATATATATATGTGTCTGTCTAGCTAGCTATCTATATCTATCTATCTATCATTTTCTTTATTTGTAAGATGTTATTATTGTAAACATATTTATTTAATATCTCTGTTTTTATTCTTGTATTTATCAATCATATTTTTTCGTTTTTATCTTAAATGTATCTTACCTCTCTTCTAGTAACTTTGCATTGATAGAGTAAGTCTCACATTATGGTAATTAGCTAATCCTCTTAAACAAAAATTAGCAACATTGATCTTTTCGGGTAATTTATGCTTAAAATCTCAACTTTTTAAGCTTAATACTTATTTTTTTGTATCTGTCAGGTGAAGTTCTATTTATTTCTGCAGTAAGTGACACTTCAGATGCATGACGTCTTTCCTTAGATATTTGTGCGATGTAGTGGCCTTCCTCTACGTCCTTCTTGAGACAGGGTCTCCATTTGGATTAGGTCTCCTTTACGTTGCTTGTTTGGGGTTATGTTTGACAGTTCTGCACGTGATGGCCTCCTCCCCTGTCCGCTGTCTCCTTATGTCCAAAGCTGGGATTTTGGCCGCTGTCCGCCAGTTGCTGGCTTTGCTTGTAAACACTGCGCACAGCTGATGTTCCTACCCCTCCTTTTCCTTCCTTGGATCAATCAGCGACAGAGAGCACAATGCCCTGATGTTCCTGTGAAACTATGAGATGTTTTGGGGAGAAAGACAGGGCGTCCTCTGAAATACAAAAGCGAGCAAGTCAAAAACAGCGTCCGAGTGCCAGGCCTGATTACAGTTTTCTAAAGGGAGCGTAGACAGAAAAGGATACGGGGGGGCTTTCCATCTGAGCACTGGATAATAAAGCCAAAAATGCCATTGGGTTATTGTGGCAAATATTCCTTGAGACATACAATGTTGATTCTGAGAATCCAAATATCTCAAGAAAAATTTAATTATTTAACCTATTGTTGGCCAATATTTTGACATCCCCTTGCAGCACTCCAGCTTTGGTGATCTACCAAGTGTAGCAGGTGGATTTTATACAAATATCCAAAAAGTCAATTGTCTCAAGTGCAGATATATATGTACAGTGTTGCAAACTCATTATCAAGATTCCCACCTACTTGACCAGACTAACTGCTTAAATTGCACATGGCAGGTAGAATTTTTAGCTAAATAGGCTGTCTGCACATGCTTATTCTTATCAATATCAAATGACTTAAGTCTAAAAATATTGCAGGTCCACTAAAAACTATTGGCGACTATTGGCGACCATCTCCCTGAAAAATGAGATACATCCAACAAACATGGGCTGGTATCAGAAAGGATGATTGACAAGTACAAATTACAAAATGCAATGTAAGTTTACTGTAAAAAAATGCATTTTGTAATAATATCCCACTCTTTGATTTTCCCTACAGTTTTTAATGA
The DNA here is from genome assembly GCA_027410445.1 of Discoglossus pictus. Lineage (NCBI taxonomy): Eukaryota > Metazoa > Chordata > Amphibia > Anura > Alytidae > Discoglossus > Discoglossus pictus. Next base: position 88,704,590 of record CM050173.1, on the reverse strand, counting down.
TACCTCCAGGAAGGTTTCTGGATTCTAGGAATATAATATACATTTATGTACGTTATTTTATTAAGAATTGTTTATAAGCTGTGGTGTTTCTGCCTAAAATCATTCACTTTGTATCTGCTTGGGTCTGTCCTCTGTAGCTCATTCAGGTCATGAATACACAGACTGTGAAGTGCAGAGTTTCAAATTAGCCTGTTAATGACCTCTCTCAAGCAGCATGTTGCAGAATGTTGCCACTGATTGGTTATTATAAGACACTGTACACCCTGTGCTTAGCAGTACACTGTCTGCATGAGCTGCAGAGGAGTCGAACCAGTTATGAACTATTTGTAAGATTTTAGGCATAAATAAAATAAAGTACATAAAGTAAATAGATAAACAGGGATCCATGACCCTTTAAACTTGGTTGTGCTTTTAATAAGGCCGACTTGACTATTACTTCTGTTTTAGGTAGATAGGATAGGTTGGCTAGATGGGACTTTTGGTTCTTATCTGTCATCCAGGGTATGTTTTGCTGTGATGTACATTTGTTCAAATGCCTGTAATTATGTTGACAAACAGGACCAGGGATTGTCTGTAATAGGGAGACCCCCGGCCCCCCCAGTCATGTAGCTCTGTCTGTCTGAGCCCCCTCCCCATCACTCACAGCACATTCCTCTACAGCTCACAGCATTAGACATTCGGTATTTACAGTGGATTTGGAGGAATGTAAACACTGCAGAAAAAGCAGGCAAGGAAGGGTGGAGAGGAGGGGAGGTCAGGTAAAGTGGGCCCAGCAAGGGGGGCCGGCGAGAGGAAGGAGGGAACCGGAAAAAAACACAGTAATAAGATAGAAAAATAAGATCAGTTTGTACTAGAACCAAAGCGGACAAGCAGCAAAGGGGTAATTGGCAGATTTAGTAGAATGCAAAGACCTCCTGCCATCTGTTTAGTAATAAGTAAAATAGCTATAGCATTGCAGAAGTATGTGCCATATATATTTTATATATATACTAGCGTATTGCCCGTCAAAAAATGACGGCAATGAGATGTGTATGTTTGGAAAGTTGTTTAGTTATTAATATACATATGGAATTGTAAGGTAGCTAATGGTGTTTTGTGTGTACTACTGAAATATAGAATTCAAATTAATAAATGAATATACTTTACCTATTTTTATGCATTGTGTTGAAGAGCTGGCAATCTGTATTGATGTTGCTGCAGCATTAGTGGTGTGGAGGTGCAGTGTAAGCGTGATGAACGTGTGCAGTCTAATAGTGTGCGTCCGCGAGACCAAACCGTTAACGTAGCTGTGTACTTCCGCATTCGTCTGCGGATTATCCGTACGTGTTTTCCGTGGTTATAGTGCTGTAGCCTCGTTTTCGTTTTGTTCGTCTGCCATTTTTTCTGTCGCTTTGAGAATTTTTTAGTGTCTAAACTCTTTTATTTTGAGCTAAATGAAGGTGTAACTTTGTTTTTTGAGGTCGTGGATGCTCCCTCTTGCTGTCAGTAAGCTTTTTATGTATGTGCTGTGTGGATTTATTGTGTTTGTCTTTTTTTTCATGTTCGCGAGTTGCGGGCGTATTTTTTTGCTATGGTTTAACGGCTCGCCTGCAATGAGCGCCTGCGGCGCTCAATGCCAAAGTGGTAGGGTTTAACGGCTCACCTACATCGCTTATTGCCAAAGTGCTAGGGTTTAACGGCTCGCCTCGCTTTGCGAGGCTCGCCGGGCAATGATCGCCTGCGGCGCTCATCGCTAAGCCCGCTAAACTACTACGGTTTAACGGTAAATATGGTAAAACGGTAAAATGACGGTCAATAAAAATTAAATGTTGTGAAATTTGTTTGCAACACAAAATGAGTCAGCTACATTTGTCCTTTTTTTTTTTTTTCTTAAAATAAATACACATTTTTTTTTTTTACTTTTTTTTTTTTTAACTTTCAACTTATATTTCATCAAATGCGTTGTTTTAGGCGTGAAATCCGATGTTGCGCGAGACAAAGGCGTTAAATCTGTGTTAATGCGTAAATCTGTAATTGCGTTTCGTAAAATGTACTCGCTACTGTCTTTTTTTACTCATTGTGCAGTTAATGCGCATCCTTTGTCTCGTTGTTTTTCAAGCACATATGTCTGTGGCTGTGTTTTACGCAGTTTGTAGTAGTATAGCCTCGTTTTCATTTTTTTGGCGGCCATTTTTTTCTCGCTTAGCCGATTTTCGATCTTTGTAACTCGGCTAAATCGATGTAAAGTGGAGTTCCAACTCACTCCCAGACGTCCTGCCTGGTTCCCCATGCTGTAAGTGACCTTTTTTTTATTTTTAAGTGTGTATTTTGTGTTTTTTTTATTGTTTTGGTTCCGCCGCTTATCTCGTAATTTTTTTCATCTCGTATTTTTTTTTCTAATTGCTACGGTTTAACGGCGCTCATTGCCAAAGTGCTACGGTTTAACAGCTCGACTCGCTGCGCAAGGCTCGCCTGCAATGAGCGCCTGTGGCGCTCATCGCAAAGTCGTACGATCGGCAAAGTGGTACGTGGTGCTCATTGCTAAGTCGCAACACAGCGTGACGACGAATCGTAGTTGGACAATTATGTGATTAGGCATTTATAAGTCAAGTTTACATTATTTTAGATTGTGTTATTGCTCCCAGTGGTGGGTTTCTGCCTAGGCTCACAAGGCCCAGGCCTTGGGCAACACATTTTTAGGGGTAATTTGATTAAGTGGATTCCCTGGTGGGCCAGTGGTGAGGATTTGGTGCTATCGCCGCTCCAACCTGTGTTCAGTTACAGTCGGGGAACCAAGAGGTCACACCACCCTGAAGCCATGCTGGGTTGGGCCTGGTCAGTACTTGGATGGGAGACCACCTAGGAATATCAAGGACTGTATGCTGTGGCCCACTGGAGACAGAGCTGGAAACCCACTGAATACCAAGTGTATCAGCATGGTGTGTTGTAGTCCATGAGGTCATGGATAGTCAGACACGACTGAATGATGCAATCACACAAATAAAGTGCAGTACATTGAAACATGTTTGTGTGTGGGGAAGGTTGGATTAAACACAAGCTGAGTATCCTATCCATGTACAGCTGTTTCAAACTTACTGGCTATCATCAGCATGGATCTTATATATATATATATATATATATATATATACTAGCGACTTGCCCGACGTGTCCAAGATGGACGCTCCTGTTGAGAGAAATAGCCCTTCCCACCTTATCCCAGCCATTGTGATAGATTAGCTTGCCACATTCTTCACAAGAATGTGAAGTTTTTCCCAAATTGCAATGGCTCAGTTTTGAAACTGTCTGCATTATGCTGTTTGAATCTTATCTCTATGCACATAGTAAATCACCTTGTTGTTGTTTAGTCATTCAGTCGTGTCAGACTCTACATGACCTTATGGACACCAGCAGCCCAAGCACATCTCTCAGTCATTGCCGCTTTGAGATCCATCCAGCTCATGCTCATTGCTTCAATTACCTCATCTGTCCATCTTCGCCTCTGCTGTTCCCTTCTTCATGTGCCTTCAATCCTTCCCACCTTACACAGTGTAATATCAGGATTTAGAGAGCTACTAATGAGATTACAGTCTGGAGGATGTTATGAGCGTTGAAACAATGGAAGAACAAGGAGTAACAATGTTGCATTTGGTGATACATTCTTTCCAGGTGATAATCCAGGTTCCATCGGTACTGATCACCCTGGACCCATAAATAGCAGAACAATACAGAACAACTAGGTCTAATAAAGATAATAAGTCACTGCTCCTAAAGGGATATGTTAGTTTGTGTGATCTCCTGTGTGTGTCTGATTGGGCGTCTCATATCAGATCATTTTATTGAGGAATTCTGTAAATTTGTAATTCAAAGAATATTAGAAAGATCTTGTGTCCACCTCCAAGGCACCTATGTAGACGGAGCATCCTAGCCACTGAGCTGTCCGGAGTTGTGTCCTGGCCAATCAGCTGTCAGTATTACAGCTGCAGCCAATGAGAAGGTAACAGATACATTGTTGTACCTGTCTCTGATTGGCTGCAACTAATTATGCATGTTATGCTAATTTAGCTCAGATTTACAGCAGGGTTCCTTTCAAAATCATCTGAAGAACTTTTGAAGACTTTAGAGTTAAATGTATTAATGCTTATTTTGGGATATTTCCAAGCACAAAATGTTTCCATACACTACTGATTCTCCTCTATCACATAAGTTCATAATTCATGAAATTTCCATATATATCTTTAAACCTTGTCTGGAAATGGAAACTTTATATTAAAACTACACTACAAATATTTAAAAAAGTAATCAGAAATAAAAATGAATGTGACACTTTTTGTTGGAGAGTTGTTCAGTCATGTCCTACTCTCTATGACTGTATAGACCACAGGCACATTTTGTGTGCAGTTGTGCTTATCCATAATGTGTTCATGGCAAAGATACTGGAGTGGGTTATCAGTTCCTTCTCCTATGCTATGACCTGCCTATCTTGGGTGACCCTACATGATATAGTTTAATTGAGGTACACAAGGCCTTTCACGACAAGAAAGGAGCAATCCAGAAAGGGAATGTGACACTGCTATCATCTAAATATTATATCCTAAAATATTTTTTATTTATCATAATATATAGAAGAATCACAATCCTAGCTCATTGGCAGTTTTGCTATAATTTCCCATTTTATTTGATTTTTTTTGACGTTTCTATTTCCTGTTTAATGCTCGCCGCTCTACTGACTTGACATTACCACGTCCATTACCAGCAGATTGCTATTTCTTAAAAGGCCAAATTGTAAATAAAAGCAATACAATTGTGTCCGTTTATACTAGAAAGTGCTATTGACACAAGCTGCATGGAAAGTATTTTTAGAAGCTGTGGGAATTGGCTTAGTAAATATTTATACTTTGATATTGCTTTTAGGAATAGATCTGGAAATGTAACAAACCTTTCTGGTCATATGTTCCCACAGTAGTCTGCATTTTACATTCTTACAGTAGTTTGAGTATCTCATTAGTGGTTTCTGGAACAGTAGGTCATCTGTACTAAAAGGTGAAGAGCCTGGGCGCCATTAAGATGTCAAGAATTAGTAGATATGCCACATATGTTCACATATGATAGGAGAGGTTTCCACAGACACTTCAATCTTTAGTACATCTGGCCCACTGGCTGATAGCTTTGCTTTATAACCTGATTTCATGATTGCAATCACATATTGTTTTGCAATAATGCCCGATTTGCTATGTTGTTCTGGCATTTGTAGGGTATGAATCCATAGATAACATAGGAATTTGAGAAGTTTTACGTCTCATATTTTGCCCAATACTAGAAACATAGCTTTGATGGCAGATAAGAACCAAAAGGCTTTTCTAGCCGGCCCATTCTGACTACCTAAAGTTTAATAATAATGATGGCCTTATCAAGCTATGGTCATGATGGCCTTATCAAGCTATTAGGAAGTCAAGAAACAAAGACAAGATTGAATCTTCTATACATAAACAGAGTCTTCTAAAAAATGTTTCCATGCTCATGGCTTGTGTCATTTAGTCATGTCCGAATCTCCATGACCACAACACACCATGCTGATCCACTGGGTATTCATGGTAGAGAGTGGGTTGCCAGTTCCTTTTCCAGTGGGCCACAGCATACAGCTCCTGGTATTCCTAGGTAGTCTCCCATCCAAGAACTGACCAGGCCCAATCCTGCTTGGCTTCAGGGTGGTTTGACCTTCTGGTTCCCTGACTGAAAGCGAACCCAGGTCGCAGCAGTGGTGAAAGCACCAAATCCTAAGCAGTGGACCCCAGGGAACCCACTCATGGCTTACACAGCTTCTAATGATAACTACTTCACCAACAAGTGCACTTGTTTGATCTACGGTGGTTGTTTAAGTCTTGGTTTCGGTTTATAAAGGACATCACAATGCCAAAAAGTGAGCGAGTGCTTCCTCATATCTTCTACCAAAAGGTGTGAGTTTCTTCTTAATCCATCCCCCCACGGATAATAAGTTACGTGAGAATATTATTATTATTTTTTTGTAATAATTCATACTCTGTGAAGGGGTTGAAACTAAGCTTCTTTGGCTAAATCATGTATATTGACTTGTTGGCCAAAATTGTGTTTATATAGAATTATATATTAAAAGGTGCTGTTGTTTGGTTCAGTATTGAAACTGTTCATAAAACATTAAAAACAATATTTTGTGCAAAGTTATTGAAGTCCTTTGTAAACCCTTTAGTCTATCCAGTTGATAGCTCCAGCTCTCGATTCCTACTGTGCTTCCAGAAGCAGACACGATAGTAGCAAACACTTTCGCAATGACTGAACGCATTTTACCTATGACATGCTTCTTTTGGATTACAAATCATGTTATCTGAAAAGCTTAAAACCTGATCCGAATAGGAGCTCATTCTAATATATGATTCTACATCTTTAATACTAAGGTTGTGGTTACCTTGTACTTCATTCCTACGGATCGGGTTGTATTAGGAATGTATTTATGTTTTTTCTAAACCCTATAGTAAATAATTGGGTTCTTCATCCACATATTCATTGGTTGCCACTTTGTCTAAAGTGTCTTCTCTTGTAATATCTGTGGTTTCAGTACAACATTACTTGCTACCCTCCATTATTAATGGCATTTCCTATGTATTTTTCCATAGTCTCCAATGCCAACCCAAAATCATTCACTCTTATCTTGGACAGTTTTCAGAAAACTTTAAATAGAACACATCTGTATACTAATCCCTGGTGGATTTATGCATTTCTTCCAGGCTAAATTAAACCGGTTGACTATTTGTTGTATTAAATTCATTTTTGTAAAAATATGCCTCTATATAACCCTTTAATTTGCCGTTGCATAAAAAAAAAAAAAAACACAGGTATTCGATTCCCAAAATGCACTAATTAGTAATTTATTTAATTGATAAAAATATGTAACATTGCTGCTGTGTCAATCTATTTCACATACTAAGAGAACTTAAAAAAACATCCAGGAGAGGAAACTTTGGAAATCAAGATGATCACATTCTACAGCACCAATGACACAGAACTGAATATTGATTTGTGGTTTTCTGGCTTGTTATCAACTTTTCATTTGATTTTCTCTTATTTTGTCTCTTATTATTTATTTTATATATATATATATATATATATATATATATATTACATGTATATATAGAAGTGTGTGCATCACTGTGTGCTGCAATACTATTCAGTTTCATCCGTGTTAGTAGACTATGTCTGTATTTTCCACTTGCATTTATGGCAGTAAGAGGGTTAAGTCCTGGTCTCACAGTGAGCACATTCCTGCCCTGTCAGGCGCGTGCCATACCTTTGAATAATTCAAGTCTTACTTCAAGGCCAAAGACACAGAAGGGAGGGGGTACTTTTCATGTTTGTTCATTTTAAATTGTTTCTTTGTCCTTATATAGAAATATTTCCTTGTGGTGGTTTGGATTCAGCTGTAATGCCAGGATTGGTTTGCCTGGTTTGGCTCCCAGGTGAGCAGAGCTCCAGAAAATGGGCGAATGACCTGGGAGTGGGGACAACTGGGCACTGTCAGATTAAGCCACATGCTCTGAGTGAACTTTGGTATTAGTGATTTGGCTAGTTGACTGGATTATGAAATGTTATGCAAGTTCTTCAAGTTCTAATTTTGGGCTTGGGCACCAATTTATTTTGTAATAGGCTACTTGTTTAGTTCTGGGGCTTTGTATTTAGGCACTGGTTTTGGATTTTTATTTTGTTGCTTGATGTCTGAAGACACCCTATGCATGTGCAATCAAATTATTCCTACCTTCTCGTACACCTCATTTCTTCCTTCCTTCCTTCCTTGCTTGCTTCCTTCCTTCCTTTCTTCTGTCCCTCATTCCTTCCATCATCCTACCTTCATTTCTTCTTTCCTTCCCTCCTTTCTTCCTTCTTTCCCTCATTCCTCCTTTCTTCCTTCCTTTCACCCTTCCTTTCTTCGATCCCTCATTCCGTCCTTCATCCTTACTTCCTTCCTTCATTTCTTCTTTCCCTCCCATCCTTTATTCCTTCCTTCCATCATTCCTCCTTTCTTCCTTCCTTTTACCATTCCCTCATTCCTTCCTTCCTTTATTCATTTCCTCCTTCCCACATTCCTTCCTTATTTTCTTTCCATTCCTTCAATCCTAGATTCCCCTTTCCTTCTCTTACTCCTTCTTTTCTTCCTTTCCATGCAACCTTCCCTCATCAGTTCTTTATAAATAAAATTCACTATTTTGGTTCTTGAGATCTCTACTTCTAGTTCCAGAAGTAGATTGGGGCGTTACGAGGAGAGAGTGCATATTGCTGACAGAATTATATATACAAGTTAAAGACGTTAGATTTAATGTATTCCTTTAATGCCACTGACTTGTGACAATTTTATAGTACTGGTACTTAAACATAATTATGTCATATTGTACATAAGGTTGTAGTTGTTTTGTGTATAGAGTCTGAAGTAATGTCTTTGTGTGTAAAATAATGTGTGGCAGCAATACGTGTCCGTGCCAGCACTATCTGTGTACATGTTTTATTGTACGTGCTCTTGTTTGCACATGGCCACATCACAAGTAACACCAAGCCTGGGAATTCTCCTCTCCAGCCTGAACTGAATGCCGCTTTGTGCCTGTCAAACATGTCTTTTGCTCAGACAAATACAGATTGAAAAGACAAAACAAGCAGAGTAATGAATCCAGGTGCAGACAGACTGATCGGGTGATGAGATGCGAGAAAATACCTTTGCAAGGTAGACATTCCCATCTTCAAGGGTGTAGAACTGTGGGACATGCAAGATACGGTGGTAAGAAGGAGGAATTACATAGATGTGCATGAGTCTTTCTAGGACCCCTGGATTTTCGGTTTGCCTCTAAACATTCAATCTTAATACAAACTTGGATTTTGACAGAACCAATTGGCCAAAATATAGGACATGGTTTATCTTGGCTTGATAATGGGTAGAGGGTTTTCAGGGTATAAAAATGATATAAAGTCGCTGCTTAGTAGATATGGGCCAAAAATGTACAAATTTAGGGCTTGGTGAAGCCAAAAGACAAGGACTTGCTCATATATCTTAAGAGCCCCCCTTTACTTTTGCTGCTGGTCACAGTGGGCCCCCTCTGTGTAGTGGGTCCTGGTGCTTTGCTGCACCTACCTATCTAGACCCTACCATGTCCTATAATGTACATATAGTTTTAGTTATTTGGGTGCCATCTATAATGGACCAGATGTACAAATATGTTATGTGGTCCCAAACTCTCAGAGAACCTCTCCATTCCTCACAGTGTGAAACTGGCTATTTTTTACTTGTTTTTAAGGAAAGATGTTTATAATTCACCCAAACACTGCTCTAAATGGTGATCAAATAAATACAAGGGTTGCTTGTGGGATTGTGTAAGAGTTTTTTTTTTTTTTTTTTCACGTGCCAAACTGAAAATCTGTTTTAAGTGCTCAGAAAACACTATAATTTCCCAAAAAATCTACCAGTGGAGCAATCACATTTCTTTGGTTGTGTCCTAAGGTGCCCTAATGTAAAATAAGTTCACGTAAAACATATCAGAAGCGGTATTATTTTGTGAAATATTTTGTTTAGTAGTATTTGTTCATTTCATGGAATAAGTTGGATATCTAACTTGTTAAAAGTCTGGTTTGGGAAAGCTTCTCATGTTTGTGAAGTATCTAACAAGTAACGATGTTATTAGCTGTGTAAGCCATGAGAATAAAACCGTTTTGAGGAAAGAATGAGCGTTAGTGGATTCTGTCCTGGATGCTTCTATTTAGTATAGTGAATTTACTTACAGTATGAGGTAGGATGATGGTCTTAGTGGGGCTTGCTACTCTCTTCAGTCATATTGTATAGTGGCTATTCACCATGAGTGAGTAAAGATATTATCTGCATCCAAGCTTCCTCCTATTCCTCCCATTCCTGTGTTGGGAACAAGAGCAAATGTTTGTCACTATTAATGCAAAATTGTCATTGAGTAAAATAAAAATAAAATCAATTTGATCAATCTAATAAGATACCAAAAGTCTTAGAACCTTACTTAATTGAGCTTTTGGGGTAGATCCGGGCTTCGCAAATGGAGCCTGTAAGTTATTTAGCTATTCAATGGCGTCTTTTTGCAGTCTCCGATCGAGTTGTGGGCTCCGGCCTCTGGTTCACACAAGTCACAGGTACCAAGGAGGACTCGCAAATGGCTTAATGACATGTCCGTAGCACTGTAAATGCAGATATACACACATTACTGTATTTTTATTAAAAGGGAAGTGATGTTAGGTCACTTTAATAGCACAACATTCTCAAGCTCGCAAATCGGCCCCAAAAAATACTTTATTTTATGTTTAATTTCCGTGTTATATCCATACTGGCAATCAATGTGTTGATACATATACTGTAACTCGCATGTAATAGAATATCATATTAATGGCTTTATCAATATTGCATTATATCAGGAATGTGGGCCCAATCGTAACTCATAATTCAAGCCCGTAGGACTTTGAAATCCAATCTCCAGTTTTCATTGCCATAATGATAACGACCTCTGTTTCCATTGGCTGTTGCTAACTCTGGAGTTACGGCCTTGCGTAATTGGTCATGTTGAAACTGGCAAATGCTACATACGATGGTATGGCTTACGATGTGCACTATCGGGCCGGGACTTGCAGGTTCGGCCAATTGAATAGCACCATATCCTGCGACTTGGAATTTAATGAGGCTCTTATTATATAGTGTTTGTGCTGTTGCTATGACTTCTGGGTAGCCACATGCAGATCAGTTACCTGTTTTTGATTAGTTAGCAGAGAATGGTTTATATGAATGTCACACTATAGATCCCTATTTAGACCTCACCTTGGGTATAGTGTCTAGTTCTGGAGACGGCTATCTCAAAATGACATTAACAAATAAGAGGAACTTCAAAGGAGGCCAACTAAATTGTTAACATTCATATGAAAAAAATTATATGTATATGTTAGAGGACAAAAGGGAAAGGGGAGATATGATAAAAACCAAATCAAATATATTTGTATATTTCAGAATATAGGAAAACCTGTAAGGTTATTGAAGATAAAGACTAGAAACTTTCAGCCTTATTAAATTGTGATTCGCCAATTCAATAGGGCTCTATATAAGCACACAGCATATTTTTTTTTACAGAAGTTTTTATTTAGTGAAGACCTTGCTTTTGGATAGAAGATCACTAACTAAAAACGTCTGTAAAAAAATATGCTCTGGGCTTATATATAGCCCTATTGGCTGAATCACAATGTAATAAGGCTGATTATGTGTAATGTGCATGGATAGTTCAAGGTTAAACGTACTCTGTGCTTGGACTTACTAGGTTAAGCACCAGCTCTTTATCTCATTTTTATTCAAATCAATAGAAATGTCTTATCACATTGAGATAAATAATGAAATTAGTAAGTCTTAACCCATCCACATTTTATGGAATTTATCTAATATAACTGGAACCCTTCCTGCAGATGGGCCCAATACAGTAACGGGATCTGAGCATGGTGCATAAGGTCCTTCTGAGGATTGTTTTTGATTTTTTTTTTAAATGGGCCTATTGGTTCTGATTTTCCTGAAATGTATGTGTCTAGGTTAGCCAAACCTTCTTAAATCATGAGAGTCAAATCTCTTCTAGTGGACCTCAAACCAAAATGAATGCACCATCTAATGTCCAAATTAGGTGTTTGTGGCTGTGTTGGTTATTTCTAAATCCTGATGTGGCCAGTGGTCTACAAGTAGTGGGTTGCGAGCCACTGTCCTGGTAACTTTCCAATGGTTTACATAGAAAATAAATAAACAGAATTTATACATTGTGCCTGAGATAAAGCTTCCAGGCCAAGAGAGGCAGACAATGCTGGGCTTGTGAAGAACATCAGATCACAGCCCAGTCAGGGTAATAATTCTTATAAATCTGTTTATACATAGCAGATATCCAGGGCTGCAGTGGGAGCTTGGAGGGGGTTTAAGCTCCCTTCGATCTATCGTCCAGAGACATTGTCCAAACATGTAACCCAGCCAATATCTGCTTCGCTATAAAGCCAGCTCATAGGTTCCTGCAAACGCATTCCAGGCCCTCAGAGTCGGTGGCCAAGAGCCAGCATACCCGGCTATTCCTTCAGGACTAGAGGCCTTAAATGGAAGTGTTCTACCATTGCAAGAAACATTGGGGAAAATGTAAGCCGTAGGGAATGCACAGAGGGATGATAGGAGCTGTACGAGTGTTTTGGTTAACTCATTCCGTGGTCAAGAGGAACACTAGTTCAGTATAAGAAACGCGTCAGTTCTGTGAAACATTGTCTTCCAGGCTTTCTCTTCTTATGTATGAGATATCTGTTTTTAAATATAGCTATTGACTAGAGCAGCATCTTTTTTACCTTCCAAGCATTGTTAAAATAAGTATGTCCCTTTTTATAGTTCTGGGTATTTGAAAAGTCTTGAGATATACACCATTTCCTCACTAATAAAAATGGGTACTGTATGCATTATTAGTATAAGAAAGGGGGCCCAAATGAAGGGCTTAATAAGACATAGGTGGATCATTATTGTCCAAATAAGCCAAAAATCAAGTAGCGCACCGTGAGGCTCAGAGAAAAAGGCATATAGGGTATAGGTACCAGAGCTATTATGCTGTGGATATAAGTCCAATCAGATATTCATTGGCTTTAAAAATAAAGTATATATATATATATAGTGTGTTTTAAGAGATATGTGGCCTGACACACTAGGCTGAGTAATTGTGTATTGAGGAAAAGATTTGTGACACACACACTATTATTTAGGACCCTAGTGCACAAAATGTGTACCATCTCAGACAAAATCTAGTGTGTGTTACCATTATTATTAATAATAATAATAATATGTGTATATCAGTGGTCTGTCCCTATGGGCTTAAATATACATTTTAAAAAGGGAAAAATGTAAGCGTAAAAAACACTTCAGATACATAGGGTTAAATTCCTGGCACTCTGCCAGAGCAACACAATAAATGCATTTAGCTGATATTGATTATTTTTACTTTTTATGAAAAATATATGATTTTAAGATTTTTAAATAAACTCTAAAGCCACATAGATAAGTGTTTAATTATCCTCTAATATTACAGACTGACAAGAGCACTAACCCCAAATTCCTGACTCAATGTCATTTTTCTACACAATAAAGCATTTTCCAAGAAAATTAGAAAAAGAAAATTATATTTTTTTAATTCATGATAGCTTGATTTGAGAGTGCAGTGCATTCAATTAGTTAAAAACAGGATACAATAAATCATGTGTGTATTTAAATATATTGTTAAATTAAATAGGCCGATTTTACACATCTTGCAGATTCGCAGTTTGAATGTATTTTGTATTTTTTTTGTTTTTGTTTCTTTATTCTGCTTTATATTTATTTATATTACAGAAACAAAGGATTTCCTATACATAGTTCTGCATTAAACACACCCTGACTGTGGTAGGTGCCGATTCCATCAATAGATCCCAATGGCTCCCTCTCATCTAAAGCCAATTTGTTCCTCTTTAGTGAATCCTGCAGAGTGCTCACAGCTTCAGTCCTTTGTAGATGGACCCCACTGATCTCTGTCTATTGCTTGGCAAGACTGTGGCATTACATTTTAATTATTATGAGTACAACAGCTTGTAGAGTAAGTGTGATGATCAACAGAGACGTGTGTCTAGGGCGGCTAAGAGGTCAGGATGCGGCGGGTCCCTGGGGGCCATTAGTTCTAAGAGGGAGGCAAAAAGAAACAAGAGAGAGCTCATAAAACTCTGCACTCCACCATCAATCATTGGAGAAGAACAAAGACCAACCCAAAATCAATCACAGGTTTAAAGGGCCACTGTAATGCTCCAGTATAGTGCAGTCCAGTGATGGCCAACCAGTTTCATTTAAAGGACCTCATATGTGGCCCCTGAATCCTTAAAGGGGCTTTGTAGTGCTTGAAAACTACTTTGTTTTGATGTTGGAAAGAAATGAATTGGTAATAGTGGTATAGATAATGAGGAAAAGTATTTAGGAGTGCAATTGCTAGTTTTAAAGAAATCAAATATTGTTGAAGAAGGGCATGCTCTCTGCTCCAGGTTGGGAGCCGCATGGAACATACCAGAATAATATAAACAAAATGAAACTTCCATATCTATTTAAATTAAATGGTTTTATTTGTCTGGATTTCCTTCAAGATCCTTTGGATTTTGGTCTACATTATATATCAGTGTTGATGACAATGTGTAATGATACAATGTAGCATCAATGTTTAAGAAATAAAATTAATAAGATCGTAAATGTTTATTAATATAATACTATTTCATAAAAGATCAATGATTATTATTGGGAAACAATATAAAGATCACACATTAGAGACTGCTTATAGAGCGCAAATGTGCTACAGAAAATATCTTACCTTTATTTGTCACAAATATGTAGGTTTAAGCATTTAAGTATTTAATTAATATACAACTTGAAAAATGCTGAATAATGTATTTAAAATGAGAGGGAGTGTATCTCGCTATTTAACTCATTATATGAGTCTTCTTTCTCCAAAATGTTATATTAAGGATATACAGTAAAAGCCAATGTTTTATATGTTATAAAGTGGTTTGTTTTCTTTGTTTTTCCTGAAAAATTAATTATTTGCCATTTAGTTAACAGAATAACTATAGCAATGCAAAGGGTAAATAATTAAAAATCTAATTCTGCTACATACTGAATCGGCAACAATCTTACAATTTCCGTCTGAAGAACTCCAATTACGGCCCTGCACCAGCTGAGTTATGAAGTCCTATGGAGAAATCATGATTTCCCTATGAACTGATTGGCTGCAGCTGACACACCCAAATCATAATGTGCCAGTGGGAGTTCCTGACAGTCCTGGAAAAGTTGTATTTCCATTAAAACAACAATCATTTAGTATATGGTGAGCTCAAGAGTAAGTGAAGCTCTCCACCGTACAGAGTATAGGCAACAAGTGATACATTTGTAAGCCCACTTGCATGGGCGGTGACATGCAAATGAGAAGACAATGTATCCCACTCTTTCAATCCAAAAATAACCATTTTATACAGTGAGCTTATGCTTTAGGGGAGCATGTATAAAATGGTTATTTTTGGACTGAAAGAGTGATATACATTGTCTTCTCATTTGCATGTCCCCGCCTTTTAGACATGCAAATGGGCTTACAAATGAATTACTTGTTGCCATTAAAGCAACATGAAACATATTTTTTTTCATATTTTATTACAAAATATGTTTTTTTTTGCATCAAAAAATATAAATCAAAACTTGTTTAAACTTCATTCAAATGCAGAAGGCGTACTTTAATCTGTTGATGTTACTGGCTGATAGAGGGCAAGCCCCCAACAGCAGTTAAGTCTGAATATGTTTTAGTACTCTGAGATCTTTGTTTGAAAAAAGAAAACACACTGTGGCACATTATTAAATATACTCTTTCCAATGCAAATCTTACCTTTATTTTGTTTAACCCTTGCAACACTATTTCATCCATGTAATACAACATTTCTAGTTATGCTAAAGGCATCTGGCTGTTTGTGTGATCTGCGACTGTCTGATTGGGCGTCTCATATTAAATCATTTTTTGAGGACTTCTGTATATTTGTAAGTTAAAGTACATATGACATCTCTTGTGTGCGCTCCACCCCCCAGGAACCTATGTAGGCAGAGCATCCTAGCCAATGAGCTGTGTCATTACCAATCAGCTGTCAGTATCAAGTCTGCCTCCTCTGTTGTACCTGCCTCTAATTGGCTACAACTAATTATTATTTTTATGCTAATTTAGCTTAGATTTTCATGGACATTCCTTCTCAAAATGAACTGGCTGAAAACTGCCAAATTTTGCGAACTTTAGAGTAAGTTTGTTTATTTGAGGTTTTCTTCATGCAAAAAAAAATGTTTCCATACACTACTGATTCTCCTCTATCAGATGCTTCATAATCCAGGAAATTTATATATACATTTAAATGCATCGTAGACAAGCAACATAGAAAAGGATAAGATTACTATGGATAGTGAGACAATGTATTAGGCTTCACTATAATATGAGCATATATATAACTTCCTGCCCTGGATCACATAGAGTTATATATGACCTGACCCCAGGCAGGGCATAACATGATACCATCCCTGCCTAGAGGTGGATACATGTAGTAAGAAGGTTGTAGCAAGGAGTGGGAGCATGTGAATGGAGAGGTCATACTGATAACTACAAATATGTCAAGTCTTCAGTGGGGCAAGTACAGTCTTGTGTTATATTCTGATGTGTTAATGTTACATTTCAATATTTGAAGAGAAATGAGGTATTCATATAGGAATGAGTGATCTGCAGCCAGAAGCGCTCTTGGAGCAAAAATGCTAAATCAACACAGAAATATGAGAAATATTCTCAGTCTTAAATATGTCACATCATAAATATCCTTTATAGTGTAGATGACATAAAAGGTCATTCCTTGGAAGTGAAACCTGTGGGATATTGTAGGTGTTGAGCATCAAACAAATATAATATCTCCTTAAAGGGACACTGAAATTATAGTCAAGTGCAATATTAATAAAGGTCATTGAATATCATTGGGTACATTTCAGTGCATTATTTAGCATTTTTCGGCTATACTATAGGCATTTATGGTTGGATCTTTGACCTTTCCTTTCCTCAGTGTGGGGTCACTGGCTGTTTAAGCTTCTTGAAGTGTCCTTATCCTAAAGTAAATATTGCACAAGACAAATTATGTAAGTGTATAGACCTTGTGCATTGTGGTACTGCCGAGTAGTGTCATCCTAATATAAACAATCGAAGCAATCAGTTCCCCTGCACTGATGTGGGGCAGAAGTAGATCAAACAGGTCAAGATGGATGCCTACACTATCCTAGAGAAATTATTGAAAACTGTGATAAATAATTATATTGAAATCTAACCAAATTATATTCAAACATGATACTAAACTGTGTTTATGCTGCATTTCAAAATGCTCCTGCATTACACTGTCCCTTTAATAAATCAGAGCAAAACCATACTTTGATGTTCAGTCCTTCAGTTGTGTTCGTCTCTTGTGACCATATGAATCGCAGCACCCAGGCACATATGTCTGTCTTTCTGGTTGTGCTTATCTACATGTTTTTTTGTCAAATACACTGGAGCGGGGTGCCAGTTCTTTCTTCAGGGAACTGTGATTTGTCCGACCTCTCTGCTATGACTTGCGCAACTTGGGTGACCCTACATGGTGTAACTCAGAACTTCATTGAAGTACATAAACCCCATCACCATGACAAGGTACTGATCCAAAAGGGAGAAACCCTAAGCCATCACTACCTATTTACTACAAGACTTTGTGCAACATGCAAGGCATTTTACATTCTATGGATTATGAATGCATCCGATAGAGGAGAATAAGTAGTGTATGAGAGCTTTTTTTTTTTTTTTTGCATTTTTATGCTTACCCTAAAGTTTGCTAAATCTCTTGAATTTGCAAGCAGTTGCTTTTCAGAAATCCCTGCTAAAGATAGCATAACATTCATAATTTGTTTTGACCAATCAAAGGCAGCTAATACATTTTATCTATCAGTGATAGTAGTTTGTGCAGGAAGGAATCATGGGATGTGTAGTCCCCTGCGCAAGGAAGCAGGATGAGCCTAACACTCTGTAGATCTCTGCATTGTGCTGCTATTGCTTTGAAAGTTAGTAAATTGTTAAAATCTGTACCCAAATGCAGCATTTCTATTGGGAGGTACCATGTGCCTATGCAAGCAGCTCTGGGGGTGTGGATAACACATTTTATTTTTAAATAAATTAAGTTTGTCTGTGTATAGAATGACTCCATGAAATGTGTGTGCATGAATTATAGAAGCTGATCAATAATAGTATGATATATGATCCCTACGTACATCAAAGCTCTGAGAAGTTGCCTCTTGAACATCTCTTACTCAGGGAACGTACATCTTCCTGTCCAGGCTTAACAAGGGTATTTGATGGCTGTTGACACATAAAGTGGCACTTACCAGATAGAAGTTATTGGTCGTCATCTGCACCTCCCTTGTACACAGATAAAAGGCGGCAATCCTGGAAATGCAGGGGGTGAGCTGGACCTCCGTCTTCTCAGTTCCAGGAACAATCTGTTATCACAACTTTTGCTTTTTATAAATATTCCAGACATCAAATAGTGCCTGAAAGTAGGGTTTAAAATGGTCAAAATTCAGTTTGAAGAAAAAGACAAAAGTAAGGTTTATATTTATACATCTATATATTCCTCTCTTTCTCTTCATTATCTCTCTCCCTTTCTCTCTCTCTCTCACACACTTCCTTTCTTCCCTCTCTCTCTCGCTCTCCCCCTCTCTCTGACACTTTCTCTCTATCTGATACTTTATCTCTCCCCCCTCTGTCCCTCTGCCTCTCTCTCTCTTTACCTTCCACCCTCGCTCTCTCTCTCTCTCCCTTCTCTCTCTTTCTCTCTCTCCCTCTCTTTCTTTCTCCCTTTCTATCTCTCTCTCTTTGGTTATCTCTCTCCGATCATTCCTCTCTCTATATTTCTGTCACCCTACCTCACTCTCTCTCCCTCCTCTCTCTTTCTCTCTCTCCCTCTTTTTCTTTCTCCCTTTCTATCTCTCTCTCTTTGGTTATCTCTCTCTCCCATCATCCCTCTCTCTATATTTCTGTCACGCTACACCTCTCTCTCTCACGCACTCTTTCTCTCCTTATTGATCTCTTACTCACTATTTCTCTCCCTCTCCCTCCCTTGCTCTCTTACTCACTCTCTCCAATATCTCTCTCTTTTCCCCCTCTCTGTGTCTCCCTCCCTCTCTCTCTTTCTATCTCTCTCTCTCTCTCTCTTTGGTTCTTTCTCTCTCCCACCATCCCTCTCTCTCTATATTTCTACCCCTCTCTCTCTCACTCACTCTTTCTCTCCTTATTGATCTCTTACTCACTCTCTCTCTCTCCCTCGCTCTCTTACTCACTCTCTCCAATATCTCTCTCTCTCCGTCTCTCTCCCTGTCACTTACTCACTATTTATCTCTCTCTCTCATTCTCTTCCTGTCTCCCATCTCTCTCTACCGCATCTTTATCTTGCTCTCTACCTTACTCACACTTTCTCTCTCCCTCCCTTGATCTTACACACACTCTCTCTCTCTCTCTCTCTCTCTCTCTCCCTCTCTCTCTCTCCCTCTCTCTCTCTCTCTCTCTCTCTCCTGGCTGTATGTGGATTCTTATATAAAATTACAGCAGGCCAGATAGACATGCCAAGAAAAAGAGGGATTTCTAGTTATCATAGATATGAAACCACTTGTACCCATGGAATGAGGCTGAAGACAAGATATATAATCCCAAGAGTGGGGTAGTACAGGCTGTATATCCTCCAGTGCATTGTGGGTTGGATTTTACACTTTATTACAATGTTTAACACTGGGCAGTTTATACTTTGCTGGGACCAGGTTGGCATTTCTTAGTCACTCATTTACAGGTCTCTGCTCTGCGTGGCCACAAGAATTACAGGGAATTTTCCACCAATTAATAATAATTACTTGCTTTACCCAGTAAATCATTACTCATCGGAATTCAATTATCTGTAAAATACTGTCATTTATTTAAAAATACTTATGTAATATCCCAGGGAGTGCTCCCCGCTTAGAATCTAATCAAATTCCTTTAATTGTCGCAACTGAGGCCTCCTCTGCATTCAAGGTTTCCTCTCACATAAACAATTCACATAGCAGAAATAATTGTGGTTTCCACTTCAGCATAATTGCGTATTTAAGTATTTATTTATTTATTTTTCATAATTCCATATTTATTTATTTTTTAATTTCCAAGTAAATTTTTTTCTTACTATAATGTGTGGTTCTTTAAAAGAGCAAATTGTAAATATAGGACCGCAGTGGTGCTTTAATCATATTAAGATAAAAATCATGGGATGAATATTGTATAAACTTAGGAACCAACATTATCCTCCAGATTCTCATTCGTATGAATTGCTTAAATGGATATGGAAGGTTTCTGGATGTTACTAGGTATATAATATAACTGTTTATGTCCTTTTTGTATTTTTTTTATTAAAAAGAGTTTACAAGCTCTGTATTTACTGCCTAAATTCAAGATTGGGGGAGCTGGGGGGGAGGGGGGGGGGGTAGTCGACCAGAATGGGGGACCTTGGGGTGGGGGGTGGGGCAGGAGAGCAGAATGGGGGACCTGGGGTGGGGGCAGCAAGCATAACACTCTTGTACAAAGCATAACACTCTTTATGCTTGTATAACATTCTTGATATATATGGTGGTAACTGTACTAATCCACCTTAAGAGGACAGAGCCTGTGACAGACCAGTGGGAGGGGTGTACAGCAGTTCTAACCCCGGCGCTGGTTGGCGCTGATGTAATAAGCAAGGTCCGGCTAGGACACTAAACTGCACATTCAGCCCTACAGAGTGTACATACGCTACAGGGGGCTATCCCATACAGGGACTATTTACATAGTTACATAGTAATTAAGGTTGAAAAAAGACTTTCAGTCCATCAAGTTCAACCTGTTAAGATCTCCTCTGATCTGCAATATGTGGATTAAATATTAATCAATTAGTTGTTAATTAATTATTAATCAATTATTTAATTTAAAAAATATATATATTTATTATTAATTAATCCAGAGGAAGGCAAACAGAAAAAAAAAAAAAGTGAGATTTAGCCAATCGTCTCAAAGGGAAAAAAAAAAAATTCCTTCCTGACCCCCAGATACTGGCGATCGGATTTCTCCCTGGATCAATACTCTGTCTCTAATTATCCATGATAACCTGAATTCTCTTTTTAATTACAAATAAATCCAGTCCCCTTTTAAAGTTATCTATCGAATCCGCTGTCACCACCTCCTCTGGTGGAGAATTCCACAGATTAACCACCCTTACTGTGAAGAACCCTTTTCTTTCTTTCTATTTTTTTTTATTTTAGGCAGTAAATACAGAACAAATAAGAACTTCTTAATAAAATAAAAGTACAAAAGCAATTAGAGACACAGGGATTTTATATAGAATCTGGGGACCTTCCATATGCCTTTAAATAAGTACCATTACATATATTGAACCTTCATTATCATAGAGACTGTTCTAGTCAGTCTCACTGTATTCATTATAATAAAACATCTTAGTGAATACTGTGATGGGCAGAGAGTTGCACAGCCCTACATCTCACTCAGTGTATCTGGGTCAGAGCTGGTGGGTATTAGCCGCGTGGACCCTAAACGTTGACTACAACTGAGCAAACAAAGCCTTATCTCCAATATATATTGAATGGTTAATCCTCTTGGCCATGCACTTTTACCCTGGAAATCCTTATTTTGATCCAGAAACCCAGGTGTCCACTTCTTTATCTGGCACTGTTTCTTTATTCTGTATGTTGTTTGTCTTTCTTGGCACCAGTTATTTGACCTTCACATCCCCCAATCATTATATTGGACAGTCTGTACAATCATTAGGATGGCTTGGGCTACCCCTAACCTTCACAGCCAAGTCTGGAGCCCCGTTGGACCCTGAAACTACTCTAGGGTCACTATAGACTCACTAAATCATTTACTTGTGGATGGAGTCAATAATGGGAACAATGTTTTTAAAAACAAAAAATGAATAATAAATAAATACAGACTTTATTATTTGTTATATTAATGCCATTGCAGTGTCTGGTTACTGGTAGTGGGTCTGTATATGCCTAAATCATCCATAAATGGTTTTAAACTGAAAACATTCCCAATGTATAATTGGCAATAATTTGCAATAATTCGAAATAATGAACAGTACACCCATAAAGACTAACGGGTAAATATTACATATTTCACTGTAGATTTACTATAAGAATTTTTTTTTTCTCTCCATAAGACTTGTTTGACAAAGTATCTGCTATTGTACATAGTTGTAAGATATACCATATTTGTAACCATATATTTGTTCCTGTTATAAGGGTGGTGGATACATAGAACTCTATCCTAGTAGAACTTTGGGGGAATTTGTGAGAATAGGCGATAACCAAGACCTACAAAGGGTTAAAAATGACAGGAGAATGGGCAGAATAAGTGGGATAATATACTTTTATCAGTTTACATTTCTTGATTCTCTATAACCCGAAAGGAACTCAGACAGAGGGCAAAACAAATAGATTGCAATTGCCTGTTAATATAAAAATATATTAATTTGTTGATCAATATGCACATGTAATGCAGTTTTATATGTATGGTGTTCCTGTTTACACGTTATCCCCCTTCCTCTCCTTATTCTCTCTCAGCTTTGCCAGGGCTAAGAGATATAAAGTTCTCTCTCTGCATTACATCCTAGAATAGCATATCACATGACCTATAGCCTGGGCTGGATTTACATATCCGGCGCCCCTAGGCACAATCTTTGTAGCCGCCCACTCCATGTGCATCTCTGTACTAACATGTTGCCCCATCAGCAGCTGTAGGTCTAACAAATCATTTATGCTGCACTAATTCTAATATCTGTTTTGTTACTATAGTGCAGCACACTGCAAGCCTGCCACTTAGCACCCACCTCCTCTCCACAAAAAGAACATGCTCATGGTATCTGGCTAGAGAGACAGGGTCTATGTGTGAAACATAAACAAACTGAAATGTAAATGCATTGTTATGCAAATTGGGTGCCCATCAAGGATCCCCTAGGCGGCTGCCTTATTTCCCTAGTAATATATCTGGCCATGACTGTAGCACAGCATGACTTTCTTATAAGTGATATACCCCTCGTGTTGACCAGCGCTGGAATCTTTTGCTATTAAAATAAATAACTAAAATGCTTTTTCAGTCTTGGAGTGCATCACATTAAATCTATTTTATGGGCATGTTTTTGCAATATTGCATTTGAAAGCAGAAGAGACCCGATCTAGGCTGCGTCTTGAGACATAATAAACACGGCTTTGTGTATTAAATACCTAAGTGGGGCAGGACACTTGAAGGTGGAAAGCAGATACCTGGGGAGGCTTTGTGGGAAGCTGCCTGGGCAGAGCTGCGTGACATTGCTGTCTTCAGTTGGATTGCTGAGATAAAAGCCGTCCCTGTGCAGGCTCCCTATCCCGGTGCCAACCTGAGATCCTGTCCTGAATTAGATTACTATGTGTCTGTATTATCACTGATGCTCTACTAGCCCCCAGAGCACTGAATTGTCTGCGCTCCTGAGCCCAGCGGACGAGCCGTCTGCAGCTTAATCTCGTTATACCGGTCAATTTACAGGCACGGGCTCAGTTTGCCAAATGGGCGGCTACGGAGACTCTGACCTTGATTTCAATTACAAGATTCAAACTGTGCATTGGGTATAGACTGACAGATATTATATATAACAGGGCGTACAGTTCAAATGCTGAAGACATACGAAGAAGGAAATGGCAGAGGCGGAGATGAGGTTGTTAAAGCAATGAACATGAGCTTCAGGGAGCTTAGAGGGGCAGTGGCTTATAGATGTGCTGCGGCCCATTGGGTCATGGAGAGTCGGACACAACAATAAAAAGTAGTGGTCAAACAGTAGGATTAGATATGTTTATCTAATAACTAATTATCAGTCAGTGAGGGATTTACTAAGCATCCCAAGTGCATCTCTGAATTTACTAAGCACTATTTCCCATAGGAAAACATAAAGATCACAGCTCTTCTCAATTCATCTCATCCAGTTAAGATGCTTTGTAAATTCCCCACAGTATCTAAAGAAAATAAGTTCAATATGGCTCAACCCTTTACGATGTCCATGGAGTAAAAGAAAATCTGCCCAGGAGGCTGCACTCCTTTTTTTCTCACTGGACACATTTTGCCTGCCATAACATTGCAGGAAAGTAGGTAGATAAAGACTACTATCACTACAGTTTCTTGGGCAGATCCTGTCACACTAGCTGGGCACCCGATAGAGGGTTAAGGGAAGCAGATTTGGTTAAAGGGATATGTCAGGTTCCTGGATATTACAAGGGATATAATATCCTTGTGTATCTATTTACTGACATGTACTTTATTTTATTAAGAAGTGTTTAGAAGCTCAGTTACTGCCTAAAATCAAACAAACAGTCCCTGTATGGGTCTGGCTTCTGCAACATATACAGACACAGACTCTGCTGTACGTCTCATGCTAACCAATCAGTGATCACGCTGCTGAGACATGGTCCCTGATAGGCTAGGACACTACGCTGCACATTCAAACAAAGCTTATAAGCACTTCTTAATATAATCAAGTACATAAAAGTAAATAGATACACAAGGATATTATATGCAGAACATTTCCATATCCCTTTAAGTCCAAAACACGAAACCTTAAATGTAATTTTTAGCGCTAATCAGTTGTTAATTAAATAAGTGAAATGTGTTTGGATGAGCACTATAGTGGTCATTTAAATGTTTGTTTATTATTTATTAATTTATGTATTTATTTGTAAGCCCTCCTTCTTTGGTTAGGATGTGCCAGACCCCGGCACCAGCTGATGCATGTTGAAATATTTTATTCCCAAGTCAAAACAAAATGACTTTGTCTTGATACTCCCAAATCAAAATTTGCCAAAGGGGAGGTCCTGACACTGCTGCAAATCTGCATTTCCACAGTATTACAGACAATATTTATTTCTTGTTTATGCAATAAAAAATGACATTTTGTAATGTTTATAATAATAACTTTTAAAACCCATTTTTGTTAGACAGTCATTTCATGTTCCTTTAAATTAGATGTCTGAACCAGATTGCATGCTGGGAACTGATGTAAATATGACTGGACAAGGAAGTTTATGAAATGCTTCCCGTGTTTTGCTGCAACATTATACAAAGTATCAGGTACCGGGAAAACAATTATGTTATGTTTATACTTACCCCCACCCCCGGACGGTTATATTTCTGCTCTCCAGCTGTGACATAATTCTTATTGTTACATAAGGTTTGTGAGTATTATAAAGATACAATTTATTTATTATAAAACAAATACATTAAAATAAACAAAAATCTGTTATTTTTTTCAGGAAAAATGCATTATTAAGTTTAGAATATGGGCGCTCAAACAACACTAAAGATGCTCTAGAGCAGGGGTGTCCAAGTACCGTCCTTCTGGGCCGCACACAGGCCTGGATTTGAGGGCATCCCTACTGCACCCAGGTATGACTATTGCTTCTTCAGTTATGCTGATTGAATCACCTGTGCAGAGAAAGGAAATCTTCAAATCCAGGCCTGTGTGTGGCCCACCAGGACTGAACTTGGATACCCCTGCTCTAGAGCAAAGTGCTGAGTGATGCGTGTGGAGCTCTTAAAGGGACTCTGCCACCTTAATAGAGTATTACTAACTGGCTATACATTGTACTAGCAGTTTTTCTCGACAGTAAATAATTTCTCAAATAATTCACATTGATTTAGCAGCTCCTGTATGTTAATGTGTGGCTTAGTACGATAATGAGTGCTTGATAAGGCTGGGAGAGGGGTCTAACTGCCAGATAACATTGCAACTCTTACTGGAGAAGGAACTGACAACCCACTCCAGTATCTCTGCCATAAATACCAAGTGGATCAGCATGGTGTTTAGGATTAGGGCCTTAGGGCTAGGGGTTAGAGTTAGGAAGTTAGTTTTAGGGTGTTATTGTTAGGCTAAGAGGGTTAGGGCTGGTAAGTGGTGTAGGAGGTTAGGGTTAGGATTAGGCATGGTAACGTGTGCAGGAGGTTAGGGGGTTAGGTTTAGGGCCGGTAACCGGTGTAGGGTATTACGGTTAGGGTTAGGCACGGTAACATGTGTAGGGGATTACGGTTAGAGTTAAATACGGTAACGTGTGTAGGGGGTTAGTGTTAGGCCCGGTAACTGGTGTAGGGGGTTAGTGTTAGCCCGGTAACTGGTGTAGGGGGTTAGGGTTAGGAGGTTAGAGGGTTAGTACAGGGCAGCACAGCATCTCACAGTATGTTACTCAGCTATTTACAAGCTTCCCAGCGCTTGCATTACCTTGCCTACATATAACAGGATAGATCCCTTTAAATGAGAGACACAAGCCCTCACTGCCACTCTGTCCATTGGCCTGCACTCAGGGTTATACGGGTTACATGGATCTGGCCCAGGCATGCAAATGGCACGGGTAAATAAATAAAGGACATGCTGGAGGGTTACATGTCTGAACTGGAATACATTTTTTTTGTATCACCCTGTGTGTGCTAGACATGTACTATGTGCTTCCTCTAGTGGAGAACACTTGATATACAATTCTTTACCTCTAAAATTGTTTCTGTTTCTGTTGTTCAGTCGTGTCCGACTCTCCGTGACCACACGGACCACAGTACACCATGCTGATCAACTTGGTAATCATGGCAGTGATACTTGAGTGGGTTGTCAGTTCCTTCTCCAGTGGGCCACAGTATACAGCTCCTGATATTCCTAGGTGGTCTCCCATCCAAGTACTGATCAGGTCCAAGTTATGGCCATGATGGCCTTATCAAGCTATTAGGAAGTCAAGAAACAGAGACAAGATTGAATATTCTATACATAAACAGAGTCTTCATTTTTTTCCTAAAAAATGTTTCCATGCTCATGGCTTGTGTGTTTGTGTCATTCACTCGTGTCCGACTCTCCATGACCGAAACACACCATGCTGATCCACTTGGTATTCATGGCAGAGATACTGGAGTGGGTTGTCAGTTCCTTTTCCAGTGGGCCACAGCATACACATCCTGGTATTCCTAGGTGGTCTCCCATTCAAGTACTGACCAGGTCCAAACTCGGCATGGCTTCAGGGTGGTGTGACCTCTTGGTTCCCTGATTGGAATCAAAACCAGGTTGCAGCAGTGAATGCCCCAAATTCTTACCTCTGAACCACCAGGGAACCTTCTAATAATGTATACACAGAGTATAAGACATGGAAAAGTGGTGTTTGGATTAAAGAGTGAAAATGCATTGTGGATTCATTTCCATGTCCCCACCCAGTTTCCCAGAGTGCAGTGCAATAACTGGGCATTCTAAGCAGGAAATACATTTTTAGCTTGGGACACAAATGTATGTACTGGAATATATACTGTAATTTAACAAATATATATAGTTTGATGCATAAAATGTAAACAAATAACACGTGTATTTCTCTTTGCCAACAGATTGCGTCACCCTGCACGCCGCGCGTCAATTACGAGCTGGTAAGTGTGTTCCTTTTTTTACAATCACTGTTTAATTTGGTAATAGTTTTCTGATAAATGATTGTTGTTGTCAAAATGTTATTCATTTATCAGGAATACTCTAAAGATATAAAGTAACCATAAAAAGAAACACTTCAAAGGCTGGGAATAAATAGATAATAACAGCCATGTTTATTGTGTCTTATCAGATAAGAGATTACATATTTTAAAGGGGAAGTTTCACTTAAACACAAAGTACACTTATATGAAAGAATGAACTTATAGAAATTCAAATAAATGTGTAAAAGTTGATGCTTAGTCGTTCAGTCATGTTCAGCTCTCCATGACCTTATGGACTGCTGCACATCTAGGGCTTCATTCAATTGTGATTTGGCCAATTGAATAGGGCTCAATATAAGCACAGAGCATATATTTTTTACAGAAGTTTTTAGTTAGTGATGACGTTGCCTTTGGATTAAAGTTCACTAATTGAAAACTTCTGTAAAAAAATATGCTCTGTGCTTACATAGAGCCCTATTCAATTGGCCAAATTGCATTTGAATGAGGCCCCTAGTGTCTGACCATGCCTATCCATACAGTTTTCTTGGCACAGATACTGGAGGGGGTTGTCGGTTTCTTCTCCAGCGGACCATGACTTATCTGACCTGTCTGCTATGACCTGCCCATCTTGGGTGACCCTACATGGTATAACTCACAGCTTCACTGAGGTGCACAAGCCCCTTCACCATGACAAGGTAGTGATCCAGAAGGGAGTGTGCAAAATAGCACGAGTTTAAGTGAAGAAAAATTGAGTGCTGTGGAGTGTAAGCTCTTCGTATCAGTTGCTTTGTTTATTGTAAGTGGAGGTAATAGACTGTATATTACATGGCCGTTGGTCAGTCTGGCAGGTTGGAGTGAAGACTCCTCCAACCACAACACACTCCGGTCATCCCTCTCACACTCCCTTCCTTCCCTGAGTGTTAAATAATAGTCCCCAAAGCACTCTCAGAACCTCCTTTCATCTCAGAGACAAGCACAAGGAGCGCTCTTGACCGCACCAGCAGGGATTCTTGATAGGAACCTTGTGGCCGCCATCAGATTATTTAATGAGGATCGCTGCCAGCACAAGGGTTAGTTCAACATCTCTGTGGATACTGTCTGAAAATAAATGGAGGAAATATCCAAAGGTTAGAAGAGGAACAAGGAGGATGAAGAGAATTCCACCGGAGGAGATCAAAAACATCCTAATTCCCAGGGCACGGTTGTCCTTAAAGTATGGGAAAAAGTATGGGAAAAACTGTATATGTTCTTAACAAACTATCAACAGTAGCCTGAGTATGCCATGTACACAGACTATTTTATTTTAGCAGACTCTGCTTGTGTCTGGAGGCTTCCATACTGAATGTCTAGAGCTCTGGTTGTTGGCATGTAATTCTGCCATGAGTCACACTTCTTTGTAATCCCAGTTAAAGGAACTCTTAACTCAGCACAATTTGGGCCACCTCACTGTATATATCTCCTAAAAACATTCTGATATACATTTTAGAATTTTTTAAATATGTGCATTTTTCACCGTGAAATCAAATCAAATAACATCTGTGTTTATATGTGTGAAAGACTGCCCACAGCCTGCTCCATGTTCATTACTGCAACCAGTCAGGTTGCAGGGTTGTGTCCCCCATTCAAGTCAATAGTAAGGCTTTTGTCAGAATGCTTACATTTTTAATTTGAAAGGAACAGACCTTGTAATGGGTTTATTGTTTTCATACCGGCAGAAAATGCAGGTTTCTGATCTCTTTCCGCTCTGGAATTGTAACAGTGCAGATCAATGCGGGGGGGTTAGTGCTCCGTGCAGAGATCCCACTTAAAAAATATTACATCGAGTTGTGCAGGCATGGAATACTGGTACTCACCTAAAAGAGGAAAGCTATGGGTTAATTGGTCTTTGCAGTGTAACCTGAGTCCAGGGGAGAGCTGTCGTATCAATCACATCCTTCCCTATAGAGCCTTATACGCCCTATGCTGCACTCAGCACTCTGCTTATTGCTCATGCAACAGCCAGTGGGCAGGATAGACTGTATGTAAACAACAATTTAAAAATTTAGATTTTTTTTAAATGTTATTAGTGTAATTAAAAAATAGACAATTTTACACTTATAGTGAGGTCAGTAGCCCCTTCAACTTCAAATATATTGTGGCAGAATTTTAATAAAAGCTTAATATAAATGTTCTTTGCATCCAAGATCCATCACATGTGATTAATCCTGTTAATTAAAAAGCAAATGGCTTTCTAAAACAAAATGTGCGGCTCAGTATGCTAATGTGTGGCTCAGTATTCTAATGTGTGGCTCAGTATTCTAATGTGCGGCTCAGTATTCTAATGTGCGGCTCAGTATTCTAATGTGTGGCTCAGTATGCTAATATGCAGCTCAGTGTGCTAATGTGCTGCTCAGTATGCTAATGTGCGTCTCTCTATGCTAATGTGCGACTCGGTATGCTAATATGCGGCTCAGTGTGCTAATGTGCGGCTCAGTGTGCTAATGTGAAGCTCAGTGTGCTAATGTGCGACTCTGTGTGCTAATGTGCTGCTCAGTATGCAAATGTGCAGTTCAGTATGCTAATGTGCGGCTAAGTATAAAAATGCAAGTCTCAGTGTGCTAATGTGTGGCTCAGTGTGCTAATGTGTAGCTCAGTGTGCTAATGTGCTGCTCAGTATGCAAATGTGCAGTTCAGTATGCTAATGTGCGGCTAAGTATAAAAATGCAAGTCTCAGTGTGCTAATGTGCAGCTCAGTGTGCTAATGTGTAGCTCAGTATGCTAATGTGCAGTTCAGTATGCTAATGTGCGGCTATGTATAAAAATGCAAGTCTCAGTGTGCTAATGTGTGGCTCAGTGTGCTAATGTGATGCTCAGTGTGCTAATGTGCGGCTCAGTGTGCGGCCCAGTATGCTAATGTGCGGCTCAGTATGCTAATGTGCGGCTCAGTATTCTAATGTGTGGCTCAGTATACTAATGTGGGGCTCAGTATGCTAATGTGTGGCGCAGTATGCTAATGTGTGGCGCAGTATGCTAATTTGTGGCTCAGTATACTAATGTGTGGCTCAGTGTGCTAATGTGCGGCTCAGTATGCTAATTTGCGGCTCTGTATACTAATGTGGGGCTCAGTATGCTAATGTGTGGCGCAGTATGCTAATGTGTGGCACAGTATGCTAATTTGTGGCTCAGTATACTAATGTGTGGCTCAGTGTGCTAATGTGCGGCTCAGTGTGCTAATGTGTGGCTCGGTGTGCTAACGTATGGCTTAGTGTGCTAATGTGTGATTCTGTATGCTAATGTGAGGCTCAGTGTACTAATGTGCGGCTCAGTGTGCTAATGTGCAGCTCAGTATGCTAATGTGCGGCTCAGTGTGATTATGTGCGACTTAGTGTGCTAATGTGCAGCTCAGTGTGCTAATGTGCGGCTAAGTGTGCTAATGTGTGGCTCAGTGCGATAATGTGCGGCTCAGTATGCTAATGTGCGGCTCAGTGTGCTAATGTGCCACTCAGGATCAGTGCATGTTAAGGATAGGGGAGAGGTCTAAATGTCAGCTAACATTGGGGGGTCTTTATACAAAGACAGATTAGGAGAGTGTAATACAAATTAGAACATTAAAACCGCAACAACATGGATTGATAAACTTTAGAAAATAATGGCTAAAACAACATAAAGACAACTTTTCATCCTCTTTAAGAATTACCTAAAAACACAACATGTTTTTTTGGTGCCAGAGTCCCTTTAGGGTTATTATCAGGGAGTTTTCTTTTCTCCTCTATGTTTTTGTCTCTGGTTAGTTGTGTGCTATGAATATAATGTAATGCTCTCCTGATATAGCCGGATAATCCTATTACTTCTATATTACATTAGCGCTGATGCTTCTTAGAGAGGCAGCCGGGGAGATGGGAACATATAGTCTGTCCTGGGCAAATCATGGGGGCAGAATACAATGCCCAGTGTTGTGGGATCATAACATACCTGGCACTGTGCCCGCAGGCTGCATGGATAGAGCACGGGAGGCTTGTATGGGAGCCAGGAATGGAAATAAGATGGAGCCAGCGCCACTTACTGGACAGTCTGATAACTGCACCGGGCTGTGTGTATTGTGCATCACAACCTCTGCTGTCAGGATGCAGCGTCACTTACCTTGAATAACCAATTAGCATGCCCGTAATAGGAGATTGTATCCATACTAAGAAATTTAAAAAACAATTGTTGTTGTTTAGTTGTTCAGTCAAGTCTGACTCTCTGTGACCCTATGGACTGCAGCACGCCAGATGCATCTATCAGCCACTGCCCCTCTAAGTTCAATCAAGCTCATGTTTATTGCTTCAATGACCCATCTCTGCCATGCTCTTTAATCCTTCCCAGCATCCGAATCTTCTCTAGGGAATCCTGTCTTCTCATGATATCGACAAAATATTTGTGATTGAGCCTCATGATCAAATCTTCCAGTAAACAGTTTGGCTTAATTTCCTCTAGTACTGATTAATTGGATCTTCTTGCAGTCCAAGGAACTCTAAGCAGCCTTCTCCAACACCACAATTCAAGGGCGTTCATTCTCCAGTGCTCAGACTTCCTTATGGTCCGGCTCTCACATCCGTATGTAGGAGGAGAATAGAAATATCTGTTGCAACTTATTTTATAAAGACAATTTTTTATTAATACATGTTTAAGCTCAGCTATAAGAGCTTAACAATATTAATTTTTATTTTTAAAAAAGGCCTTTTCTGTGTCCTTTTAAAAGTTGCCATTCATCAGGAGAGACATCTGCAGCAGAAGAGAGAGACTGTGCAAAGTTCATCTGACCGTGCGCCGCGTGTAAAGTGCAGATTTGCAGCAGTTGCACTTTAATGCATTAATGGCTCATTAGCGCAGCAAGGAAGAGATGGACATTACTAAATGGGATTATATTCTATATATCATCACTTTCTATTCCTGGTTTCATTGGAGATAATGGAAACCTCTCCCTATAACCTCTCCTATAGGTTCTATTTATTCTTTGTACTTATTAAATGTATCTGGAAGTTTCCTGGAATAAGATGCATCTGATAGAGGAGAATCTGTAGTGTTTGAGAGCCTTTTTTTGCATGAAAATTCCCAATCATGAATAAATTTACCCTAAAGTTTGCAGAATTTCTCCAGTTTTCATGCAGTTTATTTTGAAGTGCTTGTATGGGTCTACCCTCTGCAGCTCATGAAGACACAGACTTTGCTGTACTTGCTGAGCTGTGTCTCATACTAACCAATCAGTGACCATCTCTCAGCAACATTTTGCTTGGATGTGGTCCATGTAAATCCATTCTAAATTAGCATAATATATATTTAAAACACCTTTTTTAATACCTTTTCTGTATCATGTAATCTTGGGATCGCCTATGGATGTGTAGATGAGATGTGATTGGCTGAGAGACAGACACTTTTAAGGGAATATGGACATTATCTGGATTTTACTATGTATATAAAATCCCTTTGTGTCTATTTATTTTTATGTACTTTATTTTCTTAAGAAGTGTTAATAAGCTCTGCCTAAAATCAAAGAAATAGTCCCTGTGTGGGTCTGCCCACTGCAACATATACAGACTCTGTAAAGCTGGTTGAGTAGCGTAGTGTCCTAGCCTATCAGGGACCACATCCAAGCAGAATGTTGCTGAGAGATGGTCACTGATTGGTTTGTATGAGACACAGCTCAGCAAGTACAGCAGAGTCTGTGTCTTCATGAGCTGCAGAGGGCAGAATCATACAAGCACTTTTAAATAAAATAAAGTACATAAAAATAAATAGATACACAGGGATATTATATCCCTAGTAACATCCAAAAACCATTCATATGCCCTTAAATAGAGCAAAGCAAAGAGACAGTGATGGTGAGGGAGAGGAGGCTCAGTGGTCTCTTGTTGGGATGATGCCCTGTACCTGTAAATATGCTGTAAAATAAATCTCTGGTGCAGACACAGACAGTGAGTAGTTAGGCACAGTGAAGCCATGGAAAAAGCATTGGAGAGACAATAGGGTGTGGCTGAACTCCCTAAGACACAGCAAGCAAGGAGTCCACGTCTGGAGCCCCCTATCACCCCTAGGGGGCACAACGACTTTAGCACGAAGCAGACATCTTAAACGTCATGTTCATGCCGCCAAATGCATGCACCCATTGCAGCGCGCACTCACCCTCCTTCTCCAGCTCTCCAACTCGTCTCCCTGTGTGCCAGAAGGGTGGCACGACTAATCACCCCCCTTCCAGTATTCACCTGCAACTCCCAGCCTACATCTGCCATCAGCCAGCCTGCATTTCACATCTAACCCAGGAAATATATATTTTAAAGTGACAGCGCTGGTGTGGGTGCGCTCATTTCTCATGCATTTTTCGTCACGCACATGGCGTTGTGGAAGTGTGTTTTGCCCAAAAGTCGTGCCACCCCTCAGGGAGAGTAAGCTCCAAGCATCATATGCATAAACAACAATAACAATACAGATGCTCAAGCAGAGAACGAACTATGCTTAATAGGTTAGTTCTATAGACATGATACCCACTGTGAGAGCAGTCTATTTTAGCCACATGTGCCCTTCACAGGGAGAAATATCCTGTAGTACATCAGTCTGATCTCAATCAAAATGGTGATCCAGCCCTGAAATACCAGGCAATTTTACCCTGAACAGCAGAAACAGCAAATCGCAGACGTACGTTTCGACCTTGGGCTTCGTCAGTGAGGTGTAGCTGAGCTCCCTGAGGTATAATGAGCGACGGGTCCACGTCTGGAACCCCCTATAACCCTTAGGGAGATAAAGCTCCAAGGGTGATTCTGCTGGCTTCTTGGGACATACCTCCTAACACAGGCCCCTCACCTCCCACTCGCAGATTATACTATCTGACCACTAGGGGCAGATAACATATTACATACTAGGATCACTTACCAAATTACTTTCTCAGTTGCTTTCCTTTTCCTTCTAACTTTGCATACCCTCCTACCTAATGAAACTTCACTTTCTTCCTGACCCTTGCTATTTGTTATCTGCCTCTTCCATCCCCTTTAGATTGTAAGTAGAGAGTTTTCAATCTTGTAGAGTGCTTTGGGAAAAAAGCACCTTCTACAAAGATTCTAAGCTCAAAACAGGGCCCTCCGCTTTTTGCAGTTTGTTAAAATGTATATTTTTCCTTGTTCATTTCCTCTGTATAGCGCTACGGAATATGTTGGCGCGTTACAAATAAAAGTAATAATAATAATAATAATAAAGAAAAAGCTAAATCAGAGAACGATCTAACCATATAAAAGTGATTTAGTTATTTTAATTTACACCTGGTACATAGTTATGTAGCGATCCCTCTGGGGGTCCCGACCAGATCCCAGCAGACTCCCACTTGCCGAGCCCCAGACATACCTGCCGTTGTATTCATACTGCACTGATCCTACAACATTATCTGGCTCCTGTACAGGAATGTACCAAAAGACAACAATTCATTGAAAACCCCAGTGTGATTATACAGAATGTCTGGAATGTTTCATTCACGGTAATCTCTGTATCCTGGACAGACAAATACACAACACACTTTGTATAAAATATGTCATTGTGGTTGTAGAGTTGAGACGAGAGATATTGTGGCGGCGAAGTTGGTGTTCAGACCATGTCTCGCCAGATGGGCTGAGTATTGATGGCTAGGGGTTTGTATCCCAGCCTCTAAAAATAAAGGAACACAGCGAAGGTCCCAGTTATTGAAGAAATGGAGTGTATAAATAAATATAATATAGATACCTGAGCTTAAAAAATAGGTATTTTAAGTGTTAATTATTTCTCTACTAGTAACCTGCCCATATTATATGTTATGTTCAATTGTCTGTTCTTTCTCTCTCTGTTGTCTCTCTCTCCCTCTCTCTCTCTCTCTCTCTATCTTTGAGCCCTCTCTCTCCCTTTCCCTCTCTCCCTCCCTCTCTCCGTCTCTCTCTGTCTCTCTTTCTCTGAGTCCTCTCCCTCCCTTTCTCTCCCTCTATCTTCTTCTCTCTCTCTCTCCCTCCCTTTCTCGCTCTCCCTCTCTTTCCCACCCTCCCTCTCTCTTTCTCTCTCTCTCCCTCCCTCTCTCTCTCCCTCTCTCTCCCTCCCTTCATCCCTCTCCCTTCCTCTCTCTCCCTCCCTCCCTCTCCCTTCCTCCATCCCTCTCTCTCCCTCCCTCTCTCTCCCTTTCTCTTTATCTCCCTCTATCCCTCTCTTTCTTTCTCTCTCCCTCTTTCTCCCTCTCTCTCCCCCTCTCTTTCCTTCTTGTTCTCTCTCTCTCTCTCTATCTATCTATCTATCTATTAATCTATTCTCTTTATCTCCCTCTCTCCCTCCCTTTCTTTCTCTCTCCCCCTCTTTCTCCCGCTCTCCCTCTCTATCCCTCTTGTTCTCTCTCCCTTCCTTTCTCTCTCTCCCTCTCTCTCTCCCTCTTTCTCTCTCTCTTACCCTCTCTCTCCCTATCTCCCTCTCTCTCCCCCTCCCTCTCTCTTTCCCTCCCTCTATCTCCCCCTCCCTCTCTCACTTTCTCTCCTGTCTCTCTCCCCTCCTCTCTCTCCTCTCTTCCTTCTCTTACTCTCTCACTCTCTCTCTCCTCTCTCTCTCTCTACATCTCTCCCCCCCTCTCTTCCCCTCTCTCTCCCTATCTTTCCCACTCCCTCTCTTTCATTCTACTGTCCTTTCTCTCGCTCTCTCCCCCTCTCTTCCCTCTCTTACTCTCTCACTCTCTTTCTATCTCTCTTCTGTCTCTCTCCCCTCCTCTCTCTCCCCTCTCTTACTCTCTCTCTCTCCCCCCTCTCTCTCTCCCTCTCTCTCCCTATCTTTCCCACTCCCTCTCTTTCATTCTCCCGTCCTGTTTCTCGCTCTCTCCCCCTCTCTCCCCTCTCTTACTCTCTCTCTCTCTCTCTCTCTCTCTCTCTCTCCTCTCTCTCTCTCCATCTCTCCCCCTCTCTCTCTCTCTCCCTCTCTCTCCCTATCTTTCCCACTCCCTCTCTTTCATTCTCCCATCCTTTCTCTCCCTCTCTTCCTCTCTCTCCCTCTCTCTTTCCCAATCTCTTTCTTCGCGCCCCCTCTCTCTCTCTCCATCTCTCTCCATCTCTTAGTTTTTTCTCTCCAAAATATATACTTTTTATATTAATATATATTAAACATTTTGTTTATACTAAACGTTACAATATAGAAACTATGAAAGCTAAACCATTGCACTGGCCCTTTAAATAAAACATTTTTTTTTTGTCAATACTGAAAATTTCTTCAAAGTAACTACAATAAAATAACAAGTTAGAGAAGTGCACAAGTGATATTCATCTGTTTTTCCCTTTTTATCTATAATTACTCTTTGGCTCTGCGCATTAAATAACATTCAATGTATCAGATGATCTTTCCGTTACGTATCTCCAATGGAAGCCGTCTCTTTAAGACTTTTGAAGTCCCAAATGATGTATAAAATACCCTATTTAAATATTGCTTGTCCTTCATGGTAAAAGAGTGATCTGAAGTCATTTTTTGTGCAGAACAAAGTTACAGCAGTACATAGGTAATCCTTTAGATCAGGGGTGGGCAAGTTCAGTCCTAGAAAGCCCCACACAGGCCAGGATTTGAGGATATCCCTGCTGCTTATGGGTGAGTGAATGACTCTTTCAGTCATCCTGGTTGACCTGTGCAGAGAAAGGATATCCTCAAATACAGGCCTGTGTCAGGATCTCCAGGACCAGACTTGCCCACCCCTGTTTTCGATCATTTATTTGGTAGCTGCAGCTCTCTGTTCCTGCTATGCTTTTTAGGTAGAGTTGCAAGTGACAAAATTAGTGTTGTAGAAACAGTAGTTATCTCTATGCGTTTCATCCAGTGCAGTGCTTCTTCAGGAGTAAGCTAAGAATTTTTACTTTATAATAAAATGGCTGGTACAATGTATAGACTACATATTAAAAAGCAACAGCTTGGTTTTAGGATGAAATAATATATTTAATTGCATTAAAGGGCAACTGTATAATGAAAAGGAATATACAAAAGAGTCTAGCACTGTCGCCAAGATTCATTAAAGCCTTGCAGGGGTCCGGCCAACTTAGTTGATCTAGCCTCAAGAATTACAAGACATGTTGCTTTAAGATGATCCCTGTGCATTCTTGCAGTGTGAGGTATATTTATCTAGTTCTTTGCTCGTGTTTTCTTTTTAGATTCTCAATAAACAGACTCTGCTCAATTCTAAATAATTAAGGAAAAATGAAATTTCTTTGGTAAACTCTACTTTTCTGCTCCAAGACATTTTTGCATTTGCAGAGGTTATGGTGTAAATATTAATGTTGGGAGTATGGGAGTATTTGTCTTGTGGATCCTAAGACCACCAAATTAGTCTGACCCCAAGAGATCTCTGTAGATGTCGGACACATGCAATGCTATATACTGTATATATATATATATATATATACATATATATATATACAGGGAGTGCAGAATTATTAGGCAAATGAGTATTTTGACCACATCATCCTCTTTATGCATGTTGTCTTACTCCAAGCTGTATAGGCTCGAAAGCCTACTACCAATTAAGCATATTAGGTGATGTGCATCTCTGTAATGAGAAGGGGTGTGGTCTAATGACATCAACACCCTATATCAGGTGTGCATAATTATTAGGCAACTTCCTTTCCTTTGGCAAAATGGGTCAAAAGAAGGACTTGACAGGCTCAGAAAAGTCAAAAATAGTGAGATATCTTGCAGAGGGATGCAGCACTCTTAAAATTGCAAAGCTTCTGAAGCGTGATCATCGAACAATCAAGCGTTTCATTCAAAATAGTCAACAGGGTCACAAGAAGCGTGTGGAAAAA
Source organism: Discoglossus pictus (assembly GCA_027410445.1). Lineage (NCBI taxonomy): Eukaryota > Metazoa > Chordata > Amphibia > Anura > Alytidae > Discoglossus > Discoglossus pictus. The sequence goes on along the minus strand of CM050173.1, from coordinate 88,666,684 downwards.
CCAAGGCGCAAAATAACTGCCCATGAACTGAGAAAAGTCAAGCGTGCAGCTGCCACGATGCCACATGCCACCAGTTTGGCCATATTTCAGAGCTGCAACTTCACTGGAGTGCCCAAAAGCACAAGGTGTGCAATACTCAGAGACATGGCCAAGGTAAGAAAGGCTGAAAGACGACCACCACTGAACAAGACACACAAGCTGAAACGTCAAGACTGGGCCAAGAAATATCTCAAGACTGATTTTTCTAAGGTTTTATGGACTGATGAAATGTGAGTGAGTCTTGATGGGCCAGATGGATGGGCCCGTGGCTGGATTGGTAAATGGCAGAGAGCTCCAGTCCGACTCAGACGCCAGCAAGGTGGAGGTGGAGTTCTGGTTTGGGCTGGTACCATCAAAGATGAGCTTGTGGGGCCTTTTCGGGTTGAGGATGAAGTCAAGCTCAACTCCCAGTCCTACTGCCAGTTCCTGGAAGACACCTTCTTCAAGCAGTGGTACAGGAAGAAGTCTGCATCCTTCAAGAAAAACATGATTTTCATGCAGGACAATGCTCCATCACACGCGTCCAAGTACTTCACAGCGTGGCTGGCAAGAAAGGGTATAAAAGAAGAAAATCTAATGACATGGCCTCCTTGTTCACCTGATCTGAACCCCATTGAGAACCTGTGGTCCATCATCAAATGTGAGATTTACAAGGGGGGAAAACAGTACACCTCTCTGAACAGTGTCTGGGAGGCTGTGGTTGCTGCTGCACGCAATGTTGATGGTGAACAGATCAAAACACTGACAGAATCCATGGATGGCAGGCTTTTGAGTGCCCTTGCAAAGAAAGGTGGCTATATTGGTCACTGATTTGTTTTTGTTTTGTTTTTGAATGTCAGAAATGTATATTTGTGAATGTTGAGATGTTATATTGGTTTCACTGGTAAAAATAAATAATTGAAATGGGTATATATTTGTTTTTTGTTAAGTTGCCTAATAATTATGCACAGTAATAGTCACCTGCACACACAGATATCCCCCTAAAATAGCTAAAACTAAAAACAAACTAAAAACTACTTCCAAAAATATTCAGCTTTGATATTAATGAGTTTTTTGGGTTCATTGAGAACATGGTTGTTGTTCAATAATAAAATTAATCCTCAAAAATACAACTTGCCTAATAATTCTGCACTCCCTGTATATATATATATATATAGTAATTTAAAGGGCCACTTTTTAAAATAACTAAACAAGATTGTATGATAAAAATCATATATATTTTTTAATTACACTAATAACAGCTAAAAAATATAAAGTTTTACGTCTGTAGACACAGTGTCCTCCCTATTGACTGTTACATGATTAATAATAGACAGCAGAGCTGCAAGGTGAGGACAGTGATGGATAGCAGATTTCCCTCGCTCAGGACTGCACTGAAAAGCTAACCCATAACTGACATATTCACGTGATTCCAGCAACCCAGGCACTGCACAGTTTGATTTATTGAGGGTTAACAGATTTTTTCTTTTGCTCACTTCATGGAGCTGCAGCTGTGGGCCTGGCAGTGGGAAGTTCGTGATACATGTAAACACAGATTTTACTTTATAAATAGCTCAGTGAAAAATACACATATTTCAAACATTAACAAATATTTCAAAATGGTTTTAGGAGATCTTTGCTGTGATGTGGAATTAAGTGGCCCTTTAAAGTATGTTTTGAAAAATTGTTAATAAGTATATGAGTATAAAATATTCCATATTGTCTGGATTCAACAGTGTATAATGTATTGGAGCATTATCTTATCCATTGGTGGAGGAAAGGTAGGGCAAGAAGCCAAAAGGGATTTGTTATATCTTTGAAACATTTAGAATTTGACACCCACCTCTTTGCACTGCATATGCTCTGAAGCAGTCACATAGTAGCTCTGTCTCTTTAAGCAGTGTCACAATGTATCCATCCCATGCCAGTGTTCCCATATTGCAGTGATTAAGTCCACGTGACTCTGCTAAATGCTGGAAACTTGTGGTTAGTGGCCCATAGAGCAGGGTGGGTTCCAATTACTGGCAGCGCTGCGCTTCTCGGTGTTGATTTGCGACTTTAGCGTGGTACGTTCGCTAATCCATCAAAGTGGAGGCTTCCAGTGACAACTTTATAAGATCAGAGACTATTTCCTGAGAAATTTGCTACAAAAAATCTGTTGGCTGCTTTGGGACATAGAACTGTGTTGGGCGTAAAATGTTTGGTGGTTGCATAAAAACTAATAAACTGGGGTGTGGAGCTGCTGTGACAGAGCGTTTCCAGTACCCAAAATTCTATAATGCTTATATTACACAGAAAAGTAATATAAGCAATGGAAAAAATGTCTTGGAACTTTCCTGTTGGCTGTCCACTCGCAGTGGTGGCCATTGGTCATTAGCTGGCGCAGACTAGATGTCAGTGAATTTCTTGTCAGTGTAAAGCTTTTAATCTGCCAGCATCCTAAACCCTACCACCTAACTTCACACAATGCTGAGTATGGGACCCTAACTTCACACAATGCTGAGTATGGGACCCTAACTTCACACAATGCTGAGTATGGGACCCTAAATTCACATAATGCTGACTATGGGTCCCTAACTTCACACAATGCTGAGTATGGGACCCTAACTTCACATAATGCTGACTATGGGCCCCTAACTTCACACAACGCTGACTATGGGACCCTAACTTCACACACCGCTGAGTATGGGACCCTAACTTCACACAATGCTGAGTATGGGACCCTAAATTCACACAATGCTGAGTATGGGACCCTAACTACACACAACTGTGAGTATGGGACCCTAACTTCACACAATGCTCAGTATGGGACCCTAACTTCACACAATGCTGAGTATGGGACCCTAACTTCACACAATGCTGAGTATGGGACCCTAACTTCACACAATGCTTAGTATGGGACCCTAACTTCACATAATGCTGAGTATAGGACTGTAACTTTACACAATGCTGAGTATGGGACCCTAACTTCACACAACGCTGAGTATGGGACCCTAACTTCACACAACGCTGAGTATGGGACCCTAACTTCACACAATGCTCAGTATGGGACCCTAACTTCACACAATGCTGAGTATGGGGCCCTAACTTCACACAACGCTGAGTATGGGACACTAACTTTACACAAGGCTAAGTATGGGACTGTAACTTCACACAATGCTGAGTATGGGACTGTAACTTCACGCAATGCTGAGTATGGGACTCTTAACTTCACACAATGCTGAGTATAGGACCCTAACTTCACACAACGCTGAGTATGGGACACTAACTTTACACAAGGCTGAGTATGGGACCCTAACTACACACAATGCTGAGTATGGGACCCTAACTACACACAATGCTGAGTATGGGACCCTAACTTCACATAATGCTGACTATGGGTCCCTAACTTCACACACCGCTGAGTATGGGACCCTAACTTCACACAATGCTGAGTATGGGACCCTAACTTCACACAATGCTGAGTATGGGACCCTAACTACACACAACTGTGAGTATGGGACCCTAACTTCACACAATGCTCAGTATGGGACCCTAACTTTACACAATGCTGAGTATGGGACCCTAACTTCACACAATGCTGAGTATGGGACCCTAACTTCACACAATGCTGAGTATGGGACCCTAACTTCACATAATGCTGAGTATAGGACTGTAACTTTACACAATGCTGAATATGGGACCCTAACTTCACACAACGCTGAGTATGGGACACTAACTTCACACAACGCTGACTATGGGACCCTAACTTCACACAATGCTGAGTATGGGACCCTAACTTCACACAATGCTGAGTATGGGGCCCTAACTTCACACAACGCTGAGTATGGGACACTAACTTTACACAAGGCTAAGTATGGGACTGTAACTTCACACAATGCTGAGTATGGGACTGTAACTTCACGCAATGCTGAGTATGGGACTCTTAACTTCACACAATGCTGAGTATAGGACCCTAACTTCACACAACGCTGAGTATGGGACACTAACTTTACACAAGGCTGAGTACGGGACCCTAACTACACACAATGCTGAGTATGGGACCCTAACTTCACATAATGCTGACTATGGGTCCCTAACTTCACACAACGCTGACTATGGGACCCTAAGTTCACACACCGCTGAGTATGGGACCCTAACTTCACACAATGCTGAGTATGGGACCCTAACTTCACACAATGCTGAGTATGGGACCCTAACTACACATAACTGTGAGTATGGGACAGTAACTTCACACAATGCTCAGTATGGGACCCTAACTTCACACAATTTTGAGTATGGGACCCTAACTTCACACAATGCTGAGTATGGGGCCCTAACTTCACACAATGCTGAGTATGGGACCCTAACTTCACATAATGCTGAATATGGGACTGTAACTTTACACAATGCTGAGTATGGGACCCTAACTTCACACAACGCTGAGTAGGGGACCCTAACTTCACACAACGCTGAGTATGGGACACTAACTTCACACAACGCTGACTATGGGACCCTAACTTCACACAATGCTGAGTATGGGACCCTAACTTCACACAACACTGAGTATGGGACACTAACTTTACACAATGCTTAGTTTGGGACCCTAACTTTACACAAGGCTAAGTATGGGACTGTAACTTCACACAATGCTGAGTATGGGACTCTTAACTTCACACAACGCTGAGTATGGGACACTAACTTTACACAAGGCTGAGTATGGGACCCTAACTACACATAATGCTGACTATGGTACCCTAACTTCACACAATGCTGAGTATGGGACCCTAACTTCACACAATGCTGAGTATGGGACACTAACTTTACACAATGCTTAGTTTGGGACCCTAACTTTACACAAGGCTAAGTATGGGACTGTAACTTCACACAATGCTGAGTATGGGACTGTAACTTCACACAATGCTGAGTATGGGACACTAACTTTACACAAGGCTGAGTATGGGACCCTAACTCCACACAATGCTGACTATAGTACCCTAACTTCACACAACACTGAGTATGGGACTGTAACTTCACACAATGCTGAGTATGGGACTGTAACTTCACACAATGATGAGTATGGGACTGTAACTGTACACAATGATGAGTATGGGACTTTAACTTCACACAATGCTGAGTATGGGACCCTAACTTCACACAATGCTGAGTATGGGACCCTAACTTCACACAATGCTGAGTATGGGACCCTAACTTCACACAATGCTGAGTATGGGACCCTAACTTTACATAACACTGAGTATGGGACACTAACTTTACACAATGCTCAGTATGGGACCCTAACTTCACACAACGCAGAGTATGGGACACTAACTTTACACAATGCTTAGTTTGGGGCCCTAACTTTAAATAACACTGAGTATGGGACCCTAACTTCACACAATGCTGAGTGTGGGACCCTAACTTCACACAACGCTGAGTATGGGACACTAACTTCACACAACGCTGACTATGGGACCCTAACTTCACACAATGCTGAGTATGGGACCCTAACTTCACACAACACTGAGTATGGGACACTAACTTTACACAATGCTTAGTTTGGGACCCTAACTTTACACAAGGCTAAGTATGGGACTGTAACTTCACACAATGCTGAGTATGGGACTCTTAACTTCACACAACGCTGAGTATGGGACACTAACTTTACACAAGGCTGAGTATGGGACCCTAACTACACATAATGCTGACTATGGTACCCTAACTTCACACAATGCTGAGTATGGGACCCTAACTTCACACAATGCTGAGTATGGGACACTAACTTTACACAATGCTTAGTTTGGGACCCTAACTTTACACAAGGCTAAGTATGGGACTGTAACTTCACACAATGCTGAGTATGGGACTGTAACTTCACACAATGCTGAGTATGGGACACTAACTTTACACAAGGCTGAGTATGGGACCCTAACTCCACACAATGCTGACTATGGTACCCTAACTTCACACAACACTGAGTATGGGACTGTAACTTCACACAATGCTGAGTATGGGACTGTAACTTCACACAATGATGAGTATGGGACTGTAACTGTACACAATGATGAGTATGGGACTTTAACTTCACACAATGCTGAGTATGGGACCCTAACTTCACACAATGCTGAGTATGGGACCCTAACTTCACACAATGCTGAGTATGGGACCCTAACTTCACACAATGCTGAGTATGGGACCCTAACTTTACATAACACTGAGTATGGGACACTAACTTTACACAATGCTCAGTATGGGACCCTAACTTCACACAACGCAGAGTATGGGACACTAACTTTACACAATGCTTAGTTTGGGGCCCTAACTTTAAATAACACTGAGTATGGGACCCTAACTTCACACAATGCTGAGTGTGGGACCCTAACTTTACATAACACTGAGTATGGGACACTAACTTCACACAATGCTTAGTTTGGGACCCTAACTTTACACAATGCTGAGTATGGGACCCTAACTTCACACAACGCGGAGTATGGGACACTAACTTTACACAATGCTTAGTTTGGGGCCCTAACTTTACACAATGCTGAGTGTGGAACCCCAACTTCACATAATACTGAGTGTGGGACCCTAACTTTACACAATGCTGATCTGTCTTACACCAATGGGAAGACATCATACCAGAAGGGCAAGTTAATCCATAGAAGTCCTAAACTTAGTTGTAGGAAAGACACAAAGAAATGTCCATGGCCATTTAGTGCCCCAAAAGTGTGCAACTACCAATGTGCCCTGTCTTTTAAATCACCCTTTGTGCTAATTGAGCCATTTTACATTTGTTTATGTGCACTGACAATGATTATACATATTTCTTACACTACATGTATGCATTAAGACTAAGGTTCACCATGAATATTAGTGAATCTGGCCCTGAGACATATACAGAGAGTGCTTTTTCACCTAATACAGATGCAGTGAGGGCACAGTCACATTTGTATCCTGATTTCCTTATCAGTCTCTGGCTATATCTCTGTATGAATCATGAGTCACTGTATAACATGACTCTTCATCAATAGCTCTGTGACAAACATTCAGTTATCTCTGTACAGCTCAGCAGATCGGCAGTCCGTGTCCCAACGGTTTGCAAAACCCATTCATACAGAGCACATGATAAAGATGGGCAAAGAGTCACCCCCTCTATATTCTTCATTGCCTTAAAGAGAGGCCATTACCCCATATTTAGAACTTGTATTTCTACAGAAGAGTATATTGTAATGAGATTTGTTAACTACATGTATGTAGTACTGGAGGATAACCCAGAAGTCAATAGCAAGGCATCACACATATCATTAAAGGGATATGGAAGTTTCCCTGTTTTTAATATTACAATAAAATACCTAAGTGTGTATTTGTAGATCTAAACATCATTTTATTAACACGTGCTTAAACGTTCTGTTTTCACTCATTCCAAACAATCCCTACAAAGGTCTGCCCCGATAGCTCACAAATACAATATTTATATTAATTCTAAATGTACTAGCCAATCACATGTTGTCTCTCAGCAGTGCTTCAAAAACGCTGTTGAGAAACAGTCTGTAAGTGGTTAGTACACCTAATACCAATAGAAACTGTGGGACTGTTTGAAAGGATTGAGTGACAACAGAGCTTTTAAGCACATGTTAATGAAAGACTGACAAGGCTATTAACATCATCTATCTTATGGTGTGCAAAATAATTATATATATATATATATATATATATATATATATATACTAGCGAATTGCCCGTCAAAAAATGACGGCCATAAAAGTGTTAGCTGTTTGCCACACAATGTGAGGTTTTTGCTTCGCTGAGAACCTTTGGTGCTCATCGCGAGCCCCGCAATGAGCGCCTTTGGCGCCCATTTGGCTCAAATTAGCTTGCAACCTCACTCCCAGGCATCCTAGCACTAATCATATCATGTCATGTCATATATCATATATCATATTATATATCATATCATATATCATACTATATTATATATCATCATATATCATAACACATCATATATCATATTCATTTATTTTATATATTACATATCATATATCATATTAATTTATTTTATATATTATATATCATTCCATATATCATATATCACATCATGTGATGTCATATATCATATAATATACAGTATCCTTTATTCTATATCCTATCATGTATCATATCATATATTAGAAATCATATCATATCATGTCATATATCATATCATATATCACATTATATCATATCATATATCATTCCATATATCATACAGTGCCTTGTAAAAGTATTCACCCCCCTTGGCATTTTTCGTGTTTTGTTGCCTCACAACCTAGAAGTAACATGGATTGTTTAAGGATTTGCAAAGTTTAATTTACAGAACATGCCCACAACTTTGAAGATGTTTATTTTTATTTATTGTGAAGCAAACAACAAATAGGACAAAATAACAGAAAAATGTGCATAACTATTACCCCCCTAAAGTCAATGCATTGTAGAGCCACGTTTTGCGGCAATCACAGTATCTATGAGTTTGCCACATCTTACCACTGGAATTTTTGCCCCTCCTTGCAAAACTTCAAGTTGGGTGGTTCCTTCAAGTTGGATGGTTTGCGCTTGTGAACAGCAATCTTTAAGTCTGACCATAGATTTTCTCTTGGATTGAGGTCTGGGCTGTGACTAGGCCATTCCAACACATTTACATGTTTCCCCTTAAACCACTCAAGTGTTGCTTTAGCAGTGTGTTTGGGGTCATTGTCCTGCTGGAAGGTGAACCTCCGTCCTAGCCTCAAATCACGCACAGAGTGGTACAGGTTTTGCTCAAGAATATCCCTGTATTTAGCACCATCCATCTTTCCCTCAACTCTGACCAGTTTCCCAGTGCCGGCTGCTGAAAAACATCCCCACAGCATGATGCTGCCACCACCATGTTTCACCGTGGGGATGGTGTCCATTGGGTGATGTGATGTGTTGGGTTTGCTCCAGACATAGCATTTTCTTTGATGGCTGAAAAGTTCAGTTTTAGTCTCATCAGACCAGAGCACCTTCCTCCATACATTTTGGGAGTCTCCCACATGCCTTTTCACAAACTCAAAACGTGCCACTTTGTTTTTTGCTGAAAGTAATGGCTTTCTTCTGGTCACTCTGCCATAAAGCCCGACTCTATGGAGCGTACGGCTTATTGTCGTCCTATGTACAGATACTCCAGTCTCTGCTGTGGAACTCTCCAGCTCCTCCAGGGTTACCTTATGTCTCTGTGCTGCCTCTCTGATTAATGCTCTCCTTGCCCGGTCTGTGAGTTTTGGTGGGCGGCCGTCTCCGTCTCTTGGCAGGTTTGCTGTTGTGCCATGTTCTTTCCATTTGGTTATGATAGATTTGATGGTGCTCCTGGGGATCATCAAAGATTTTTTTTTATAACCTAACCCTGACTTGTACTTATCAACAACATTGTCCCTTACTTGTTTTGTGTTTGGTTAGTGGTGCCTCTTGCTTAGGTGTTGCAGCCTCTGGGGCCTTTCAAAAAATGTGTGTATATGTAATGACAGATCATGTGACACTTAGATTGCACACAGGTGGACATCATTTCACTAATTATGTGACTTCTGAAGGGGATTGGTTGCTCCAGAGCTTTTTATGGGCTTTTTATGTTTTCTATTTCTAAAAAATAGTTTTCTGTATATATTTTTCTCATTTCACTTCACCAACTTAGACTATTGTGTTCTGATCCATCACATAAATTCAGATTAACAAAACATTGAACTTAAGGCTGTAATGTAACAAAAAAGGTTGAGGGGTTGAATACTTTTGCAAGGCACTGTATATCACATAATTTCATGTCATAGATCATATAATATATCATATATTCTATATCATATCATATATTATAAATCACATAATATCATGTCATATATCATATCATATATCGCATTATGTCATGTCATATATCTTATCATATATCATAACATATATACCAAATCATATATCATAAATTACATCATATCATGAATCATATAATATATCAAAGATCATATCATACATGTTATCATATATCATATCACTGGTATGTGTGTTATGGGGCTCCCCACTTGGTGGGCCCATCAATGACAGCATTCTCATGTTTATCTTGTTCTTGTGTCTTTTCAGCCCTCCAGCACCGAGAGCCCACAGAAGCATGTAGACACCACTGTGAGTTTCCTTTTATTTGGATTTTCTCTGTAATTAAATTCAGATTTGTGTATTCTCCCATGACCTTTCCCTGGTGACACCTGATAAAAATCTCTTGTTTTATTTTCTCATAGTTTCAGTTCCTTCCGGACCATTATAAAACTGAAAACCATGAGACGACCACTGTAGTAATAAAACACACAATCTAACAACATTAGCAGCTTGGCAGTCCATGAGCATACAACAATTTTTAGAGAAAACGTTATATTTTTAAGACTTTGTGTATAGAAAGTTTCCATCTTGTCTGACTTGAGAACTTCCTGATATCTTGGAGTCTGAGGGTATTTTCTTATCTACTGAACAATTTAAGAAGCTAGGTGTTAAATCACTGGAGTTTTTGGTATTTGACCCCGACTCCCTTCACCATAACATGCTCAGATGTAGGCAGTCCCGATTATAAATGCAGTCTGCAAGGCCAAGGTGTACGCTCCATATGTTTTTTTTAAACCCATAAACATAGTTTAATATAATTGCATTAACTCACTTTATTAAAGGTCTTCATACAGTACTGAAGACTCAGATAATGCATTTTCTTAGCTGTAATCCAACTCAAGGATGCTCCCTCCTTACTTAACCTCTTTTAGTTTATATACTTCACAATCAAGTGCCCTTTTTCTTGAACTACACTTTTGGTCCTAATAAGAGTTCTATGGTGGTCACAGGCTATTATTTTTGTATGTCAGCTCACTTCAGCAACAATTGCTATACCTGCTACCCTCCACAAATATTGTATGAAGGACATTTTTTCAGTGTAAGATTTCTCTCATTAATTTACTATATAAAATTGTTTATTTATGTACTGTATAGTCCACTGCAAACTTTCTTATCTCCATGTAAGCAAACATGCAGAAAACATTGAGCTTGTTTACATCTTATAAAACACATAATTGAGCCATTATATTCTGATTTCAACAATTTAACCATTCTTTGACCATTTCCTTAAAGGAATTACATAGAGTATTTAAATACAAGGCAGGAGTGGCGACTAGTTATTTCGAACTTCCCAGAATTTCGCCCTCATAAATTACTTATTTTTTATTTGCAAGTAAATATTACAATAAGTTGTCAGGTTTATGTTGCCCTGTTTGGAATACTCTAGGAGTGAATGAGTTAATGATGTTATTCACATCAGCTGATAAGAGCCTGACCCTTCTGCTGCTGAAGGGAGGATGAGCACGGGAGGGAGGCCAGAGGGAGGCTGACTGGGCTAATGCAGAGCCTCTCGTACTCTCTTGTACTATTGCTTGTTACCATAACTGTATTATTGGGGACACCTGTGGGATGTCCATATAGAGGGGTCACGCTTGGTGTGAGTGGGTAACCTTGTCTCAATCTGTTGGAAACAAACACCCAACCATGATGCCCTGGAATAGGCTTGTGCGGGCTTTTAGCTTCTCCAAGGTAAGGTATAGTGACACCAGGCCAGATTGCATTGCCCTGGTTACATTTTATGTAAAATGGATATCTGCAAATGTTTCTAATAGAGCAATGCAATCTGGTCCACAATGATGGAATCACTTCTCCAAAAACTCCAGATTTAGGACCTGATCACATTGTGTTATGGCTGTTGACATCTAATGATTTATTTCTTCGGATCTGGCTCTTATGAATATATCATATTACTGTAAATACATTTAGTATCAGTTGGATCTTCACTGAATCTTCAGACATTATAGGACATCTTACAGAAAACAATGTATCCAAAGTAAAGTCTAGTTCTTCCAGTTTTCTGTTTTATTTGAGTTATTTTTATTGTACATTGTATGCTTTATATTTATTGTGAATGTTCTGTACTTGTTTTTTTAGTGATCTCCTTATACTTCCCATGCATTATATTACATGGAGATTGGGCATACACATCAGGTTATAGCTGTGCCATGTGGGTATGGTGCCAGGCTTTCTTAGTATCCCTATATGAATGCCTTATTCTCTCTATTTCTTCTTGACATCATTTCTTGTCCTTGTATATTTCTTTCAGGGGTCTACTAAGTCCTCCAGAAGTGCCCAGTCGCGCCGCAGACCATCAAGGTAAAGTGAGGGTCTCTATCACACCTAGACTGAGGGTCCAGGCTTCACAGTTTATGCCCTTGGTATACCATGGCTAGGGGCTGTTTAATTTGTGTTCCTGTATCCCTCTAGCTTTATTATTATTATCTTTATTTATATTGCACCAACATATTCCGTCGCGCTGTACAGGGGTTGAGTACATGGCAAAGATAAAATTAACACATTGTAAAGAATGGGGGGCCTGTTTTTGAGTTTAAAATCAAATGTACATAGTGCATAGATTGAAAACTCACAAACTTACATTTTAAGTTCTACTTAAATGTATATATACCGGTTAGCATGTATGTATACAACTTAGATTGTAAGCTCTTTGGATTAGGGACTTTAAATCTTTGCACCAAACTGTCTAATTTGTGTCATATCTCTATTGTACCCTTTATTTTACTTTGTAATTAGCATGACGGAAAATGCTGCTGCTATGTAAATAAATAATAATAATAATAATAATATATATATATATATATATATATATATATATATATATATATATATATATATATATATATATATATATGTACGGTATATTAAGTAATAAAAAAAATGTTTCTGTTATAATTAGTGTTGCTAATCTGATATAATATAAACTATTGTTACTTTGTAACATGTATACTTATATTGTTACAGTAATGTTTCAATTTAAAATGCCACTGAAATTCAAAATATGTTTTGCAACGGTGATGATCTCAAATAATAGTGATAGAAGCTGAGAAATAACATTAATAATAAAATAATGTTTTGGAATTATTTAATTTAGTTCTTTCAACATTACAAAAAAATGTGTGGGGCTCTTCATAGTCAGATAACGTAAAATCACAAATGTATAAAATAATTTAAAATCAAACACATTACAATATATATATATATATATATATATATATATATATATATATATATATATATATATATATATATATATATATATATATACGATATATGACAAGATTTCAAGAGTAGCACTTCTTTTTCTCAATTCATGTATCACTATATACTGGAATACTCTAATTATTCATCCGGATAACTGTACACTCACGGATCTATCTATCTATCTATCTATCTATCTATCTATCTATCTATCTATCTATCTATATCCCTGTCTCTATCTCTTGATCCAGATATTCCAGTAGATCTCCACTTTCTATTCTGTGTGTAATGGGACATAGCTCTATATTCTCTAATCTTTCTCCAGTTGCAATGTACAAATGAATATGAATATATTGCATACAGTAATATAGGTATTGACAGTATTTTATATTCTGGGATATATCTCTTTTCTTAGTGGAATTAGCTGTGTCCATGTGTGTATGGTATACAGACTAGGATATAAGGGTCTCTGCTCACATTAATCATTTATTGAGCTACAGGGAGATACTTAATGTGACATATTGGTGTAAATTAAAACTATAGGAGATGGCAACTAATTTATCAGTTGAATGTTATTAAAAAATGGATTTTCCTGCAGCAAACATTGAAGACTGCAATATTTATCTGCCTGTCTGATTCACCCTAAACAAATAGATCCTAATGTTTACTACTGAGGGTTCATTGTTATTAATTACTAGCGAATTGCCCGTCAAAAAATGACGGCAATGAAATTGTAAGGTAGCTAATGCTGTTTAGTGTGTAATAATGAAATATATAATACATTAATAAATGAATATACTTTACCTATTTTAAAGCATTGTGTGGAAGAGCTGTGAATGTGTTTTGATGTTGCTGCAGCATTAGTGGTGTGGATCTGCTGTGTAAGCGTGCTGAATGTGTGCAGTGTAACACTGTGCGTGCGCGAGCCCAAACCGTTGTCGTGTACTTCCGCATTGGCGTAAAATGGCGAGTAATGTGTGGTATACGTTTGTATCGGAATATCCGTAGGTGTTTTGTGGTGTTTTGCGAGTTTCTTGTGGTGTTTTGCGAGTTTAGAGTGCTGTAGCCTCGTTTTCGTTTTGTTCGGCGGCCATTTTTTCTCTCGCTTCGATTTTTTTTTAGTCTCTAAACTGTTTTATTTGGAGTAAAATCGAGGTGTAAGTTGTATTTTTGAGGTGCTGGGTGCTCCCTCTTGGTGTAGGTAAGTTTTTTATGTATGTGGTGTGTGTATGTATTGTGTTTTACATTTTGAAATGTTCGCGAGTTGCGTCCGAGTGTTGCGAGTCCGTAATGTGTGTGAACGTGTGTCGTATGTTGTTTGCGAGTGTCGTAATGTGTGTGTCGTACTGTTTGGGTTGCGACGTGAAGTTTGCGAGGGTCGCAGTTGCTGGCAAGGAGCGCCTTCGGCGCTCCATGCCAGCAACTGCGGCCCTCGCTTTGCGAGGTCCTCAGGTGCTGGCATGGAGCGCCTACGGCGCTCCATGCCAGCAACTGAGGCCCTCGCTTCGCGAGGGTCCTCAGTTGCTGGCATGGAGCGCCTTCGGCGCTCCATGCCAGCAACTGAGACCCTCGGGCAGTGCCCTCGCTTCGCAAGGGCACTGCCCGAGGGTCTCAGTTGCTGGCAAGGAGCGCCTTCGGCGCTCCTTGCAGCAACTGAGACCCTCGGGCAGTGCCCTCGCTTCGCAAGGGCCTCGGCTCGCTGCGCGAGCCGCGGCCCTCGCTACGCGAGCGCCGCAGCTCGCTACGCGAGTCGCGGCCCTCGCTTCGCGAGGGCCGCGGGCTCGCTACGCGAGCCTGCAGCGTTAGCAACAACTCGTACGCTCACAACTATATATGTGATAGGTCCACAAGGTAGTGGACCCAGTGCACTATTGCCTAACTAATTCATGTCAATGGTCTTCATTAACAAGACATTAGAATAGCTTTCTCAGGGTGGATCAGAAAGCCTAACTGACAGCTACATAATAGCAGACTTTAGTTTTAGCTTACTGTTGCAAAATACCATTTTTTTATAGAATTAAATTGATATAATACTTGTTATAACCTATAGTGTTAAATTATATATATATATATTTGGACCCTCCTCTGCTATGTCCTATGATGATCAGTCCTTACTTTGAGCGAAGCCAGAGGTTGAGTCTGAGAGTGGGGCGGCTCACATACCTCTGATCTCATGTGATGGACCTAAATCCACCATGAATCTTACCACAGCCCGAGAGGACAGGAAAAAAGGATGTTATTTAGCTGTAGGTCCCCATAAAACTTGTTCTAAAGTATTTTGAGCTTTGTCTTTGTCTACACACGCAAGGCAAACGTCCCTTCTGTAGTTCAAGCTCTCGACGTCCAATAAATGTTATGTTCAGCTCTAGAGCTATGGGACCAACTCTCTGATCTTTATCCTTCAAAAAACTCACAGTATCGAAAGTGGATCATCCAAGAGCAATAGAAGGTGTTTCACTGCCCCAATACGGGCAATATCCGTTCTGAAAAACAAAAAAGAGAAAACTAGAGCTATGTTATTCTATTTGAGATTACTATTCTGTTTACTTTTGATGTCAGGTATGGCACAAATGGATCTGCAGACAGCTCGGTGTAACAGAAATTAGGTCCCGTCTCTGAAGAGCTTACAATCTAGAAGCTAATTAAATAAACTAGTGAAAACAATATATATATATATATATATATATATATATATATATATATATATATATATATATATATACCCTTCTGGGTTGTTGCCTAATTGTGGTGAAGGGGCTTATGATCACAAAGAAGCTGTAAGTTATACAGTGTAGTGTCACTCAAGATTGACAGGTCATCAGAGAGGTCAGACACATTGTGGTGCACTGGAGAAGGAACTGGAAACAGACCCCAGTATATTTGCCAAGAAAATGTTATGGATTAGCACCACCAGAGACATAACGATTGTGCCTGGCGTGCTGTGGTCCATAGGGTCATGGAGAGTCGGATATGACTAAACAACAACAAATTTAGAATGACAATTTTCAATAAAACTGAGCAGAGATCTTATCTAAATACCATGGTAGCCGTTTTAATCAATTAGAGTGAGGATGATTTTGCAATAGGAAAATAACAAGGGTAGAGTAAAGCTGATACCGTTAATGGCTGACTGATGAGAAAAAAAAGTGAGCTTCTGGAACAATTTGTTTCCTTCATCAATGAACCTATATCCCATGAAGAAACCATTGTGTTCTGAAAGCTCATTTTATTTTTCTTACCAGTTAATTATAGTAATTTTATGCAAGTTTTGATATGTTTATGTATGTTTGTTTGCACCCTTATCAAGTAAAATAAACTTTTCATAAATGGGAAAAATGGAAAATATATGATTGAGGATATTTTGTTGACCATGCTTATGTCTTCTTTTTATCTAATTTGATAAAGTTACACTTCTTATCATATTTATAATGATGTCTAGGTATTGGGATTAGCAAATTACCTCTTTGTAAAGTTTTAATGTTTTTTTGAAGTACATATTTGTAAGATTTACTGTTTCTTTTTCTTGAAGGAGTTTAAGCCTGATTCACACCATGGAGGACAGTTGTGAGTTGGACCTCATATATATCACGGAGAGAATCATCTCTGTCACCTTCGCAGCAGGGACTGAAGAGGCCAACTTCTCCAGGAACCTGAAGGAGGTGGCACACATGCTGAAATCCAAACATGGTGATAACTATCTGGTAAGGCACCAGAGCCACACTCCATCACCCAAACCTCTAGAGCAGTGGTGGGCAACAGGTGGCCCGGGGGCCGCATGCAACACTCAAGCACTTTTTTGAAAATGCATTGTCTATTATATCCCTCGAAAATCACATAAATAGTTGTGGATCTTGCCATGTTGGTGATGTTTGGGATGTTGGTTACGCAGTTTCATCCCTCGCAAAGCGTGGGCGCAACAGCGAGCCTCGCAAAGCGAGGTGAAGCAGCTGCGCAGCACTTAGGCTGCAATGAGCTCTTTGCAGCCAGTGGCGCAGCACTTAGGAGAGCCTGGCAAAGCGAGGCTCGCCAGCGGCGCAACACTGTTCAAGTGCATAACTCTAAAAATCCACCAAAAATAAGAAATCATCTACAAAAAATGATAACACACTTACACACACAGCACAGAGGGAGACACAGGAAGCCTGGGAGTGAGGTTGCAAGCGAATTAGACACATATTTGATGTTTTTCTTTACTTGAAAATCGCCTAAGCAAGGAAAAAAAATGGCGGATGAAAAATGCAAAAATTCTGAAATAGCATGAAAACGAATCTCAGCAATGCCAGGCTCACAAAGCTTACAAAATACACCACGCTTAAGACAGTAACACTTACACGAACAACGCCAGGCACGATGGAGTTAGAAAATACATCACACCGAACACACTACCACTTAAACCAACAACGCCAGGCACACAGGTCTTTAAAAATAAAACAAATGGCAGTCACTGCACGCCACGCAAACATTTAGCACACACACCGAGGAGAAAGACACAGGGAAGGGACAGGGGGGAGATGCTGGAAAGAGACACATGGCATTCCCATTAACAAAACTTGCAGGTTAACGAACCCTGCAATGAGAGCCTGTACAGTAGGCGAGAGGAAATGCTCGCAATGAGCGCCAAAGGCGCTCATCGCGCGGATCATGATGAGAACCGCAAGC
This sequence comes from Discoglossus pictus, assembly GCA_027410445.1. Classification (NCBI taxonomy): domain Eukaryota; kingdom Metazoa; phylum Chordata; class Amphibia; order Anura; family Alytidae; genus Discoglossus; species Discoglossus pictus. The sequence continues at coordinate 88,648,903 of CM050173.1, read as the reverse complement.
GGGTGAGGCCTGTAATGAGCGCCAAAGGTGATCATTGCAAAGCAGGAAACTTGAAGTACACGGGGGAGAGGCTCGCAATGAGTGCCGAATATACTCAGAGGACCAAAAGCCTCACATTGTGTGGCAAACAGCATTGTAAGCCTTACAATTTTAAACACGTCATTTTTAACAGGCAAGTTCCTAGTTAGAATATAATACCAAATTATACTCCTAAGTATTTCTCCTCATAAACTTCTGGAACCTCCCGTTTTCTTCATGTTCTTTGTAATGTAGGGTGCCATGATGCACTATTACCTAATGCCATACCTGCAGGGGAAGGAGTGTAAACTGAATTATACTCCTAATTACTTTTCCTCATCACCTTCTGGAACCTCCCTTTTCTTCCTGTTCTCTGTCATGTAGGGTGCCATTTTGCACTGTGATCTAATGCTATACCTACAGGCTAGGGGCTTCACACTACCAGGTGAGCCTGTGAAGCTTCTTCCCTTGACAGTAACCTTGGGTCACAGTTGTGAAAAATGACACCCTACATGACAAGAAGAAGAAAGTGGGACATTCCAGAAGGTGTCTCTTAATCTGGAGGCTACTGAGTGTACCTTATATGTAACAATTATTATTATTATTATTATTATTATTATTATTAATTCCTTAAAATGTATTATGTAAAATAAATGTTCACACAATGTGCTACAATAGTCTCTTAAAAACATGTGTAGGAGGCACAACTCTGTTGCATTTATTCCTTATAATTTGATTAATTTCTCTTTCTAAAGATTTTTAACTTGTCGGAAAGAAGACATGACATCAACAAACTCCACTCCAAGGTAAGTGATGCTTACTTTATATATTTTAAATATTTATCTTGTAATATAATTGTTGAAAAGTTCTCCATATATTTCATGACATGATAGTAATGATATAATCTTGTACCATGATGGAAGCAGATATAGTACAGGAAGACCACAGAGTAAGGGAAATGCAAGCAGGGTTATACTAATAAATTTGAATAAAAAAAGTAAATTACAAATGTTTTTTTTTAAATCCTACTGTGGCGCTTTAAGAGAGATCTTAATGTTGCAGTGCAAGAGCCTGGGTTGGTACCTTGAATGTTCATTTTAGTTTCAGTATTTTTGCTTATTACATTGATCAAGAAATCATTCAACGACAGACAGATATTGACTTTATGCTTTAATAGTACAAAATTACTGTTTTATGATTACATTATTCTCAATATCAGACATAAATGAGTTATAGGCATATGAATACTTCTTGGTCCATTAAATATAAGTATTATGCATTATTTAAATACATTGTTTAAAGGAAAACTGAATTTAAAATGGCGCTCACTTCCCATATTTGATAATGGGCTTTTTTAGAACATTAAATATAAATATATAGATAACTCAGCCATGCATTTATTAACTGTTATAAGTCATTCTCTATAATGGGGCATCCAATGTTTTTTCTTTTTGTAATCCTAATTTATCACCTGATAAGGTTAAAATATGAAAAAAAAATATATACAGTATCTCACAAAAGTGAGTACACCCCCCAAATTTTTGTAAATATTCTATTATATCAACACTGAAGAAATAACACTCGGCTACAATGTAAAGTAGTAAGTGCACAGCCTGTATAACAGTGTAAATTTGCTGTTCCCTCAAAATAGCCCAACACACAGCTATTAATGTCTAAACTGTTGGCAACAAAAGTGAGTACACCCCTAAGTGGAAATGTCCAAATTGGACCCAAAGTGTCAATATTTTGTGTGGCCACCATTATTTTCCAGCACTGACTTAACACTCATGTGCATGGAGTTCACCAGAGCTTCACAGGTTGCCACTGGAGTCCTCTTCCACTCCTCCATGATGACATCACAGAGCTGGTGGATGTTAGAGACCTTGCAATCCCCCACCTTCTGTTTGAGGATGCCCCACAGATGCTTAATAGGGTTTAGGTCTGGTGACATGCTTGGCCAGTCCATCACCTTTTCCTTCAGCTTCTTTAGCAAGGCAGGGGTCGTCTTGGAGGAGTGTTTGGGGTCGTTATCATGTTGGAATACTGCCCTGCGGCCCAGTCTCCAAAGCGAGGGGATCATGCTCTGCTTCAGTATGTCACAGTACATGTTGGCATTCATGGCTCCCTCAATGAACTGTAGATCCCCAATGCTGGCAGCACTCATATTTACAAAAATGTGAGGGGTGTACTCACTTTTGTGAGGTACAGGTCAGATTTTTAATTTTACAGTGTATGAATGGTGATGCAATTAGTATTCAACAGGAGCCTTTAATTTTCTCACTTGTGTTCACACTGTTAAATTGAAAATCTGGGCTGCCTGGGGAGCCTTGAGGAGAGATTTGGGAACCACTGGGTTATATTATAATAGGTTTGCACTCTTAAGTATAACCTTAACTAATAAATAATGGAATATTTAACTGGCCACTAAGTACCAATCCACTGCCAAAGCAGAAAGTAATACATTGCACTGGCAGTTCTCTGTACTGTACAATTGCATGTAATAGTTAGTGATACTATCATAAGAAATCATTGTTTTAATTGGCTGTCAATGATCAGCCCTAGCTAATTGTTGACAATCCTTCAGATGTTATGTACAGAAATATATAAAATCTGAAGGATTGGCAACAATTAGCTAGGGTGATCAGTTGACAGCCAATTAATATAATGATTTCTTATGATGGTATCACTAACTATTATGTCGGCATTGTACAGTCCTTCAATGTATAACCCCTGCTCTCAAAAGAATGAGAATGCTGTAAGACTTTTATTTGAAAAAATAAAATGCACTGTGACACATTATAACTAAATACAATATTTCTGATTCAACTAAAGAGATTCATTCTTTCCATGTCCCTTTAACCTGCTGGTTACTCTGTAGCACTCACATATTGTGATGGTAACCACAGGGTTGCCATTCCTCATCTCGGTCATTACTCTCGCCGCAGAGACAGATAGTGCTGGTCACGGACGGTTTAATGTGTTACATGTTAACAGTTGGCAGAACACGGACATTGTATAGGAGAGACCCTTCATTAGTCAGACCCTTAATTCTTCTCATAATATATTGCTTCTGTAAGTAGTAGCCAGTGGCCTGTTTTTGATTATTCCTCTTTCAGTCTGACCTCATACAGAACAGTGGGAGATACACAAGGACATTAAAGGATCATGGTAGATTATGGAAATCCTCACATATTTGTAATTGTGCAAAAAACTATCAATATGGAAAATGGAATTTACTAGGGACCTCATTCTAATCCTATGATTTTAAAATAAGTAGCCGCAACAGAAGGCTGCAAGCCGACAAGCTGCGGCCGCTTGTGATGAGCTGAATCACAGCTTACTTCCTTCAAGCCTTGGATCTTACACAGTCGCAATAAAGCCCAATTCGCTATTCAAATGCTACGCTTACCTTTCCGACAAGCTCGTAAATTGCTAAAACCGAGCCGCAGCTTACTGACACCAAAAAGGTCCCGCAAGGCGCTTACTTACAAATCGGAGCACTAATTAAGCACATAAAAAAGCCATCCTGTACTTTGATGAGAAGTGAAAGTGATTGGAGGTGTTAGAACTCATAGCACGACATTCCCCAACACTCAAATCTGCAAAAAAAAATTAAAATGTAATTTCATGTTCAATTTTCGTGTTTGATACATCATGCAAGTCCCACGGGCTTGGAGCTCATCATACCTGCAACGGCTGCGGGATTAGCCTCCATCAAGTCCGTAAATAGGTAAAGTCGACCCACAGGTTACTTGGGCCACGGAGGTGTCGCAAAGGGCTTACTTACAAATCATAGCACTAATTAAGCAAATAGAAAAGCCATCCTGTACTTTTACTAAAAGGGATGTTTGGTCTTAGAATTAATAGCTCAATTTCCATGTTCTATCCATCATGCAAGTCCCACAGGCTTGGAGGTCATTCACCCTCCAAGCCCATATGGGCTTGAATAATGAGCTACGGGCTTGGAGGTCATTGAAGCCCGTAGGACTTTGGACAGAAATTAAACCTGAAATAAAATATTTGAATTTGGCGATGTGCAAGCTTGAGAATGTTTTGCTATTAATCCTCATGTCACCCATTGTGTTCCCCATCATCTACAGTGCTTTACAGTGCTGGATTGAATTTATATTTGCATTTACAGTTCTGAGTTTGCGGCCTTGAAACCCGAGTTACGGCTCGCGGCTAGTGCTTACGGCCAATTGCATGGTTTGCGATCGACCATAAGAGGGACCTCCGTGCGGCGCAGCCATTTGAATAGCAGCATAGACTTAATGCTACACAGGGCTGTAACCTAGTCGCAAGGAATCACAGACTTGCGGCCATCTAACGGCCCCAATTTGAATGAGGCCCTAGGTATATAATATCCCTGTGTATCTACTTACTTGTATGTACTTTATTTTATTAAGAAGTGCTTCTATAGTAAGCTCGGTTTTGCTGCCTAAAATCAAACGTGGAAGAATCTGTTTTTAAAAGTTTCCATGCTTGTTTGCTAATAAATACTTAGTTACAGAGCTGCTTTTTTACCTTAATTAGGTGTTGGATTTCGGATGGCCCGATCTGCACGCTCCGGCCCTGGAGAAGGTTTGCAGCATCTGCAAGGCGATGGACACCTGGCTCAATGCAGATCCTCATAATGTTGTGGTCATCCATAACAAAGTAAGTGACCTCTGCACAGGTTGTGTAACAAATGTGATCTCTGGCTTGGCCTGACACTGACGTCACTATTCGTCCTGATTACAGATATTTAATGACACCCCCTAGACCACCATGCACTAACTTCCTGTTGGGTCTGTACTTAATGACTCTCAATGCCAGTTTAATCTTTTGGTAAATATATTAGAATCTGGATTCATGCCAGAAATGGACATTACATGCCTCTTATCCCCAGTTATTTTATTGGCATTACTTGCCTCTTATCACATATATGTTTAGGGGCCTTACCTGCATCTTATCCAATCAATATAATATATATATATATATATATATATATATATATATATATATATATAGGGACATTACCTGCCTCTTATCCCAAGTATGTTCCCTGTCTCATTCTCTTTGTTCTCTCCATCTGGTAGTTTATTTAGACCCGCTTTTCGCGCACAGTTTCACTTCCTGTGCAATCTCTCCTTCCTGTAATAGGTTACACTCTCACTATCTTCTCGCTCACATCTTCCGACAGTGAAGTAAATGATAGTCCCACACACAGTGGTGCTTTTATTCCCTTCCATCGCTATTGGTTTCCCTTAGGAAGTGGCCTTTTCCTATAAATAAGCCGCATTTCTCAGAGATAACTTTTAGTTGAAGTTGCTGTATTCTCGCGGGTCGTCCGTCCTGAAATCTACTTTATATTTCTAGTTCTTTGGCAAAGCCTGAAAGCTTCATTCACCTTTAGTGACCATGATACAATTCACCATAATGGCTGTTTATGATATAACCATTGAAATTAATTTAATTTTTGTCATCTTCCAAACTCAATTTAATTTCGCAATTGTTATACTAGGATAGTGTGTGTGTGTAAATATATATATATATATATATATATATATATACACACACACACAAACACATATACATACGCACACACGCATACATACATACACACACGCACAACCCTGTATAGATAACAAATATGCTTCTAGCTCCTATTACACAGACACACAAACAAATAAATGGATGCAGTATATTCTTATATCATGGTATATGAAATATTTTTCTGACCATGTCAAGGAAAATGTTATTTAGCTTAATGTTACTGTTATTTACATTGCATTAAACAGAATTCTTACCTCTGCTTTATGAACACATTATAATACTTAAAATATTTTTTTGTGATATTATTATTATTTATTATTAAAAATGCATATACATTTTTAAAAAAGTGTCTGTTTCTGGATTACAGGGGAACCGAGGCCGCACCGGGGTGGTGATCGCAGCGTACATGCATTACAGCAACATATCTGCAAGGTACAAGTTAAAAAACATGGAATCTATAGGAAAATGTTATAATCAATTTGTTTTAACACAATAAATCACATAGTCATAGTTTGCTTCCAGTATAATAACAATATTTTATTTAATGTATTGCAATTTATTTTATAATTAGATTGTGGGGGAGATGTTGCAGTCTCTGTAATGAGCATGGCTCCTGGATGATTGTTTTTCGTCTTTTACCCCACAGTGCAGATCAAGCCTTGGACAGATTTGCAATGAGAAGATTTTATGAAGATAAGGTTCTTCCTGTCGGTCAGCCATCCCAAAAGAGGTCAGTGTGCATTGGTAATCCTATACACCTGAGCATAATATGCACTATGTAATACAGGTACAACAACGATAATCCGGCACCCCCCATACCAATGCCTTGCCAGATTAACTGATTTCTTGAACCAATGGTGGTTGGATGGTTTCTCGGTTACTGGCAAAGCCTCCCGATCCCAAGAATGCATAGGCTGTCCAGAAGTCCTTGCCAGAAGAGCCCAGCCTCAAGAGGAGTCACCAGCACAAGGCAAATCCAAAAAGGGTGCCCAACCAACTAATGCCACCGCTGCACATGTGCAATCCCAACAGCCACCTAAGGCCCCACAGCAGACTCCTCCACCCCATGACCCCCAGATGCCCCCGACCAAACTCCCATCCACAAGCCAAAGGATAGAAAGTGCTCAGAACACAACAAAAGATGACGTGGAACAAGAAATGATGGCTACACTTAGTGGACTATCCGTTGCCAGATAATCGGTGTTGCACCTGTATAATGGAATTTTTCCTTAATTTGCTGGGCAGTACAAGGCAATCACAATATTAATTTGCAACAAAGGAAAAGTATATTTGGTGGTAATAATAAATTAAATGGCCCCAAGGGGTCATCAATAATACAATTCAATTACATTTTTTTTTGTATATCAAGTTTTTTATTTTAGTGTAGGGTGCCCTTTACCAGAATCCCTAGATTGTGGTCTCTTTACCATGATCCATAGAGTTCTTTACTGTTCTTCTCTGCCTCTGCTTCTTTTTTCCAGTGGGGCGGCCCTATACTACGTTATTTTTTTTTTTTATTAGATCGTACTTGACCCCCACCTAGAGGAGGGCCCCAGTGCATTGCACTACAGGCACTGGTGGTTGCTCCATCCATGGTCAGACTAGAAATTAGTTCATCCATATAATGCCAGTGCTATCATTACAAATAAATTGACCATCAAGAGAAATGATGACCATTAGCTGTATCTGAAAGTTCATATCTCCTCCAGGTATATACATTACTTCAGTGGACTGCTGTCTGGTGCCATCAAGATGAACAACAAGCCTTTGTTCCTTCATCATGTCATCATGCATGGGATCCCCAACTTTGAGTCCAGTGAAGGTGAGTCCTGACACTCCTTCTGTGACAGACTATTTTTTGTGTATTTTATCTCAGTGCCAATGTAGTTTGGTAAAAACTCCATATACTTGGGAAGTATTTAATAAAATAACAACATTAGGAGGACATAAAACACTTTTTTTTCATTATCAAGTGAGGTTCTTCAAGATAGTGTCTGACCATCTGTTAACTGTTTTGCTTTAGGTTGCCAGCCTTTTCTGAAGATCTACCAGGCAATGCAGCCAGTGTATACCTCGGGAATCTAGTAAGATATCTTGATTATGTCTTATTGTATAATCCCTAATGGTTACCCATCAGGAGACTTGTATAGGTGTAGTTTTCAGAAGCTAAAAATATCCCCCAAATATTTGTGTTCAGAATCTATCTATCTATCTATCTATCTATCTATCTATCTATCAACCCCTTCCCCCTAATTAGTTTATCCAAAGTATAATGCATCTCTATGAATGTCTTCCTTCCAATAGCGGTAATGTTTTTAACTATTGAATATAGTGATCCCCTTCTATCTGACCAGTACATTAGCCCTTTAAGTGAAGTTCACATATATATTCCTTACACGTGCCGGCTCATTGTGTGTTGAAATCTTCTGCCATGTTCAGGGATTTACAGCTTGTTGTATGTTTGGATACTTTAATACTCTGCTAATTCTGCCTGGAGTACATATACATAACGTGAGAGCTTATATGAAACCTGAGACCCCAGGTCAGAGGGACGGGACTGTGAGTGTATTTACTGGCATAGTGCCAGATATCTGCCCCGAGCCTGCCCACACATGCACAGTGAGACACAAACTAGCATATGGAGCCACATATTTGCATAATAATGGAACGCTAACAATGCTGAATAACCCAAGAATGATTTACTGGTGAGAAAATGACTAGTACTATGTATAGTCTGTAGTTAATGCTCTGGTTGTTAAGATGAAATGTCTCTTTAAAAGTATCTGAGCCCCTGATTAATGTATTCAAGGAACAAAAAAAAAACCACATGTTTGGGAAGAATGTAACAAACTAACAATATTATCATTTGTATATGCAGTGAACATAAAACCCCACAAATACTAATTTATTAGTACTTTTTGGTTGCTTGGAGTCTGAATGCATGCGCTTTTCGACAAAACAGCGGAGGAAGCACTGCAGGTGCAATACTGCGGGTGCAGCAAGTGCAATACACCAGGGCCCATAAATGCTGAATCTTTTATTGGAGGAGGATGGCAGAAAATTACTTAATAGAAAGGGGAAATGATGACCATAGTGGTGATCTGATCATCATATATATAGTTGTCAGTATTGGGAATGCTTACTATGTTGGTCATACTTTGCGAGCCTCGCATAGCGAGGCGAGCCATCGACCACGCAGGACTTAGGCTTAAATGAGCGCCAAAGGCGTTCATTGCACTGCTCGCCTCGCATAGCGAGCAGCTGAGGCACGCAGGACTTAGGCTGCAATGAGCACCAAAGGCGGCAAGCAGTTTCAAAAGATGCAGTTGAGGCACGCAACTGGGAGCCAAGCATGTATCTCTAAAAACCTGAAAAAACTAAATAATTTTACAAAAATAATAACACACTCACACGCAGCAAAGGGGGAGAGCCAGGAAGCCTGGAAGTGAGGTTGCAATTGATTTTGATCCATGTTTGGGGGTTTCGTCAATAAAAAAATCGTCTAAGCGAGGAAAAATTTTTTAAGACAAAAACGTAAAAATTCTGAAACTGGATGAAAACGAAGCTGAACAAAGCCAGGCACGTGGGACGTAGAAAATACACGACGGCAAGGCACATGGGACATTGAAAATAAAAACAACGCCCTTCAGCGCGTAACACGCAAACATTCAGCAGAAACACAGAGGAGAAAGACAAAGGGAAGGGACAGGGGGAGATGGTGGAAAGAGACACATGGCATTCCCAAGCACAAAACTTGCAGGTCAACGGAACCTGCAATGAGCGGCCCATACAGTAGGCGGGAGGAAAGGGTCGCAATGAGCACCTCATTGCGAGCCACGCGATGAGGGCTCACGTGGGGCTCGCAATGATCGCCGAAGGTAATTGGTGCAAAGCAGGAAAGTTGAAGTACACGGTGGGAGAGGCTCGCGAAGGTGCTCAGAGGAGCAAAAGCCTTACAATTTTAATCCTGTCACTTTTGACGGGCAATATTCTAGTCTACATATATTATTGACCCCAATGGGTGGATAGAGAGTTTGCAGTGGGGAGGCAAATTATTTTGCACCGGAGCCCTCCACTTACTAGGTTGGGACAAGACTGGGAGGAATGAGCGTTTGTTAAACCATTGGAGCTCTTGAATTTCACTCCTACCCTCTCCTCTTCACATGCTCAGAAGTAGACAGTTTGCAGTTTGTTTCAAACACACACATTTTTATGTTACAATGGTTCAAAGCCCAGTAGTTCTGAGCTGTCTGATAAATCACTGATTATTGTCTCATTCCATCAGCAGAGGGCGATATTGATGCAGCTGTAAAGTAGACTTTGCTAATGTTTATGGCACTGTTATAAGATATTGTGCACAACTTATATTATTATATTCACATTTAAATTTTTCTTTTATTTTTTGCCATTCATTTCAGCAACGTACAAGGAGACAGTCAGACGAGTATCTGTATCACCATTGAGCCAGGCTTACTGCTTAAGGGTGATATTTTGGTAAGTCAGATATTTTTGTTTGGGTGCTTATTTATGTAAGGTACCTTGAAAGAACAGGCTTTACAATCATTATTGTTATTCATGAAAAACTGATACTGCAAAGGCTAAAAAATATATTTGAACTAGCGAATTACCCGTCAAAAAATGACAGCAATCAAATTGTCAGTGAGCTAATGCTGTTTGGTGTATAATAATAAACAAAATAATAGATTAATAAAGTAATATACTTTACCTATTTTGAAGTAATATATGCAGGAAGCATTGTGTTGAAGAGCTGGCAATCTGTTTTGATGTTGCTGCATCATCAGTGCTGTGGAGCTGCTGTGTAAGCATGATGAATGTGTGTAGTGTAATAGTGTGCGTGCGCGAGGCAAATCCGTTAGCGTAACTGTGTACTTCTGCATTGTATAAGTTATTGTTCTAAAATGGCGGCTAATGTGTGGTATGCGGCTGTGACTGATTTAGCGTCCTTCGTTTTAAATGTCGTCGACTTTTTCGGAATTTCAGAAGCTGTTTGGTGGTGTTTTGCGTGTTTATGGTGGTGTTTTGCGTGTTTAGAGTCCTGTAGCCTCGTTTTGTTAGGCGGCCATTTTTTCTCTTGTTTAGGTGATTTTTGGGTGTTTAAACTCCGAAATTTGGACTTAAATGGAGGTGTAACTTTACTTGCAGCGGTCCTGGGTACCCCCCCTTGCTGTGGGTAAGCTTTTTATATGTTTGTTGTGTGTATTTATTGTGTTTCTAATGTGTTTGGGATCGGGCGGGTTGCGTCCTTGTTTTCAAATCTCGTATGTCTTTTTCAGCAATTCCGTAGGTGTTTGGTTGTGTTTTGTGTGTTTAGAGTGCTGTAGCCTTGTTTTCGTTTTTTTTTCGGCGGCCATTTTTTCTCTCGCTTATAGAATTTTTCAGTGTCTAAACTCTTTTATTTTGAGTTAAATTGAGATGTAACTTCAGTTTTTGAGGTCCTGGATGCCCCCTCTTCCTGTAGGTAAGCTTTTTATGTATGTGTTGTGTGTATTTATTGTGTTTTTCATTTTTTCATGTGCGCGGGTTGCGGCCGATTTTTGCGAGGTCGTAATTGGTCGTAAAGTGTCTCGGATTTTTTTGCGAGGTCTGCAGTTGCTGGCAAGGAGCGCCTTCGACGCTCCTTGCTAGCAACTGTGGCCCTCGCTTAGCAACAGCTCGCATGCTCACAACTATATATGTGATCCAACTTGAGATCTGTTGAGACCTCCTACTGACAAACTCTTTGTAGGTATGTTTTTGCACCGCTCCAGCTGAATTACAGAGCTTTATAGAAAAATTAGTCAGTCCCTCCACAATGACACTCCGCTCGGAATGTTTGAAAATGAAGGTGGAAAAGCTACACCTTCACAGTGTTACAAGTCTGTTTTTTTAACCTTAGTGTGTGTGTGTGAGATTATATATATATATATATATATATATATATATATATATATATATATATACACACACACATACAAACATACAGTAGGAGGAAAGTATTTGATCCCCTGCTGATTTTGAACGTTTGTCCACTGACAAAGAAATGATCAGTCTATAATTTTAATGTTAGGTGTATTTTAATAGTGAGCCAGAATAACAAAAAAACTAGAAAAATGCATGTAAAAAAAGTTATAAATTGATTTGCAGGTCAATAAGTGAAATAGGTATTTGACCCCTTCGACTTAGTACTTGGTGGCAAAAACTTTGTTGACAATCACAGAGATCAGACGTTTCTTGTAGTTGGCCACCAGGTTTGCACACATCTCAGGAGGGATTTTGTCCCACTCCTCTTTGTAGATCCTCTCCAAGTCATTAAGGTTTGAGGCTGATGTTTGGCAACTTGAACCTTCATCTCCCTCCACAGATTTTCTATGGGATTAAGGTCTGGAGACTGGCTAGGCCACTCCAGGACCTTAATGTGCTTCTTCTTGAGCCACTCCTTTGTTGACTTGGCTGTGTGTTTTGGGTCATTGTCATGCTGGAATACCCATCCACAACCCATTTTCAATGCCCTGGCTGAGAGAAGGAGGTTCTGACCCAAGATTTGACGGTACATGGCCCCGTCCATCGTCCCTTTGATGCGATTCTGTTGTCCTGTCCCCTTAGAAGAAAAACACCCCCAAAGCATAATGTTTACACCTCCATGTTTGACGGTGGGGATGGTGTTCTTGGGGTCATAGGCAGCATTCCTCCTCCTCCAAACACAGCGAGTTGAGTTGATGCCAAAGAGCTCGATTTTGGTTTTTTCTGACCACAACACTTTCACCCAGTTCTCATCTGAATCATTCAGATATTCATTGGCAGACTTCAGACGGGCCTATACATGTGCTTTCTTGAGCAGGGGGACCTTGCGGGTGCTGCAGGATTTCAGTCCTTCACAGCGTAGTGTGTTACCAATTGTTTTCTTGGTGACTATGGTCCCAGCTGCCTTGAGATCATTAACAAGATCCTCCTGTGTAGTTCTCGGCTGATTCCTCACCGTTCTCATGATCATTGAAACTCCACGGGGAGAGATCTTGCATGGAGCATCAGACCGAGGGAGACTGGCAGTTATTTTGTGTTTCTTCCATTCGTGAATAATTGCACCAACTGTTGTCACCTTCTCACCTTGCTGCTTGGCGATGGTCTTGTAGCTCATTCCAGCCTTGTGTTGGTCTACAATCTTGTCCTTGACATCCTTGGACAGCTCTTTGGTCTTGGCCATGGTGGAAAGTTTGGAATCTGATTAATTGCTTTTGTGGACAGGTGTCTTTTATACAGGTAACGAGCTAAGATTAGGAGCACTCCCTTTAAGAAAGTGTTCCTATTCTCAACTCATTACCATTATAAAAGACACCTGGGAGCCAGAAATCTTTCTGATTGATAGGTGATCAAATCCTTATTTCCCTTACTGACCTGCAAATCAATTTATAACTTTTTTGACATGCGTTTTTCCTGTTCTTTTTTTGTTATTCTGTTACTCACTGTTAAAATACACCTACCATTAAAATGATAGACTGATCATTTATTTGTCAGTGGACAAATATTCAAAATCAGCAGGGGATCAAATAATCTTTCCCCCACTGTATATGTGTGTGTGAATGTATGCTTGTATATGTATGTGTGTGTGTGTATATATATATATTTATTCGAGGTAATGAAATTACCTGGCAGTTGTTGGAGGGTCCCTATCCTACGTTGACGAGCGTTGCAGCATTAACGTAAAGTGAGGCCGCCGTGTGTGGCATAAACATGAGGGGAGAAACTGTTGTTTGCAGCAGTAACGTAAAGTAAGGCCGCCGTGTGCAGCATGGAGCCTAGTGGTAGTAATGCCCTTGTTGAGAGGAAATGGCCCAGAAAGTTGCAATGAGCAGAAAGCTTACCTTGTAACAAAGTAATGTAAGGAGAAAGCCATTGATAGTAACACCCTTGCAGATAGGAAAAAGGCCAAAAAAGGGAGTAATAGGCTCGCAGACATGTAGCAAAGTAAATCAGAACCTGGAACCGTGAGAGAGCTGAAATGCATCCTGCATGCATGAACCCAGAAATGGACTGATTGTGAGGTCCCAACAGGAAGTGCTTATAAGGCTGCAGAGCCCGCCTCAGGAAGAGGCGGGGCAAGCTGCAGAGCCCCACCTCCGAAGGGACACAACCACAAATATATATATATATATATATATATATATTTACACCCACAGTATGTCTATATAATTAGTTGTATTTGATGAGGCCTTGCCCTTAGTGTCTGGTACAGTTACAGGCAGAAATGTCACTGAATAAACACCCTTAAAATGATAAATCTTAAAAGGCCTAGGCCTGCTTGTCCTCATCAGAAACACACTACTGAATTAAGCTTCTCTGTGACTATTATCACTACATTAACTACATTAACTCCCTGTTACATGGATTTGTAGCGTGAGCAGCGTCTACATGCAGAGACCAGATGGAAGATAAATGACAGGAGAAGGGAACACTGGTCTCTTTGTCATCTTCTGCTGGTGACCTTTGCTCTGCTCCCACTCTACCCACTAACTGAAACTGCACAGACCAAAAGTGTTTGTGGTCCAGCCGGAATTAAATGTCATGTATAGTCTTACACTTTACTGATCAACGAGTAGACTTTAAATGCTCTGTTGTATAAATTTGCTATAAGCGCTCAGAGATACTCCAAAAACATTTTTAGACGCTTAAGTAAAGGACCACTGTGATACATTTCCATGTAAAGCTCATGAGTTTTTTTGTTGGAAAGAAATTATACAAAATGTATGTTGTTTACATTTTATTCTCACTTTTCCCTTCAAGGAGAGCTGCTTCCCTCCTTGAAGGAAAAAAATATTATATAGAATAAAAAATAAAGATTGACCCATACAACACATAAACATTGTCTTAAATCATGATTCAAAGATACATAGTTAATATTTTGTAATATATGTTTCAAACAATGATATAATTTTCTAGGAGACATGGTGCCTAAAATCGATCCTAAATATTTTTCAAAGTATAATGTATCCAAAATCATATCAAAGATCTTCCTGGCTCCTTCATGTTAGGAAATTCCTGTCCACCACTGTGAATATGAGCAGGGGTGGAAAAAATACCTAAAAGTTAGGAAGAGCCAGGAAGATTCTTTAAGGAGCCAGACAGGCTCTTGGAAGGAAGCCTTTTAGACAGATACATTATACTTTTATATGTACAGATACACCACTGGATGGATGGATAGATAGATAGATGGATGGATGGATGGATGGATAGATAGATAGATAGATGGATGGATGGAGCTCCATAACTAAGCCGGTGGAATGCAGAAACACACTTAATAAGATATTGTCAGGGGGCGTGGCCTGCTGATCCTGAGGTCTGGACTAAAAATGTCTTACCAGTCTAGATACTAATTCAGACTCAGCATGCTCAGATAACATGTGTAGTCATAGGAACTGGGCCAACCAGGTAACAATAGAGCTGTTACTTACAATATCTCTTTGTGGGTAGTGGTGCAGAACCAATAGTATCAAGGGGTGGGGCGCCTATGACATCATAGCTACCTGCCTCCAAGCTCCATGATGGTCCAGCCTCAGGACATGCCCCCTGATAAGCCACAGGGAGGTAGAAAAAAAAAACAGCTCTTTTTTTTTTTTTTTTTAAATATCCCTCCAATAAACAAATATTTCCTGTATGCCTTTAAATGACCACTGCAATGCATTTAAAAGCTTTATTGTGGTTCCTTAAAGGCACACTGGAAATGTTTTTTTTAATTTAATATCTAAACATATTATTTAAAAATTGAAGGGCTATTGCATTTAATGAGAAACAATATTGCACAAGCTAATGTATTTACAGTTGCTTTACACTGTGACATCTCCTCCCCAAAATGTTTTCTTTACCCTTGATCATGTGGCTAGATTTTCAGCCAGTCATGGGCATTTACAGAAAACATCCTGGGATGCCACAATCTTTCATTGGTAACATTTGTAACTGGCTTAACATATCATGTGAAAAGGGTAGCACGACCTTTGAGCGATAGACCGCTGCGCACCATCATTAGTACACCGACCACTGCGCGCCAAACAAGAGCGGGCACTAACAACTGGGCGGCATATAACATCGTGTGTGCCAGACAATTACACAGAGGAGGAGAGAGGCACAGGAGGGGAGACAGGAGGGGGAGATAGATTGGGAGAGAGAGACATTTACACTGCTGCATTTAAACAATAGTGTTTACAATATAGTACAGGCATGCCAAATCTCAGGCTAGCATACGATAATGTGGGAATAATACCCCTGAGAATGACTCTCTCTCCCAATCTATCATCCCCCCTTCCGGTCTCCCTTTACCCTCCTGTGCCTCTCACCCATTCCATCACCCCATCTCCTGTTTCTCTCTAACCCTTCTGTCTCCCTCCTGTGTTTCTCTCCTCTACTGTCAGCCTCCCCTCCTGTACCTTTCTCCTTCTCTGTATAACTGTCTGGCACGCGCGCTGTTATCTGCCGCCCAGTTGTCAAAGCGCGCTCTTGTGTTGCTCGCAGTGGTAGGCGCGCTCATGACGGCGAGCAGTGGTCTATCGCCCAAAGGGCGGCATGCCTGTTATTAGAGATGCAAACATGGAGTTTTATTGAGATGAGAAAGCAAGGCAGTCATTACACTGTAAATTCTTTATAAGATAAATTGACAGTTTTATTCACTTATATTGAATGATCATTCTATTTTTAAATATTATTTTTATCATCTCAAAGAAAAACGTATTTGATAATGTCTTTTAAGGACTAACTAATATCATTATTTGTAGCTCGTTATCATCAGCCCCCAACACTTATTGAGTAAATCCTTGCTTAAGCACAAATTACTTAAAGGGCCACTGAACTCACCAAGTGCTCTTTATAGTATGAAAGAGCAAATAATTCTATGTTAAAATTATCTATTTTTTGATAATTACACAATAAAAGCTAAAAAAGCAAAGTTTTAAATCTCTGTTTACATACAGTCTATCCTGCCTACTCTACTGGCTGTTGCGTGAGTAATTAGCATAGTGCTGAGTGCAGTGTGCACGGGTCTATGGGGCAAGGCTGTGATTGATAGGCACAGCATTCCGTGGTTACAAGTTCACGGAATATTGTTTCCACTGTTATTATGCATTCTGGGTGGTGACATGCAAATGAGGCTCAATATGTACCTCTCATTCTCATAACATTGGGTCCTTTTATGTAGATGTGTGCTACTTTCAGGATAGCCTTGGATTAGGTAAAGTGCCAGAAACCCACTCATAGACTACATTTTAACCCGTACATGGTGCTCATCAGTGAGAAGTTGGTTGTTGTTGGAGAGTGTCCTCAGACCTATCATGAAGTATATTATAGTGGGTAGAAAGGTAATTGGAAAAACTTGCAGTGTAAGTATAATATGAAAAGAGAAAGCCATTCTGAGTACAAATATATATCCCATGCTGCCCCCTGAAAATGTTCTGCCATAGGCCTGTACCTTGTTGTCCTTGTAAACTCTGTGAACACATGATTTATGTTTTTTCTCTGCATTCAGGAATGTAATAGCCATCAATTAATTCATAAGTAACATATTTAGGAGTTTGCAGCAGTCATTTCAATGGACAGATACATTTGGGATGGGTTAACCCTCTTTCTGCTTCTGCTCTCTGCATGGAGCTCTTGCTGTCAGTCTTCCTGGGGGACTTGCCAGAGTCTCATGCAAACAAACACTTAATTTATGATTTTTTTCTTTAAAAAAGGCACCTATTTAAAAAATGTAAGAAGTATTTCAGCATGTCTTTAGGTGTACTTTACAGTGGTGTGCTCCAAGCTGTGCTGAATCAACCGACCCTTTAATGCAGTAGACCCTTTTTTGCTACATTATTTCTTAATGGACAGTATTTATAGTGCAGCTAAGGATTCTGGATAGTGGCATGCAAATAACAGTCATTTAGAACACCGCCTTGAATTGGAAATGTGTTTTGATAATTTTTTCTAAACCTGCTGGGTTCTTTACTCACACCTATCCAATAATACTTATGTTAATCAAAGACTATAGTATGAACATTTTAAAAATTAATGTATTTTATGTAACATGGATGTTTTTTATGAAAATGTACTGCAAATGTCTTACAGTTACAATGTGTCATATGAGATATGAATTACTCAGCTTCATTTACTTGCCATTATATTGCTAGAATGTACGAGATGTACCTTAGTTATGTGTCAGCACCCACATATGGGAAGATTTACTGCCCTCCGAATATAAACAAGTATTTTCCTCTCTCTGACTCAAACCAGATCCAAAAATAGTTTTTATCTGTTCTTACAGCTCAAATGTTACCACAAGAAGTTCCACAGCCCAACACGGGATGTCATATTCCGTGTGCAGTTTCACACGTGTGCCATCCATGACCTTGGTATTGTGTTTGGGAAGGACGATCTAGATGAGGCTTTCAAAGGTATAGTAAGAAAATATGTGTAGGGTCATGTTGTGAATGGCAGTTTCCAGTTACTTTAAATAGGGGACCACCCTCACAGGGTCGGTAAATAGAGATATGTTTTTGGAGACCCTTGTATCATAAATAGTATATTTTTATTCGGAAACAGTAAATTTAATCTAAGAAAGTGCATCTTCTTAATAGACACAGGTAACTTACCTCCTCACTTAGTCTTTTATTGAAGAGTACAATTTCAAATAGTTCTGGGGTGGGTTGCAGCCATGGCCAGATTTTCCATTAGGCGAGTTAGGCACTCTCCTAAAGGCGCTTCTCATTGAGAGGCACCTGATTTTTTAATTTTAAATCTATAAACTTCAGTCACCCCCCCAAGTGAGATGCCCCTGCATTCGGTGTGGGAAAGAGTGATGTGCTGCACAAAATTGCCCCTCTATTTAAAAATTGTGATTTGATTTTGCTGCCTAGGGGCTCCAAAAACCGAAATCCGGGCATGGTTGCAGCTATACCAGTTGATGGTGAGTGTTTCTGACTATGCAGCCAAAATCCCATCAGAACCTTTCAGCAACAACTGCTATACATGCAACCTCCAACAGAGCTCTTTCTAAGTGATAAATCCTCTGGTCGATTGATCCTTGAGTACTTGCATATGATTAACATTTTTGATCTTAAATATAGTTTTATTTTAGTAGATTTAGTTTTAGTTGATAACAATGTACTGGTATTTAAAAAAAAATCTTATTTAGACTTGAATTTTACAATAACAAAACGTATCTGTGGCCCTTTCATTCAGAGTTTAGATAGACCATATCAAAAAGATCCAACTCACTTTCAGTCAAATGCCATTCGATTTATCTTTAGGGTAAGACAAATCCCATTCTTCAATCTCCCAATTTTGAAATCCCCTTACATTGGGTGAGATGTACTAAGACATGCCAGGGGCTTTGATGGGCTGACTTTGCAATTTTCCCAGTAGAGCATAGCCATTGCACCCTAATATGATGTTTAGTAAACATCTTCCATTGTGTAAGTTAAGAGTCATTACCGGGTGCTGACAAGGAGAATAACCATTCATCTTTTGCTTCACTCACTTTGCACCTGTTATATGGAAATGACCTCAGCTTAAGATGTTGCCGCCACTCTTAACCTTTGACCTGTGGCCAATATTAGCCTCACAGGCCCTGCTGCCTGTAATATCCTGCAGGATGTCACTTTCCCCACAGTGGGAGATTACCATTTGCTTGAGACATCAGGGGAAAGTCCATTATCAGACAACTAAACCACCTTGTCCACTTATTGCCGAGTTGTGCTTAAGAACCAGTCCATTTAATTCCTAATTATCATTATATGGCCAATACTACAACATCAACACATTCCAAAAATAACTCCGCATTATTGCTGTCCCTCTAAAAAACCTTTCTATCATTGTCCTATTTTATTTACTATCAATAAATCAATACATAGTTTGCATAATTTATTATTTGCATTTGCTTTGTCATAAGTGGCAGAGTTCATACGTTCAACTAACACTAAATGCATATTTTGTTTTGCCATAATAATGCTTTTATATATATATGTGTGTGTGTGTATATATATATATATATATATATATATATATATATATATATATATATACAGTATGTACGTAATATATAATGTAATATATATCATATTGGCCTGAAAATAAGGAGGGGGGAATTTACTGGAATTGCACTAAAAGTAATTATTATATACCTGGATGGTCTTGAAAGCTCATGCAACGTAGTTACCCACCATTTCCATTATGTCTACTTGTTGTCTCTTTTAGATGAGCGGTTTCCTGAGTATGGGAAGGTGGAATTCGTCTTTTCTTATGGTCCTGAAAAGATACAAGGTGAGACTTGATTATGATTCATACTACCCATCCAAACTTACAGCAAGCTAGGCAAACATAGTTATTAGCATAAAAAGCACCTGGCAAGACTTCCTCTGAAATGCCTTTCATTCACAAGTTAAGATAAAGGCAGGTCCAGCATTTTGCTTTTGAGCTGTTTCTATATTTCTTCAGTATTGGTTTGCTAAACTTAAAATTATTTATTTTTTATGATAATTTTTTTTAAATCATACTATGTTAATGGTACTATAGAACACTTTGGAAAAGACTGTCTCATTTCAGAAAACGTTAAGTGGAAGTTTACAAAGTCGGATAGAAATTTCAGTGGGATTATTAAGGCTAATGTTTAATGGTGCTTAAAAGATTAGTGTTGGGCTCATACAACAAGGCGTGATTTGTTAATTTAATAAACCATTAGACATAATAACACCATTTAAACAAGTCAAATTCAATGTATTTGAGGGAGGGTCTGCCCAGGAGTTTGCACTGATAACAATCTTTATCAGCCTCTGTGGTCAGAAACAATGAAAATATCCTCCTGGGCAGATTATCCCCCACCATCTGGAAACTTGATAGGTTTAGAGAGAGTTGGTTGTTTTATGAAATTGTGCATTACTACTCGTTTATGTATAGTACATGACTTGGCAACATGGATCCAGCTATAGACATGGTACATGGTCCATTTATAGTGTAGTTGAGATATTTTGGTTTTCTTGTATAATATTTTAGTAGAAAAGTGGTAGAAAAATATGAATATCTTGAAAGACGATGTGCTGTCAGTGAAACAAATGGAAAAGGATTGGCCCTGGAGGCATTTTATGAGAAGTATAACACTGTGGCCTCTCAGCCCCACCACACATTCTTTCCAGTCATGAGGAAAAGGAATTATAAAGAGAATTGAACTGTGTTTAGCACAAATAGCCAGTGTTTTGGTAAATGTACAGACCACACAGGCAAATACAAACACACGCCTAACCTGACCGTATAATACATATTTTTGGAGAACACAAGTCATTATTTTGGGTTTGGTTTGACTGATGATGTTCTTAGTCAATCAGAAACTCGGGCCAAAATGCTTGCTGTATACTGGCTGGTTCGAACTTTCTATATGTCTAATGTTATAAACTCATTCATTTTAATATATCTTTATTTGTTAGGAATGGAACACTTGGAGAATGGTCCTAGTGTTTCTGTGGATTACAACACCTCCGACCCCCTCATCCGCTGGGACTCATATGATAATTTTAACATTCATCGGGAGGACAGCATGGAAGGTGCGTGCTATGTCCTTAAATAAAACCCACTATTATAGCTCAGCCTCAATTTTATTGCATATTCATGGTAGAAGTGACAAATTATACAGATATTTATGCTGTCTGTTCTGTAGCTACTATGTAATAATATTATAGATACAAATGAATAAAGCTAAAGTAAAACAATAGAGGAATGAAATCCCTTGCACAATTACTTATTAAAAGATAGATAGCTTTCTAGTAGGTCTCAGTGTCAGGCAGCAGCTGTAAAGGATGATAAAATATTTCCATGAACACAAATATGTATAGATGCAAATGAAGACCTAACTTTTTAAGTCTTTAGTAAAATCTCATCTCTGATTATTGAGTATGGTTTTCAACTCACCTTTTCAAAAAGGTTTTTGTGGAACCACAAATGGATTAGAGATGGAGAACAAAATCAGGGAAATTATAAGACTTTTATTTTAGGACCGAAAGGTAGCCCCATTAGGATTCCATGGACTAGAGAAGTGTATAAATATAATTAGATTATATACATTTATTTATGGTAATTCTAAGTGTTGTCAAGGAACCCTCATAAGATAAAAAATAAAATGGAACTCAGTTCTCTAACTGAAGATAAAAGAAATGTGGTATCTCCATTAAACTGGTACCTAGAAACTCATATATAAATAACAAACTACAATGTTTTTTTTCTCTGAGTATCTTCAACTTTATCAAATCATTTATTTTTCTTCACAAAAAAAAAAAGTCAAATTTAATTAAACTTACCGTCTAACGAGGTTGTGGTTGAAGATGTGAGATGAACTGTAGGATGTACAAACTAATTAAGAATTTATGTGTAAAGATTATCCAGGGAGAATCACTTTCCTATGTTTTTTTCTTGTGTAAGGAATAGATTCACTTATTCCCCATGGGACATGTTTAAAATAGTTTTATCTTATGTTTTAATTTTTGATGTAACATTATTTATTTATGTATTTTTTACATATTTATTTGTTTATTTTTGTGTATTATCATCATTATTTTCATTAGCTCTACTTATTATTTTTGCTTCTTTAATTATAATGTAAAAATGTTTTTTTTTGTGAGTAGTAATGGTATTATTTTTTATTGAAGCTCAAAAAGTAGAACACATCTAATTATAATTGTACATTTTCAAGATGTATAAAATCACTTTGATACATTAAACAGGTATACTTGAAAACTTATGAGATCATTGGCACAATGTAAAATGTTCTTGCTACCCTCTTAATAATGGAATCAGTGCCAGATTGTTAAATAATACACTCAATCCTTTTAGTGGTCCATGGTGGTTTTATCAATTAATCTTTAAGAGCTCCTTGAAAGTTCCTTCCAGTTGACACTCTTAAAAAAAGAGTCAATTTAGCAGCATTGCAGAAACACATCCAAGTTGTTACTGGAATTGAATGCAAGGGATGTAGAGGTCAAGAAGGGCAAGGGTTGGATCACTCTCGGAGGTGAAGGTGCAGCTTAGGAGTATACGACTCAGATTTCTAAGCTGGTGGTCTGGAAAACTTAAAGTATCTTCATCAAAGTGTCTGAAGCAAGAAGATGAGACACAACATTTCTATCTGATTCGGATTTAAAAACACACTTTACACTTTTCTTCTATATCATTGTTTATTTTAGGAATGAATTAAGATGCTCCCTCTCTCCTAAAGTTTTTATTTCATGTGATTAATTACCTCTTGTACTGAGGCATGATATTGATGATGAGTGTGTCCATTTAGTATAAAAGAGTGTAATGGATAAATCTTAACACTGAAAGTCTTTGCAACTGTTATTTTTTATTCAATTGGGCATGCTCCTCCAATTTATCCCCCACCCCTCCTGTGAGAGATAATTTTACCTCATGTAATTACTTATTAGGAGAGTGCTGCATCATATTTATATATGTTATGCTTATTCAACTTCAATATCAATCATCCAACTTTCCCACTGCAATAAAATAATAAAAAACAATGAGCCTCCTTCAGTTAAGCTTTTGGGAGATCCGGGCTGCGGAAATGTAGCCCGCAAGTTTTTTTGCTATTCAATTGGCGTCTTTTTGCGGTCTCCAATCGCGTTGCAAGCTCTTGCCTCCGATTCCCTGCGATGGTTCACATCGCAAGTTAATGCCCCTCCAAGCCTTTGATATTGCACGACCGCAAGAGTTGCGAACACTAAAATTGCAAATCACTATGCTCCGAGTCCCCCTCACAAAGCAAGCCGTCAAGCCCGCAAATGGCAAAAGTCGAACCACAAGTCATGGGTACCAAGGAGGACTCGCAAATGGCTTAACGACATGTCCGTCGCACTGTAAATGCACATATACACACATTACTGTACTTTTATTAAAAGGGAAGTGATGTTAGGTCTTAGAATTAATAGCACAACATTCTCATGCTCACAAATCTGCCAAATAAAATTCTTTATTTCATGTTTAATTTCCGTGTTATATCGATACTGGCAATCAATGTGTTAATGAAGTAATGATGATGACGTCTGTTTCCATTGGCTGTTTCTAATTTAAAGTTACGGCCTTGCTTGATTGATCATGTTCAAGCTCGCAAATGCTACATACAGTAGCATGGTTTACAATGGTTTTACTTGCAGCCTCGGCCAATTGAATAGCACCATAAGTTGCAGATGCTGCTTCCCACAGACTAACGGCCTACATCACGCAACTTGTGGGCTTGCAATTGAATGAGGCTCAATATGTTTTCTACATATAATCAGTGGTTCATGATAAGCATTTCAGCTAACAGAGGTTTAATCTAAAAAGATAATTCATTTGGTTTAAGAAAACACAGAAATTGGATTTAGAGAAGAGACACTGGTTACAGTTTGTCTATCTTGTGATTTAAGCTCTAAAATTAAATTTTCTGCAATATGTGTTCTGGAAATTCAAAATGTATTAGTATATTGGCTTATAATTGCACTTTATATGTTTGGGGTTAATAAATCATAGCACAGGCTGTTCAGTGGTCCCTGTATAATATCTGCCTTGTGCTATATTTTATCACATTATCTGCAATGTTCTTTGTGAGCCTAATGGGGAGCATGGATTTGGTGCCAGTCTCTCTTGCTTTCTCCTGGTGCCAGCATCCCTTCTTTATCCTTTCCCTGGTTGCCAGTCTCTCTGGCTTTCCCTTGTTGCCAGCATTTCTTGATTTCCCTTGGTGCCAGGGTCTCTTGCTGTATTCTGGTGCCAGCTTCCCTTCTTTGTCCTGGTGCTAGCATCTCTTGCATTTCCCCTTGGTTGCCAGCCTCTCTTGTTTTCCCCTGATTGTCAGCCTCTCTTGATATCCTGGTCCCAGCATCCCTTATTTCCAGGTTGCCAGGCTCTATTGCCTTTCCCCTGGTTGCCAGTCTCTCTTGCCTTTCCCCTGGTTACCAGCCTCTCTTGTTTTCCTCCTTGGTTGCCAGCCTCTCTTGCTTTCTCCCTTGGTTGCCAGGCTCTATTGGTATTCCCCTTGGTTGCCAGGCTCTCTTGCCTTTCCCCTTGGTTGCCAGCCTATTTTGCTTTTTCCCTTGGTTGCCAGGCTCTTTTGCCTTCCCCTTGGTTGCCAGGCTCTCTTGCTTTTCCCCTTGGTTGCCAGGCTCTATTGCCTTTCCCCTGGTTGCCAGCCTCTCTTGCTTTCCTCCTTGGTTGCCAGCCTCTCTTGCTTTCCTCCTTGGTTGCCAGTCTCTCTTGCCTTTCCCCTGGTTACCAGCCTCTCTTGCTTTCCTCCTTGTTTGCCAGGCTCTCTTGCTTTTCCCCTTGGTTTCCAGTCTCTCTGGCTTTCCCTTGTTGCCAGCATTTCTTGATTTCCCTTGGTGCCAGGGTCTCTTGCTGTATTCTCGTGCCAGCTTCCCTTCTTTGTCCTGGTGCTAGCATCTCTTGCTTTTCCCCTTGGTTGCCAGCCTCTCTTGTTTTCCCCTGATTGTCAGCCTCTCTTGATATCCTGGTCCCAGGATCCCTTATTTCCAGGTTGCCAGGCTCTATTGCCTTTACCCTGGTTGCCAGTGTCTCTTGCCTTTCCCCTGGTTACCAGCCTCTCTTTGCTTTCCTCCTTGGTTGCCAGGCTCTCTTGCCTTTCCCCTTGGTTGCCACCCTCTCTTGCTTTCTCCCTTGGTTGCCAGGCTCTATTGCCTTTCCCCTTGGTTGCCAGGCTCTCTTGCCTTTCCCCTTGGTTGCCAGCCTCTCTTGCTTCTTCCCTTGGTTGCCAGGCTCTTTTGCCTTCCCCCTTGGTTGCCAGGCTCTCTTGCTTTTCCCCTTGGTTGCCAGGCTCTATTGCCTTTCCCCTGGTTGCCAGTCTCTCTTGCCTTTCCCCTGGTTACCAGCCTCTCTTGCTTTCCTCCTTGGTTGCCAGGCTCTCTTGCCTTTCCCCTTGGTTGCCAGCCTCTCTTGCTTTCTCCCTTGGTTGCCAGGCTCTCTTGCCTTTCCCCTTGGTTGCCAGGCTCTCTTGTCTTTCCCCTTGGTTGCCAGCCTCTCTTGCTTTTTCCTTTGGTTGCCAGGCTCTCTTGCCTTTCCCCTTGGTTGCCAGCCTCTCTTGCTTTCTCCTTTGGTTGCCAGGCTCTCTTGCCTTTCCCCTTGGTTGCCAGGCTCTCTTGCCTTTCCCCTTGGTTGCCAGCCTCTCTTGCTTTTCCCTTGGTTGCCAGGCTCTCTTGCCTTTCCCCTTGGTTGCCAGCCTCTCTTGCTTTTTCCCTTGGTTGCCAGAATATCTTGCCTTTCCCCTTGGTTGCCAGACTCTCTTGCCTTTCCCCTTGGTTGCCAGGCTCCCTTGCCTTTCCCCTTGTTTGCCAGCCTCTCTTGTTTTCCCCTTTGTTGCCAGCCTCTCTTGCTTTTGCCCTTGGTGACCAGCCAATCTTGCTATTCCTGGTTCCCCAGTCAGTCTCTGGTCTAAGACTAGCTGAATTGGCCATGATACACTTTAGTAGGTGTGAGGGGATTGGTATTTCCTCTCCAGGATTATGAAACAAGTGTTTACAAACTCAGACATAAGTGTTACTGGACTGACCTGGGGAAATCCAAAAACACCTTAATCCTGATTGTTTCCTGTAATACTAAACCACCTCTGAAGAAAATTTTGAATTTATTTAAACTGTACTCGGGAATCTCCTTGCTGCCTTATATAAAACTTGTTGCAATATATCTATATATTTTGGCCTTTGTTGCAATACCTGTTTCTCTAGGACACACAGCATGTCAAGGCAACTTAAAAGTGACATCTAGAATTATTAGTGCAGTTTTTTGATGGACAATCAAATTAAGTTGAAGGATCAACAATGATGATCAAATGACTGCTCACGATGATAGCATGTAACATTTAATTTGTAGGACATGCAGCAAAAGAGTTAAAATGAATTATGTATTTGGTAAATGATCACTGAAGTTCCATATTTTCATTATGTGTCAAAATAATGTTTGCTGCAATTCTCCAAACTACATATGTGGTATTACCGGTATATGGGAAGCTACACAGCCTTTGTGCACAAATATGCTACAACTATGACTATTATATTTAAATACTTAATTTCTTGTAAATACATTATTAATTTTCCCTATCCAATTCTCCATTTCTCCTATGCAATATGGCTCATAGCAGCTCCACACATTTTGCCTTAATTTCACTGTTCTAGATGAAGAATCTCAGCTCTGTGATCCTCCCCAGAAGACTGAGTAACTTACTTCATGCTCTTGGAAGTCTGGAACTTGTTTTTTTTTTATTTTTTGCATATATCAATACCATTTATACCAAAACAAAATTACACCTCCCAGCATGCTATGTAGAGAAGAGAGGAAGTGTGCAGCAAAAATTCACTAGCTCCTAGTTATTACATTGTGCACACTTGCAGTGTAGTTACTATTTAAATTATACCACATTTTTATTTTGATTTATCAACTTGATTATGAACCATATTGTCACTTGCTTTAGCAAAAGTCCTTTTCCCACTGAGCACAAACAGGGCTTTTGTCTGGAAATACTGATAATCTAATGATGCTACTCTGATGGCTGAAAATGCAGAAGAACTAAAGGGCCTCTTGATGAGGCTGAAAGAAGAAGGTGCAAAAGCTGGCCTGCTGCTCAATGTTAAAAATATGAAGATCACAGCAAACCACAATCTCAGGTACTGGCAAATAAATGGGGAAGAAGTGGAGGCAGTGAAAGATTTTATTTCCTGGGCTCCAAGGTCTCTTCAGATGGTGACAATAGCCATGAAATTAAAAGCTGTTTGCTACTGGGGAGAAAAGTAGTGGCAAATCTGGATAAGCTATTATTAATTAAAGACATAGTAACATACGGATGTGAGAGCTGGACCATAAATAAGGATGAGCACCATAGAATTGATTCCTTTGAATTGTGGTGTTGAAGAAAATTGCTTAGAGACCCTTGAGCTGCAAGAAGATCCAGTCAATCAATACTACAGGAAATCACCCAAACTGTTCACTGGAAGGTATGATCATTATTATGTCATATTTTGGTCATATCACGAGAAAACAGGATTCCCTACAAAAGACTCAGATGATGGGAAAGATCGTAGGCACACAAAGAAGGGGGAGGCAGAAGCAGAGGTAGAGATGGATAGATGAGATAATTGAAGCAATGAACACTAGTTTGATGGAGCACAGAGGGGTAATGGTTGACAGATGTGCCTGTCATGCTGCCTTCCATAGGGATATGGAGAATCAGACACAACTGAACAACAACTACTGAGACTACTTTTGACTAGATTTAAAATCCTAAAAATAACTTTTTGTAATTTTTGTGGTGTCAGTATGTCCTGTTTCAAAGGCAATTTCAACATCACAGCCCAGTTGATGCTGAATTCTGGCAGCCGTACAGACCTTTACTGATAGCCTCTTGAATCGTCTCCTCATGTTTTTTGATGTAGAGGAGACATCTCCATGAGCATTAAACTGTTGGCGATTACTCTTCTTGTGTTAAGAACCCTGAAATTAAGTCATTGAAAAGCTCTGCGTCCATGAATCAACTAAGGCCGAGCGAGTGAGCCCCATGAATAAGATTTTCCATTAAGTGGCAGAAAAATGGTTCTCAGTGCAAAGCTCTTGAAAGCCTGAATGGCACAGGCAGGAGCATAAAGAATGCCACAGACTGGCCAAGGAGGGGGGAGCCGCCTCTGGGGAGGACTCTCTGTATTAGCTGCAGCCTTGTATGTAAATGGTGGAAAAAGAATGAAAACAAAAAAAGTGGTGGCTTTGGGAGAACATATTTTAGGATTAAGACATATCCAATCTGTGTTAACTCCTTCACTACTGTCCGGTGCACTTCAAATTTTTAAACTTACAAAGTGGACAAATAATTGATGTGTGTTCAAAATGGTAGAAAATGTATATTTGATGGTAGAAAATGTACATTTTATTTTTATAAATGCTTCTTTGTAATCATGGTAGTTTTTCTTTACTACGCTGCAGTGACAGATTGATCTTTCTCACAATGCTCTTTATCATTTATCAAAATAGTAGGTTAAACAAACTTTGAAGATAGAAAAATCATATACTGTATGTTTGCTCAACAAGTTCAGACAGAAAGGGCTAACGCTTTATACAACCAAAGTGGGAGATTGTTGTTGTTGTTGAGTCATGTCCGACTCTTTGTGATCAGCATGCCAGGCACATTGTTATGTCTCTGGATGTGCTTATCCATATGGTTTTCTTGGCAAATATACTGGAGTGGTTTTGTTAGTTCCTTCTCCAGTAGACCACTATTTGTCTGACCTCTCTGCTATGACCTCCCCACCTTGGGCGACCCTAAATCGTAAAGCTCACAGCTTCATTGAAGTACACAAGCCCCTTCATCACAAGGTAGCGATCCAGGAGGGGAAAATGGGAGATTCCACTATAGTATTCATAAATTACTAAACTAAAACAAATAGCAGGAATTTAGATTTTTTTATGTTAAGAAAACTTTCCAAAAATGAAAATATGATGTCTGTACAGTTGGAGTCAGGCAAGTTAAATAGCTAAAACACTTCTTATGAAAAGCACAGACTCAAAGCTTAATATCCAACTTGTGGAATCTGTAGATCAGACAAAAGGAAATTAATCTATTTCTGCCAAATAATTAGAATAAATTAGATGCAGATTTTATGCAGAGTTAATATGCTCTGCTTAAAGCACCTCAATATTTTAGGAAACACTTGATGTTTGTAAAGAGTAAAGTATGTAACAAGATAAAATTATTAGCAGATATTTAAATTACCACTTAATTCAGCCAATTTGGACCACATCACAGTGATCTCCTAAAAGCATGTTGAAATACTTTTTTGAATTTTTGAGATACAAGCATTTTTCACTGAGAAATAAAATAAAATAAAATCTGTGTAACAGAATGCACACTTGCATTTGCATCTCAGCAGCCAATCAGGTTGAAGGGTGTGTCCCATTCAAGTCAATGGTAAGACAGCTTATACATCCAGGATGAAGGGAACAGATATTTTTTGTAATAATTTTTGTAATGTGAAATGAAAATTCTGCTCTCTTGCCTCTCTGGAATTTGAACAATGCAGCTCAGAGGGAACAGTGCTCTGCTCTGGTGCCCTCCGTGTAGATATCAAAGGACTAAAAATAACCCTTAACAAATCTATCTGTGCAGGCATGGTATGCTGGGGTCATCTAAACAGGTCAGCTATGGGCTAACTGGTCAGTGTAGTCCAGAATCCAGGGAAAAGCTGCTATCAATCACTGTCTTCCCTATTGACATTCACCGCACTGCACACTCTTTGCGGCTATCTGATATTACTCATGCAACAGCCAGTAGGCAGGATAAACTGTATGTAAACAGAGACTTACAACTTTAGATTTTTAAAATGTTATTTGTGTAATTAAAAAAATAGACCATTTTAACATACAATCCTGTGCTCTTTCACTCCATGAAGAGCACGTACAGTGAGGTAAATGACTCTTTAAGTAATGCACATTACATTATTTTAGAGAAAATCTATTTTTTAGCAGATTAACTGCCTATATTCTCTTATAAGTTTGTATAGTGTTAGACCAGATATGCCACTCCAATAGAATTTATATATAATTAAAATAGATATTGCAGTTCACCGTTTGCAGTGCTTAGTGAATCTGGGAAAATTAGCTTTTTTTGAAAATAATGATTTAGTTTTACTTTCTATGCTACACCTCACCTATAAAGAATGTCAAGAAGAACTTATGGAGAAATGGATGACACATTGGAACTAATTAATCCAAATGAGAGAGGGTGTGTGCTGCAAATTGAGGGACTTCTGTGGTCATATATCTCAAATGTACTATTTTGAAGAATTACACTCCAAACATATTCAAGATATTTTTGGAATGGAATATTTAAATAATACAGCTATTCATTTATTTCCTATTACATGAAATGATCTACTATTTTGTTCTGCATCCTGGAGAGGGAAGAATCCTTAAATACATAGAAAAGCTCTATCTGTACCATGGAAATGTGGCATCTGTAACTACCCAAGCATTCGTTAGTTCTAATGAAGATGCTCATTAGATTGAGAAAACAGTAGAGGTGATACGTGATACATTCAGTAATGAATAATTGGGTGAAAAAGATTGTAATGGTTTCTAAAAACATTTTGTCCATTAAAAAATAGTTTCTTAGTTTCAGATCACTCATTTTAATTAGGAGGCCAACAAAAATGTTATAGTGCATTCCAGAACATGTGACGGAGGTACTTTTACCATTGTGTGTCTGTATTGTACCTTTTATAAAGATGAGAAGAAGAAGAAGTGGAGGCAGTGACAGATTTTATTTTATTGTGCGCCAAGATCCCTTCAGATGGTGAATGTGGTCATGAAATAAAAAAAAAATTGGTTCTAGGGACGAAAGCTATGGCAAGTCTGGACGAGCTATTAAAAAGTGATGATATTACATTATCAACAAAGGTCTGCATAGTTAGAACTCTGGTATTCCCAGCAGTAACATACGGATGTGAGAGCTGGACCATAAAGATGGCTAAGCGCCAGAGAATGTATTCCTTTGAATTGTGTTGGAGAAAACTGCTTAGAGTCCCTTGGACTGCAAGAAGATCCAATCAATCAGTACTTCAGGAAAGGAAGCCAAACTGTTCACTGTAAGGTATGATCATGAGTCTGATGCTTAAATATTTTGGCCATAACACGAGAAGACAGGATTCCCTAGAGAAGACTCTGATACTGGCAAAGATTGAAGGCACATGAAAAAGTGGACGGCAGAGGCAAGGATGGATAGACGAGGACATTGAGGCAATGTACATGAGCCTGAGGGAGCTCAAAGCTGCAGTGGCTGATTATGTGCCTGGAGTGCTATGGTCCATAGGGACACAAAGACTCGGAAACGACTGAACAACTAAACAAGTGTGAATGTTGTAACTTTGCAAAGTGAGCAGTGTTGCTATGACGGAGTCTACACCCCCCCCTCACCTCGCCCCAAATCCGCCTCTTCTATTCATAACAGCTTGGGAATGTGTGCACAATAATAATCAAAGTTTCCTCTCTGTTAGTCCAGCTTTTAATAGTTGCTACCAGGAGATGCAGCGTGGCTGATGGTTCCAGCTCTGTGCTGGCACTCTAAATATGAGAGATTGCGGAGCCAGCACTGACTATCCTGCTACTCACCCGCCCATATGTATTCCTGTTTTTGTCTTCCTCTGTCTTTTCACATTGTGTATTTGTCTCATGCAACTGACACTTGTCATAATGTTATTGTTGTTCGGGTTGTCCACACTTTTTAGTTATCTTGGTGGCAAATAGCCCACAGGAATAAATTAAAAGCACACATACTTGGCCCAGAAAAGCAAAAAAAAAAAGCAGATTTAACACATGTCCCTAAAATGTGGAGAAAAGTGCAAAACCAAACAAGGTCAGAGAGAAGGTGGCTGTTAGCTGGATGCAGAGAATTAATCACATAATTTAAAGCAACACTTACTCATCTTACAAAGGAGTTATTAAAGAATAGTTAGGGAAGACATAATTTGAATTAAAGAAAAAAAAATTAAGTTTTTTCTATGCATTTAAACAATTAATTACTATCATCCAAGGCTGTAAAAAGCTCCAGATCTCTATAGCCTCTGAATGATATATTGTCTCTAGGATGGGAGCCGCCCAGGGAGAAGTATCAAACTGAAAAACTTTGTGACCACTCATTATTACCAGGCAGTAGTGTAACATGAGCTGCTAGGAACATACACAAATACACTTTCTAGTCGCCTCCCACTATCTTTATGCATGTACTGTATGCCTTTTTGTAGAGTATTCCCCGCTGGGCGTCTTCCATCCCAAAGACAATGTATCATTCCCAAGGTGGAGAAAGATGGATTATTTAAAGGGCTGGATTATCCATTTAAGATATTTAAAGGTACAAGTTTCTGTGGCATTTTTATATGTGCCCATTGATCCTATTCAATCAATTTGACCTCACCCACTTGTGTAACATAAAGGGCCAGATGTTCTAAAGAGTGAAGGATTAGAGAAATGTATAACCATCTCTGTTCCTATGTCATCCTATGGGGCCATTGTACTAAATCATGCTCCCAACACTTTTCCAACAATTAACCATTTAGTATGTAGTGCCTGGAAACTGGAGTGGTCTCATCTCACTGATGAAAACATGGCATGCTTTTTGACTGTACAACCAGTGTTTCTAAAAATAATGTATATGGGTTGAAACATTTAATTTAATTTCCAAGAACCTTGCCCAGAAGAGCTTACAATCTACAGGTACAGATATAACATAAAGGATTTGATGATGATACATTTTAATCCATTAAGACGAGGTAGACACTAGTGGATTATGGAAGAATGTGCATTGCATGTAGGGATGGGATCTTTGTATTGAGACAAACATGACTACATTATGTTTTCTGGCAGAACATACTTCTTTTTTTTATTTCCATGATTTAAAATCCCTGTAGGAATCCAATGGAACATTCCGCCTGGCACCAGTGGTGCTGGATTTTATCAATCTGTCAGTTCTAGCCAATCAACATATTCCGTAAAGAACTCTTTATATGGAACTGTAAGAATAGAGAGCCCTGATTGGCTTATATGTTGACTTATTTAAAATACTAGTGATGTAGTTGAGAGATTGTTATTACTTAACAACTGCCGGCAAAATTTATGTTTCTTTTAAAACCTAAGGCACTAATGGAAACTCCTAACTCCGGAAAAGGAAGGAACGCAGATCAAACTATTCTTTGCTAGTCAGGAACATTATTTTTGCACATCAGGTTGAAGATACTGATTATGTATTTTTCTAAATAAGTAAATAGATCAATATTTTAAATTGTAGGAAATAATTTTCTTATTTTCTGCTCAGAATTCTCACAAATACAGTTATTGCACTACACTCTGGGAAACTGGGCAGGGACCTACGAAAGAGTCCACAATGCATTTCCACTCTTTAGTCCAATAGCACTTTATGCATGGCTTCTTATAGGCATATGCTTGCTGTATTACAAGGCTTTAAAGCATAGCATAGGATGGATTATGCACACGTTGGCAAACTACCCACAGATGGCACCATTTCGTTCATAAATGCATGTCATCAATTTGGGGCTGGGGCAATATTTCCATATATCACAAATTATACCATGTTTAAGAGCAAAGTAAATATGTATATTTGTATATATATATATATATATATATATATATATATATATATATATATATATATATATATAGTTCCTTGCTGCATTTATCTGCTCTTATTCTTGCCCATTATAAGAATGATGACGTTCTCATTTTCTATTGGTTTCTAGAGCTGTCTCATCCGTAATTTAAGTCAAGTGCCTGGTTTGGTATAATATACGAGTGAACACATATTTCTAAACTGAAATGTTTTCCGGACCATTCAGGATTTACGGCTGTCGGCTGAGTACCGTAATATTGGGAGTGAAATGCTTTGATTAGACATGTAATGTAGGGGGGAAAAAAACTCCAACAGCCATTTTTACAGTATAACGTAAATTATACTGCTCGAATAGAGTATGGCTCTTAGTTTTTAAAGAGTTTTCTATTTTAAAGTAAAGTTAAATAGGAAAAAAAGATTTAGTTGCTTAGACAAATAATACTGAAAGTATCATTTAAGTCAACTCTGCATGAAGTTTAATGATTTGGTGATTTGCAGGGAAAGATGGAGCAGATCTAACAATGGGTTACCATGTGAAAAAAAAGTATACAGGGCATACCATGATATTTTGCATGTAGAGTTAAAATATATTATGTGATTGATATTTAGAAACACATTAAATAGAACAAACTTTGATTTATGATCATTCAAAAGATTTTCCTCCCAATGTTGTTTCTTTTAACAGGTCAGAAGTAAAATCTATATAAATATTTTCTGATGCTTTATGTCTTTTTTTTAACTTAAATGTACTTTTATTTCACATACAAAACAGCTTTTGTAATATTTAATATTTTTTTTTTTTTTTAATGTCAGAAATATTGAAGTATTTCTGTCCGACAAATTGAATTATTTCTCCACAAAGAGAGTCAATGTGTTAATTCCATCATTAGCGTTAGGGATGTTGGCGCAATCACAACGGCACTGAACAAAAATCTCAAGTCCAGCAGTAATTTTCTCCAACTTTCACCCAGCTACACAAAGAAATCAATTATCTCCAGCCCAACCCTTCATTTCCATCACATCTGTTGTGATGAGGAAGCCAGAGATAAGAATCTGTGATCTGGCCAAGGTCTCCGTCCAACAAGAGGACTCGACTTCACACAGTAGCAAAGAAATAGGATGCAGAGTGTAAATCGATTCAAATACAAGGAGCAATTTAATAAGACCACTATACAATAAAGAAAATATGTTTAAAAACTTTCTCTCTGGCTAAGAGCAGAATTAGAGAGGAAAAAGTCGTAAATCTAGTTTTAATTCGGAAAGAATACATGTTGATGCCAATACCAACTCTGGAAGCATCCATGATACTTTAATGAAAGTTGTATGTATGAGAGGGGCATTTATATTTTTAGAAAGCACGTCCTGCATTTCTTGATGCAAGCTGCCTCATTTGGGATATGAAGGAGAAGGGTGGTGGAGTCAGTTTTAATCAGATCCAATCTAACAAATCTTCCATGTAAAAGCACACCCCTCATGATCCACTCTCAGGATGTTATGCAACAATGACAACATGGAATTCTCTTTTGATTATTATTGTTTATTTGTAAAAGCCAACATATTCAATAACGCTATACAATGGTTATGTTCAAGGCAAAAAACAATAGCGATATTATCACCAAACAAAGAATGGAGGGCCCTGTCTTTGAGCTTAGAACCCTGTGTCCATAGTGATTTCCCCAAAGCACCATGCAAGATTGAAAACTCTAAAATTTCAGTCTAAAGGATTGATAACTAGAGTCTTCAAAAATGTTGACATTTTCTATTTTTTAAATCTATGATTAATACAGTTGCTAATGTTTTAGTTTATTACATACTTCACAAACAACTGTTCATGAAATACAGTGGTCTTGTGTTCCAGTGGTCAATGATGAAAGAATTAAATACAGAAGCAATGAATTCACAGCTATATTCTGTTTTCATGCTGATATTTAGAAACACTTTTTATATGTACAGATTTCCCTAAAATTCTGCTTATTGGAAAAGCAACATAATAAAGGAAGACTATGTAAAAAAATGCCTTAGTTACAACATTATCTTAGGAAGGACAAGAGTTACTAATAAGCAGATGTTTTTAGAAAGTTGAGAGTTTGGAGGAGCTTGTGCTCTGCTCACGCCATGCCACAATGTTCTGTCTTATGATATTCTAGGCCAGGGCATCCAGTTCTGTCTTGGCTGGTACTGAAGGAGCTCAATTGGAAGACCCTAGTTGTCCAAGTATCTGTATCAATCCTAAGGTTTCTCATTTATACAGGAGCTAGGACTGCAGATAGTGTGGCAGCTCTCAGGAAGGCCGGGCGCCAGGGTGAAAAAGCTAAATTTACATTGAAAGAGGAATTTGGCTGTGGCTGCCTGTCTGCCAGCTTCTCTTCTCTAGTTGCACCTTGTGCAGTTTTTAGGTCTGGTTAATTTTACATGCATTGAGATTTAAAGACAGCAACTTAGTAAACCCAACTTCATGGTCAGACAGTGAGAGGAGTCGACTACCCAATTCAAGTCATGGAACAGATTCAAGCCATGCTGGTGAGGGGAGGGGGTGGGTTGGAACTGAACACAGTGTTCTGAGTCTATGTTGTTCTTGCTGGAACCATTCGACCAGCATTGAGGAAGTGAGCTATTCTTGGTTCCTCTTGGAGAGAATATATCATTGGGTTTTGTAAATATCTAAAGATTGGCAGTAGTATTTATATGCTTTATTATTCCTTGTGTGGAAACAATGAATGGTCAGTATGTTTTTGGTATACCTTGCAAACCTAATAAATGAATACTTTAAAGATTGGTTGTAATGTTGTGCATACCATCTAATATAATTAATTACTGCGTTTTCCGGCCATGTAGATTTATTAATATTAAATTATCTTCATAACGGATAAAACAACAAGTCTATAAAAGTATATATGGGCATATGAGAATTAAAAAGTGGTAAACATTAGTTTAAATTGAAGCACATTGCTGTATGGATATTAACCAACTGACAAACCTTTTTTAACGTAACGGCTTGAAATTCCATAAAACATTGAAACCTACTAAAGTATAGATAAATATAAAATATTAACACATTTAAATCTTTTTTGTTGTTGTTGTTTAACGGATTTCAGGCCTGCATTAAATGGAAAAATAGATTTGAATATCTTTTGTTTCACAATGGAGTGTTTAGATTTTATATGGTGGATGGTGAGACCTTCTTGGCACCACTAAGGAGAGAGAGCAACTTTGACCCTGGCTATGACCAGGCATCTACTAGTAGTATGGGCAACGTCTGTGAAAAGATCTTTATATGCAAAAATGTTTTGGTTTATTTTAAGTGTAGTACTGCAAACGAATATATAAAAAAAAATAGGATTACAATGGTCCTTTATATATTTGGTCAATTTAAAGGAACTCATTTGATAGCAGTTTGTAAATATATATTTTAAAAAATGGTACTTTGTAAATAAATATTTTAAAAAAATGTTAATATAATGGTATATATATATATATATATATATATATGTATATATATATATATATATATATATATATATATATATATATATATAAAACAAAGTAAATGTATATTAAAGTAAATATATTTCTAAAACAAAACTAAAGTTTATCTAAAAATGGAAATCAAAATGTATACAATAGATTTTCAGATATGGTGTCTTTGTTACTTAGTTGTATTTAGTAGATTCCAGGCTCACTCTTCTAAGGGAATGTGTTTGACAATCTTATTCATTTAGAAAATAAATTCCTCACATGAGTTGCATATAAAAAAGGTCGTATTACCCCACTTGTGATAATAGGAAAATTAAATTAATTTGCATAATAAATGCAATTAGTTTACAAGCCACTCCGACATTGGCATCAATACATGTAACTTGACGTGCCCGCTGGCTCTGGGCATTGTGTGGAAGAATTCAGGCCAGTAACCAGAGCCGGGGAGAACAGACAATGCAACACAAATGGTAAAATCACTCCGGGAGTGAGGAAGAAGTGGATTAATTGGTATAGATAATGAGGATATGTGTTTTGGAGTGCAAGAGAGAGTGATTTCCAAGTTATGGAGGTATTAAAGGGATTATGTTATGTAAAAGAGATAGATAGAAAAAATAAAGACAGTCCATATGAAAGTTACTGTAGGAGATGGAGTATCACTATATGAGTCTTATATGGTAAACTTGGGGTCTACAAATGGGTAGCTAATATCTTCAAGTCCTGTATTTAAATTGTGTCTGTCTTGAGCATAGGATATAGAAAGTAAGAATTTATTTTACCACCACTGTTCTCCATATTTTCATTAATGTACCCAACAATGCCTGCTTGTAATATATAGCTGCTAAATGTATTGTTATGATATAACTAGGCTAACGTGCTTACAGTCTAATAGGTAGATAAGTAATACATAGACCAATGGTGGGTAATTTGGTCCTATGAGGATTGCCAACAGCCCAGGATTTCATTATCTCCCTGCTCTTGAATGCATACGTTTTCACATTTGCTCAATTTCATTTAATCTGATCCATCCACCTGAGCTTAGAGAGACAGTGAAATCTTGGACTGTTGGCCTCTCTTGATGGGGTGAGTTACCCACCAGAGACAATCCATTTATTGATAAACAAACAAAGTATTAGTGAATAAATATTGCCCAAATGGGAGTTGGTTTACCAAAAAGAAATACAATTTGTGATCATTTTCCATTTAGATTTTTTTATAACCACAGAATTTGTTGAGGTGGGCTCATAGTTTTGCTATAAATCTCCACAATAATTTGATATTCTGCTGAATAGGAATAATGTGCTATTTTTCAATCCGGATGGGGAGCTTGTCACTGCGGGTATCCACTCTCAATATAAATGTCAGTCCTGGCACTGCGTATCTGCATAGTTGGCAGCTGAACTGCGTCTATCTCTACGGTTTGGGCAGTCACAGATTTTTGGTTATATTTTATACACAGCCCATTTCATTTTTGTCTTTAAATATTTTTTTCTAGGAAATTTTATTTTTCAAACCCTGGTTCCAGCACAGCTTGTGCATTCCTCTGCCCCGTGCCCACACACAGCAATTACCAGATATTCAATTATGAGCAATTAAATGCCATGTCAGTGCAATTTGGCAGCTCCCGTTATATTCAGAGATTTTTCCCTTCAGCAATTTTGGCTGCAAAAAGGATTTGTGGCAGAGAACTGAATTCTGACGTCTAGGGAAGAGTTTTCACACATTGGAGTCATCTCTGGAGCTGCACTCGCCAGTGGCAACTGTGTACAGCAAGTATTAAGTAAACAAATAAAGTAGATTTACGTAAAAAATACTAACCACAATAAATAAATACATTATATACAGTATATATATATATATATATAAATATATATATATATATATATATATATATATATATATAAATATATAAAAATATATATATATATATATATATATATTTATATATATATATACATATATACATAACAACTAACTCAGAGGTGCTCAATAGAGAACGA
Source organism: Discoglossus pictus (assembly GCA_027410445.1). Classification (NCBI taxonomy): domain Eukaryota; kingdom Metazoa; phylum Chordata; class Amphibia; order Anura; family Alytidae; genus Discoglossus; species Discoglossus pictus. The sequence goes on along the minus strand of CM050173.1, from coordinate 88,609,729 downwards.
ACCAACCTTAATAGGTTAGTTCTATGGCCATGATAAGCCACTCTGAGAGCAACATCTTTTAGCTCACGTGTGCCCTTCACAGGGAGAAATATCCTGTAGTATATCCGTCTGGTCCCACTCAAAAGAGTGACAAGCCCCAAAATGCCAGGCAATTCTACCCTGAACAGGAAAAACGGCAAACCACATACGCGTTTCGGCCTTTGTGTGCCTCGTCAGTGAGGTGCAGCTGGCCTCCCTAAGGCACAGTGAGCAAGGGGTCCATGTCTGGAGTCCCCTATTACCCTTAGGGAGACTAAACCTTAAAGGTAATTTGCATATACAAAACAACTAAGTCAGAGGTGCTCATCAGAGAATGAAATAACCTTAATAGGTTAGTTCTATGGGCATGATAAGCCACTCTGAGAGCAATCTTGTTTAGCTCACTTGAATATACCGCAAGGGTTATGAATTTTGTAGGTAGATGGGTAATGGGTGCAAGACGCAAATATAATGTGAGGGTTAAAGTTTACGGAATTGTAGAAATAATATGTGCTGAATCCTGTTCCAAAAGCACCCCAAATGGTGCATTAATGTTTTAATATTCAATATAACAAGTAAATACAACAGAATATTATGGTTAATGTCACGTTCATATGCATATATAATATTTACTGTATGCTTAAGACCTCCACTCCCATTCCCACCCGCTCGTGCCCCTGCAGGACTCACAACACAGTGGCCACAGCACTGTGAGCATGTGCAAACCAGGGAGTAATCAGTATTTGTAGCACAAATATAAGAAAACAACCAATAGATTTGAATATTTTGTAATAACATTCAATTGATACATTGGTACAATATTATCTTATGCCATGTTATAGAATTGCTGCCCGTGTCTCTTTTAACTCTACACAATCCTAGTATCCAGTGGAGGAACTCCAGGCCCCACTATTAACAGCTGCAGCCTGAAGGGTGAATCATAATTTATTAGCAGATAATTATATTTATTATATAAGGTAATCTGTCCAAACAGGGGGAATCAGACTATTTACACATATTTGTTTTGCGTATTTATTGTCCCCAGCCCCTCTGGGGTATTTTAGTTGTAGATAATGGACCCTCATATGAATTTGCACTGGGGCCCTCCAATCACTAGCTCTGTCACAGCTACTGTCTAACATCAGGCCATTTTCAACTCTATTTTGATATATAACCACTTAGTGATGTGAGAAACCCCTTACCTGCTGCAAAGTTTGTCAGAAAGAGTTAAACAGTCAATGGCGTCCAGATGTGTAATTCCCATATGAATCCTATGTGATATCACATGTTATATTTATCAAAATGACTGATGTTATTGGTAAAATGTTTTTACTGAACAGCACTATCATGTCCAGACCTCTAATATTTGCTATTCTGCTAAATTGAGACCTATATTCATGGTTTGTCTTTAAGAGAGGGAGAGCGCTCTGGATTTGGCAGCCATGGTTTATAATAGAAAGAGAGACCCAGATGGATGAAGGAATGCCAAACATCTGGGTCTGCTCAGCCTACAGTTTGAGGATCTCATACAGATGTTTAAATGAAGAGTTTAGTTTGAGATGGGACTTAACAGTGAAGCCAATGTCACTTCATGTTGTGGCTTATGGAATGTTAAATATTATCATCAGAATGTTCCTATAACTGGGCAGATGGACATCAAAAATAACATATTTACCTTTTCTGGTAACTAATAGACATAATTTAATTGATCTTTGGATTCTTAGAAAATGTTGGCTTTGGAAAACTACCTCTTTATGCAGTATGCAAACAAATGAGAATTGAGCATATTATTTAAAAAAAACTCAAACTTACTTTTTTTTTTGTTTTTTATTCTATATGACTCAAATTGCAGCTCTGATCAAGCACTACCTGTCCTCCTTTGCTGATGAGTCACTCTAGGAGGCCTCTGTGTAAATTATGAGGGGATGTTAATGCACACGGTTCCTCCAGGATCTGTAAGTGAGCCCAGAAGCAGCTCTGTGCACAACCATGCACCCCCATAGCTTACATAGAATCCTCCTTGAGTGACTCAATATCAAAGGAGGACATGCATTGCTTGATCAGAGCTGCAAATGGTCACATAGAATAAAAATATAATGTTAAAAATGAAGTTTATTTTTTTTTAAATAATATACTCAAATTTCATTTCTTGGCCTACTGCCTACATGGGTAGTATGCCTTTAAAAAAAACAAAAAAACTTTCATATAGTGGTTTTTAAATACAAGAAACATGGAAAGACATTACAGTTTTTACTTGCTTATCACTCTATATCTTATTAATTCATATACCTTTTATGTGGTTTTATTTAGTTAAATTGTAGCTGTTTATATCATGTGTGTTCGTGGATAAAACAATTAGCTCATTTTGTTCACCCACATAAACATTATTACAGCCTCCACTGTAAATAGTATTGGCCAGTAGTAGTCTAGGCATTAAATGACTGTAATGTGATCCAAACCACCTGCACAGCCTAGTATACTTGGTCATGTGGATCCTTTTCTCAGACTTAAGCCCCACGGAAATTGGCTGCCTTCAACATTTTAGTCAATGAAACAAATGCCTCAACTCTTCTCCCATTTTATTCTAAAATCTCCTGGTTCCCTCTCAGAATATTGACTCTCCTACACTCATGATAAATATTGCCTTCAGCTTCTCTTCACCATTTCAGTGTCTTCCCTAATCAAACATTTTTGCCATACCAAACCAAAATCCACAGCATTACATCTTCTAATGTCTTCCAAGTTACTGAAACTGATTGTTTCTATTTTTCTCTTTGGTCCAATCTAGAAATCACAACATACAGAAACAAAACATACAAAAACAAAACATATATATTGGCCCTAGACAAGGCAAAAGATGAAATAACAGCGAATTTCTATTAATTCAAACCTTAGCCCTGAAAGCAAACTCTACAAATGGTACTTTGAGAAAGACGTCACAGCACGTTGAAACGCGTCAGGCATAGGCGTATACACGCATACGTGCGTCATCACGCACGACGCTGTCCACGCAAAACTAGGAAGTGAAGCCATGCAGCATTAGCGTTCTTAGCAAGAAGCATGGCACTAGTTAGATAACGCTGATATTATATAGTGTGGGTCTCGTAGAAGTTCTTAGGAGCAATATATAGGCCACGAGAAACAATAGGGAGCCTGTTTAAGCATTGGTAATCCACGATTGGATACCTTCACAATCAAATAGAAAATAAGCAAGGACACAGCAACCCATAATAGGGTCTATGTTACTAACAAAGACAAGAGTATCGTCTATACCTAACACAGACCAGCATGTGGGTAGAAAATGTTCTAGTGTATTAGGATTGGTATATTACAATCCCATAGTTATCTAATAGGAGCTATTTCTATAATTAAGTCTCCTATAATTTCTGGCTGCCTATTGACTTTAAATAGTGCCTTTTTTACACCGTACTATTTCCAACAATTGCATGACAGATAGTCTATATGGGATTTCCTATTGCAAGGATAATACAATAGACTTTAGATATGTTGAAATAGAGTTATTTTCAGTGGAATACTATAAATTCTCCTCTGAGTAAAGAGAAAGTACATATCTCTATATATTGTTTAAAAGTGAATCATATCACTATTTCTCAGAGGAGCTTTTTCTCTTTTTCCATTGTTTTTAAAGTGTTTTTAACCTTCCTTCTTTTTTTTTATTCACCGTTGTTATCTTGGATTTAATAAAATTATAATAAACTTGTTGGCCAAATTGTAAATATACCCAGATTATACCTTTACTTTCAGAAGTGCCCTTACACTACTATATGCCATTGGAAGGAATCCCAATATAATGAAGATTTATTTCATTATGTCAACCTACCACTCAACCCTATCCTTTTCTAAGCACCTCTTAATATCCTAATTTCTTCACTGCTTTTTAAACCCTGACAATTCTTCACAATTGATATCTTCCATCTTGGCCTAAGTAAATCTAAACCTTACTCCTATTTCATCACAAGAGCTCTTGCCACTTGAATTACGTCACCAGACATAACCCTTATTTGCTCATAACATCAGCTATTTCACCTCATTCCTTGTATTTGTGCATTTCTCTTGCATGTATGATGTAGAGGTGTCTTAACTTCTCTGATCATCTTAACAACCAAGGTAAGGTAGACTCAGAGACTTTGATTGCTTATTGGACAATAGTGATATATTAAATTTAGCACTGTGGTCAACCTTTGTCCCCACATTTTGTTTTATGCAATGAAAAATAGTAGGCCATTTCTAAAACAGTTTCCATTCTTTATGGAATAATATCTACAATATATTTCTATAAACGTGTTTGTTTATTTACACCATCTCTTCACACATATCCTCTGCCTTCTAACCACATGTCACTACTTGACCCTGTTCCCTCCCAAGGTCTCATCTCACTTTCTTGCTACTATATGACTCCTGACTCATCTTTTCAACTTCTTCCTAACCTCCGACATGTTTTCATCTTCATTCAACTTTTCTCAAACCATCTAATTTATTAAGCTCTCTGTATCAATTCTCCTTGTGTAACTGCGATGGTACTTCACTTTTCCTTTTTAACCATCAAACTACTCTACCAAGTTGACTCTTGTCTGATCCATTTTTTTTATTTGTGGCTTTTTTCTTAATCCTCTGCAATCTATCATCTCATTGCAGAAATCCACTGGGACATTAGCCACTAAAATTAGAAAGAACATATTCAAAAATAAGTCTTCTGTTATCTTCAGGACCTCTATATTGATATTGCCAGGTTTGGACAGTAACTTTCCTAGGAAATGAGTTTGCTGCTCTCTTGGTTCCATTTCTCCTCCTTTATGACTCTTATTTTTTCCTGCAACTTTATCTCTCTCCTAGGTTGTATATATATATATATATATATATATATATATATATATATATATATAAATATATAGTTACCACAAGACTGAGTCTCTAGCTACTCCTCTAACCTTTCTCCCACACTATCTCTGCTCTAGTTCATGGCAAATGTACATTCAGTTATTTATTTCCGAATGAAATCCCAGGCCCTAATGTTCACCATCGTCAAAAAATAACTTTTCTTTCCCTTTTACCACAGCTCAAATATCCCTTACTGTCAATAACTCCTTAATTATTCTAATATTTCATGTACACATATTAGGGTAGTATTTAACTATTTTCTCTCTTGCCCATTCTCCTGACTCTTACACTTTTGCATTTGCACTTAGGAAGTATTTTTAGAATCCACTCTCATCATTTTCTGAATCATATAATGTAGCTTACCCCTAATTGGTCTCCTATCTTGCGACAGTTCTCACAACGATCCATGTTGGCGCGTTATAAAAAAAAGGATAATAATGGATGCCAACACCGGACTTTTCCATTTGACTCACCCACTGATCCACTCAGTCACTATATTTGCACAATATACCCTCCAGACATCACTTTTAAACCCTTATTTACAACGTATCTGAATTTCTCTCTAAATACTCCCCAAACCACCCCAATTATCATCAACCCTGAGCAAATATTTATCTCTTCTCTCTCAGCATGCCTTCTCCAATTTATATGTCCTTGTGATTGGAACATTTTCATGATAGGGAGCAAGCATAGTGAAACAAAATTTATGGCATTTATATAAATTGATACATAAATCAAAAAATGTGTTAAGAATATATATATATGTATATTTTCAAGAAGGTAGCAACCATCAAGTCTGAAATGATTTCATTTTCACTCTATTTTCACTTTTATATTAGAGACAATCCCATCAATTATCTGCCCTTCAAGAATGAAGGCCCCTTGATGTTTTAGACATAACAGATAGAGGGTACTCTTTTAATGTAATTTAAAGGTTACTTTAATTTATTTGTTTTGACATGTTATTAGTATTCGTTCTTTAAAACAGATCTCTGAAAATGAAACACTAGTATGTTGTAAAAGGAGTATAGAAATATTCTGGATTTTACTAGGTATATAATATCCCAGTGTATCTATTTGCTTTGATGTACTAAGAAGTGCTTATAATCTGTTTTTACTGCCTAAAATCAAATCAAATATTACCTGCTTGTGTCTGCCTTCTGCAGCTCATGAAGACATAGACTCTGCAGTACTTGCTGTGCTGTGTCTCATACTAACCAATCAGTGACCACCACTCTGTAACATGCTGCTGAGACATGGTCCCTGATAGGCTAGGACAGACACAGCCCAACAGGTTCTGCCTGTATATGCTGCAGAGGGCAGACCCATACAGGAACATGTTGATTGATTTTCTGCAGTAAAAACAGGGCTTTTAAGTACTCCTTAATAAAATAAATTACATAAAAGCCAAATAGATACACCTGAATATTATTATTAGACCTTCAATATCCATTTTAGTTTTGCTACAATGTAGCAAAATCTATGTTGAGCAGGGGCACTGCTTGAATTACATTTCAGTAGATGAGACTCTCAGTATCAATTTCTTCTACTGGTAAAAAAATAAATGTCACTGCTTATTGTTATATTGCAACATGGACTAGTTATTGTTACGTTGTAACAGCCTGGTTATTGTTACATTAAACCATGGACTAGTTATTGTTACATTGTAACCACTTGGTTAGTGTTATAGTGTAACAGCCTGGGTATTGTTGCATCGTAATGGCCTGGTTATTGTTACAGTATAACATGGACTAGTTATTGCTATATTGTACCATGGACTAGTTATTGTTACATTGTAACCACCTGGTTATTGTTATATTGCAACATGGACTAGTTATTGTTACATTGTAACCTCTGCTTATTGTTATAGTGTAACAGCCTGGTTATTGTTATATTGTAACATGGACTAGTTATTGTTACATTGTAACCGCCTGGTTATTGTTATAGTGTAACAGCCTGGTTATTGTTATATTGTAACATGGACTAGTTATTGTTACATTGTAACCGCCTGGTTATTGTTATAGTGTAACAGCCTGGTTATTGTTACATTGTAACATGGACTAGTTATTGTTACATTGTAACTGTCTGGTTATTGCTACATTATAACGTGGACTAGTTATTGTTACATTGTAACCACCTGGTTATTGTTACAGTGTAACCGCCTGGTTTTTGTTACATTGTAATGGCCTGGTTATTGTTACATTATAACATGGACTAGTTATTACTATCGTGTACCATGGACTAGTTATTGTTACATTGTAACCACCTGGTTATTGTTATATTGCAACATGGACTAGTTATTGTTACATTGTAACCGCCTGGTTATTGTTATATTGCAACATGGACTAGTTATTGTTACATTGTAACCGCCTGGTTATTGTTACATTGTAACCGCCTGTTTTTTGTTACATTGTAACCGCCTGGTTATTGTTATAGTGTAACAGCCTGGTTATTGTTACATTATAACGTGGACTAGTTATTGTTACATTGTAACCGCCTGGTTTTTGTTACATTGTAACATGGACTAGTTATTGTTACATTATAACGTGGACTAGTTATTGTTACATTGTAACCACCTGGTTTTTGTTACATTGTAACAGCCTGTTTATTGTTACATTGTAACAGCCTGTTTATTGTTACATTGTAATGTCCTTGGTTTTTGTTACATTGTAACAGCCTGGTTATTGCTACATTGTAACTGCCTGGTTATTGCTACATTGTAACATGGACTGGTTATTGTTATATTGTAACACCAACTGTAAACTCTCAGGAGCATGGATATCAGCTTCTGTGGTACTGGTGTTAATTCTGTATTATAAGTGTAATGTACTTCCGCCACCTACCTAGTTATTGAAGTTTTTGTTTACTTTTACAAAAATCCCACATTTTGTACTGAAGTGCAGCATTCCAGCAAGCCCCTTCCCAGCATTGTACCTTGTATTCCCCACTCACCCATGTGCCTCTGTTGTGGAGGAGAGAGCCTGCTCTGATCTGCACTGATGTCATCCTTGAATGGCATAGCTGCTGGCTTGGAAGCCAAGCCCCTGGGATCCAGCTGGCTGGGCTGACAGAGTTTCTCTATCCCACTACAATCCCAGAGACAGAGAGAGACACTCCTCCTCCTCCTCTCTCTACTCTGCACATAGTGTAAGTGTATATGAGAGGCTTGTTTACAGCTGGGGCACAGAGTCTTTGATGCTTCTGGAAGGACACATCCTATACCCAGGACACTGGTGAGTGTTGTGTGTTCTGTATTAGCCTATATTATTTAACAAATACTGAATATTATTATAATATTTTGCTATTATAATATTGCTATTTCTCATTAAATCTAAAAACTGTATATTCTACATAATCTTGTGTTTCAAAACTGAAAAAGAATAGATCCTACTAGATCTCCCTAATGAGGCTGATTATGTTGTGTGTGTTTTCAGCATCTCTTATGAGGACATATGCAATTAAAAACTATTTTCCTTTCACTGGTACCTAATAAATTATTTTACTACCTCTACATAACCATATTGATAAATGACATTATATTTCATATGGGTGAGAGGTGACTATGTACAACAGAGAATGTTGTCGTGTCCCAGTTCTCAAGTATGTGTTGACCTTCTTGTGAAATGAATGTTCATCTTCTGCGCCATTTCCCAAAATCTGGACCTTCTTGTACATATGTGAACATCTCAGAGGGATGACATGCAGTTAACCACTTCATGACTGATTCTGGGAATTGATGAATAGTCTACAGAGCTGCCATTCCTCATTTATATCCCAGTGTCGACACCCACAAGCTTTTTATATCCCTGTTCCACCAGCTCCAGAATTAGATTGTAAGCTTTTAGGGCCAGCACTTAATAATTCATTATTTTTATTACGTATCGCGTATTAGCATTGATCCTTCATAACATTTTGACATTTTTGTTTCATTTGTTAACTCATGAAATGCCAGAGGATCCTATTTCTTGCTGCTATTAAGATCTGGGAGTCAGATTGCACTCCAGTTCTGTATATGACAGAGTCACTTTTCAGAAGTATTTTTGAGTATTTTGTACAGGATTAAATAATTATGGGATTAGAGTGCCAGTCTGTGCATGTGGTGGAAACAAACGATTTTGGGTGAATTAAAGGTTAATCACATTCATAAAAAAAATGTACATTTTTGCACCTGTTACACACTATTTTGTAGTTGATTAAAGAACAACCTAATGATCCAAGTCATCCTCTTAAAGTTAAGCTATTCAGTAGAAAATATATTAACAAAGTACATTTAATGAAAAAGTGGAAGAATATGGAATTAGCAAATTGAGTACTTTCTAAAAGATGATTGAGGGGCCAGGGAGGAAACTTTCTTGGCTGTGGCGCAAGTGCTGGAGAGCTGACACTCATTTTCCTCTAGGGTAGCACAGCCATCCCAGTGTTTTTTATTGGGAAGCTGGTTTAGTTTAGGGGTTTTTTGGTGCAAACTGTGTGGAGGGAAGCAAATTAGTGACAAAAAATATGATTGAAAGAAAGAAGGACTATTTTTTTTCATCCCCTTCTGAGCTATCTTGTCATGATGAAGGGGCTTGTGTACTTCAATGAAGCTGTGAGCTAAACTATGGGCAGGTCATGGCCGAGGTCAGACAAATCGCGGTCTACTGTGTGTGTGCAAATATATAATACAAATAATAATTAATATATATATGTTTTTAATATATACTAGTAACTTGCCAGTCAACAATGATGGGAATACAATTGTATGGCTGGCAATGGTTTTGATCCTCTGAGCACCTTCGGCGCTCATTGCGATCCTCTCCCCCATGTACTTCAACTTCCCTGTTTTGCAATTTTCACGTTCGGCGCGCATCACGACCCCCATGATGATCGCCTTCGGCGGTCATCACGTGTCTCGCAATGAGTGCCTTTGGCACTCATTGCAAGGCTCTCCCGCTCATCTCAATATATATATACTGTTTAATGCATGGCATGTATATACAGTCTTTATTTATTACAATAATTCCCATGCTATATTACATGGCTCTGCATTGCTGCTATACACCCCAGAATGTATTAGTGGCTTCTGATCCGGCAACCTCTCCTTTTTTATATGCTAAGAAAATGTATTTACTCCCAGATTTTTAATCATGTATTTAAAAGTAGTTGTTTTATAAAAATGTTCAATGATTGAAAATGTAGCACAAGCTCTACCCACCCTCCCTATAACAAAACAGTGCCAATCTGATGCAATTTGGGAATGTTTAAAACAAGCTCTTATAAATGCATAGAAGAATATTTTAGCATAGGATAATACCAGCTTATTCTGTATACTATGGGCACAATGAATATATACATGTATGTCTGCATCATGTATCACACTTTTATAACTAAAATATCCTTCCATCAGTTTTATATAGAGTTTTACCACATATTATTACATTTCATGTATTTGTTGTTGTTTAGCTGTTCAGTCGTGCCCGACTCTGCATGAGCCTATGAACTGTACATCATCATTAAAATTTTGGTCCTGCTTAATGGAGTGGTTTGACAGTCCCTTCTCCAGCAGACTGAAATTTGTCTGTGCTCTCTCCTATGACCTGTCCATCTTGGTATAGCTCACAGCTTCATTGAAGCACACAAGCCCCTTCACCACGACAAGGTAGCAATCCAGAAAGGGATTTTATATATATTACATAAAATGAATCCGTAAAATGCAGAGTTCCTCCGCAGGGTCCCTGGGACTAGCTCACTAGAGAGAGGTGCGTGAGTGCGTGTGACTGCTCTAATATGTTTGCATTCTTTAGCTTAAAGCATTTAGCAGAAATCGTACAGCTGAGTGCTTTGTTATTGTAACACTGGATTAAGTGTAATGCAATATATCTATGTGTTTATGGAAGGGATGTGCAAGCTCTGTGATATGCCTTAGTAGGGTAAGACTGGGACAGACTGGGGATCTGCAGCAAACTAAGGGACATATATAGCTGGAGAACATCTCTCTGCAAAACGTTCTGTCCATCTTACATGCACTGGACCAGTCTGGCCCTATGGAGATTGACTTTTACATATTACATAAACAATATGGTTTGGTTTAGTTCAGATATTTGTGCTATCTACTATAATCTTGCATTTGTGCGATAATATTGCTTAAGCTATACAATAAGAAAAAAATCTATATATAAATTATCAAAGAGTAGCTGCATCATAAAGGACAATCTAGTCTATATCTACCCAGGATCTCTCTTAAAGGGAGTCAAATATCTAAAAAAATATGTAATCATATTAGGGCCCATATTTTCACTCCTAGGAATCTCTTGTTTGTGTAATATTTACCCCAATCTGATTAGAAGAGTGGCACTCAATAGGTAGATTGAAGATTATTAATAGATCTCCAAAATATTACATCATGAAGGTCCCACTTTGTCATAAGAATTGTATCCACATTGGCTGTGAACCTCTTAGTTTAGAGTTGGACAGAAGGGAAATACATCAATATCTTGAGAAACATGTTTGAACGATACTGGGAGCGAATTAGATTTTCTTAGAAAACAACTAAAAACGTGGATCCAATATCACAAACAAATCTGTGCACCCTAACCATAGAAGAACATCGACCCTGCCAGCACGCTTGGTTTTAGGTTGAGTTTTCCTTGGCGCCTTCCCAAACCAGAGGTCCTTTGGCATATGGAGATAGTAGAAGTAGATGTGATATGTCAGCTGTCTTGAAATATCACAAGTATAAGATATAAGAATGGGCTCCTGGTGTTCATACCCTATGAATAGCTCCTAACAAGCCATATATTCACATTTTACTAATCCAATTCTCATATTCTTAATCTCCAATCTTTCACCTCCTGGATTATTTTCAAGAGCCCCATCTCATGTAACTATATATATATATATATATAGCTCAAAAGTCCATAATCTTGTGAAGATGCCCCTTAGTGCATAATTCTTCAGAGGTCGATATGTCAAATTCATGCTTATTAAAACTGGATAAAGTGAACAATATATTATAGCTGTAGTTTCTAGATTACCAAAATCTCCTCCAGAAAAAAAGAAAAAACAAGCAAAACAACTGTTCTCTGAGACTGTTCTCAAAAGTCAATCCTAGAACTAGCTAATTGTGATCCTAAACCAGTAAGACTTTGCATTTTAACAAAGTATATAAATAGTACATTTGTGTTCACATTTGAATGTCTAAAATAAGTTAAAAAGTAAAAAAAAAACAGATATTACACTGCATTCTGGGAAGCTGAGCAGGGACATGCAAATGTACCCACAAATGCTTCACTCTTCAATCCATAACTATTTTAAACATGGCTTTCTTTAAGCTGATGCCTGCTGCATTACACAGCTTTTTTGCAAAGCCAAGGTTGGATTTTAACACAAGCTGGGAATCCTACCCATGGATATTTTAACAAATAAATACAACACATATGCTATCTTTATGTTGATTTTTTGCAAACCGTTTGCTCTTGCAAGAGTTTATTTAAGTAACAATTTACATGCAACCAGTACAGCACCTACCCTCCTGACCTAAAGTGGCAAGCTTATACTTAGCCCTTTAATGAATAGGGTCTAAAGCGACACTGAAGTCATAAATTTCCATTTTACTGCTTTGAAGGTAATATTAATATTGGGAATTTTTTTTTTATGTATTATGTAGTATTTGCATTATGCCTTGACCACCTCCATTGTTGTGTTATAATCAGTGGCAAATCTACCTTTTTGGAGCCCCTGGGCAGTGAAGTGGAGGAGCCCCTCTGAATGAGTGCACAAAGTATGCACGCACCCATTCTTTCTTTTCTGTCCATATATATCGCTCTCTTGCTGTGTGAGCAAATCACAGACATTACCCCATAACAGCCAACATAGCTACTCATAAACTTGCCGTGCAATTACTTCTTTATTAAATGCATTTGATGGTGGTCCATATTATTTATATTTTTTTAAGCTAAAAAAGGAGCGCCCTTCACAGGGAAGTCTCTTAGGCGACTGCCTAGTTGGCCTTATGGGTAATCCGGCCATGGTTATAACATAGTGAATACATTGAAGAACGTTCTTAGACAAGGGATTTTGCTTTATTTGCCCTTTCATTTGTAAGGAGCCTTGGAAGTTGAGATACAGGTGGTCATAATGGCAAAGAGCAGGCATGAAGCTGCATATTATAGTTCATTATTTTATTTTAAAATGCTTCTAAGGTTATTTTGGTGATTATCAGTTATACTATTTAAAAAAAAGAACTGACTACAATGTCCCATTAACATTACACATATTTTCTAAATTTTAATAATACTATGATATAGTTACATTGCCCTTATTGTAAGTGAACGGTGACTTTAAATGCAGGCAAGCATTGAAGCTGTTTCCAATGAAATGTGGCAATACTTAGTGCCAGTGCTTTCAAAACAACTGATGGAAATGTAACCAGTATACAAAGTCCAACCAGGACAATGACTGTCCAAGCAAGTCATAATTAATAAATTAGAACTTCTATTATTTTTGGGGTCTTTGTTTTTCCAAAGCATTTTGCCTGTACTACCTTTTCAAAAAAAGAATACTGTAAATAGTGTGCTCTATTTTTTGTTATAATTTTCTAGCTGAAATTTTTCCACCAACAGTTCTCTATTTTTAGCATATTTTCCTTGACATTGTTACTGAAGTTCAAGGTCATGCTCACTTCCAGGTGTTGTAAGGGCCCCTAATAGCGAATACTGGGCTGTATTGTTATGAGCCAACTGAATGTGCCCACAGCCTTCCTCTGCTCTCCAGTCCTTGACACTCTGATAGTTCAATGGTGCATCAGTAACTTGTCCACTAATTTCTCTGAGCAGCTGCAGCCGCCCTCGGACATCTCCTCCACTATTTTTATGTCCCTGCCATCTATTTATACTCTGTTCTATTGATCTCAGTGACACAGACCAAGAGGAGTGCATAGCAGCAATGCCTCCTCATCCTCATCTCTGGCTATCTTCTTTAATTATTCATGTGCGGTTCACATAACTGGGCTCCAGTAATGAGCTCTGCGTCTTTGTTTTATAAGTAGGCACTCAGGACTATTGAGAGCTGGCAGACTCGGTCACTGTTACTTTAGATCAAGCTGTAGAACTTCTCTTCCATGTGAACTCTTTGGCTTGTTTTGTTATCTTTGTTATGAAGCCTTTGAATAAATACAGATAGGGCATACACAAACACCCTTATTATATCACAATTGTTATGTAGTTCTGCAGCATTTGGGAACAAAACATGGAGTGAACTCTCAGAATAACAGGCAATGTTTGCTTTTATGTCTGTGGTGTCAGCTCTGTCTCAAGCGTCTTGGGCAGGACATTATTTATTTTTAAGAGACGCAAATCAATACAGAGATAGATAGATAGATAGATTTAATCTAAAGTATATGCAGCTGTAATTTAATGGAAGTAAGAGATAGAGAAATCCATATAATTCTCATGTTTTTTGTTGTTTAGTCATTCAGTTGTGTCTGACTCTCTGTAACTCTATGGACTGCAGCACATCTTGTCAGGTTATGCATATCCATCACAAAGATACTGGAGTGGGTTGCCAGATCCTTCTTCATTGTACTGCGATTTGTATAATCTATCTACCACGACCTGCCCACCTTGTGTGACCCTACATGGTATAGCTCACATCTTCACTGAAGTACACAAGACCCTTCATCATGAAAACATAGAGATCTAGAAGGGGTTTAGACTTATAGCAACATCGTATTTACTCAAATCTAATGCGCACCTTTTTCATGAAAAATCGGGTCCCAAATTTGAAGTGCGCATTAGAATCAATAGCGCACTAGATTGCACATAAGAACTGAGGGTGTTTGTTAACCCATCCTATGCATACCTTTTACCCAGTTTGACAGATGTGCCCCAAAATGTAATCAGTTAATTTACGACAATTTGTTAATCATAACCCTAGTTTGAAGAGCCTATAATCTAATGGGTGGTATGTATATGATGAAGACAGGCATATGCATTGCGCTGTGTTGAGGCATAAAGTGGGAATGAATTTGAGATTTGTTATAGTCATCTGTGAGGCATCCCCGGATTAATGCTTCATATTGATTCAATGCAATAACATAATGTGGATATTTTATAAACACATTCAATGTAAAGGTGGATACAGTGTAAGGTGGATACTTTAAAGACACATTCAATGTAACAACAGATACAATGTAATATTTAAGCTTTATGGACACAGTTTAAAAGTGGATACAATGTAATGTGGATACGTTATAGTCACATACAATGTAAAAGTGGATACAATGTAATGTGGATACGTTATAGTCACATACAATGTAAAAGTGGATACAATGTAATGTGGATACGTTATAGTCACATACAATGTAAAAGTGGATACAATGTAATGTGGATACGTTATAGTCACATACAATGTAAAAGTGGATACAATGTAATGTGGATACGTTATAGTCACATACAATGTAAAAGTGGATACAATGTAATGTGGATACGTTATAGTCACATACAATGTAAAAGTGGATACAATGTAATGTGGATACGTTATAGTCACATACAATGTAAAAGTGGATACAATGTAATGTGGATACGTTATAGTCACATACAATGTAAAAGTGGATACAATGTAATGTGGATACGTTATAGTCACATACAATATAAAAGTGGATACAATGTAATGTGGATACGTTATAGTCACATACAATGTAAAAGTGGATACAATGTAAAAGTGGATACAATGTAATTGTAATTTAAGGGCACATACACAGTGAAGGGGATATAATGTAATGTGGACATTTTAAGGGCACGTACAAGGTGAAGGGGATATAATGTAATGTGGACATTTTATGGGCACATAAAGTTTAAAAGTGGATACAATGTAATGTGGATACTTTATGGACACACACTTATTAATCTGTAACTCCTGTTTCTACATGTATAAATTTCCAGACAGCCTGTTAGTGAATGGAAGAAGTGATGTAGTTGTAATAGCATCTCTTTACATAGGTCCTTTTACGGAGTTCAGTTTGTCACTCCTTGAAGTTTCTCCCTATGTGGTGCAGGGTTGCAGTTGGCTGAGTCATGGCCTGTGCCGCGTGGCTCATGGGGTTGGCGTTTTGATATGTGTTTACAAGGGGGCTGGCAGTGTGTAAGATTTGGATAACTGTCTCATGCCATTAGCTTCTTCTCACCTCCACCCTCAGAACATGTTGTGAATCATCTTGCTCAATCCTTCCCAGAGGGTATAAAAATATCACTGCTCCTGACTAGCCAGAGCCCAGGGATTTGGGTGTGGCAGAATGAATCACTGCCTGAATGTGACAACACGTCAAAAGTATATTTCACTGCGAAACATGGGAAAGTAGCCAGTTCTGTTATTGGAACAAATTACCATTACCTCTGGGTAATGTGAACAACTTACATGAGTGCTGACATATGTCATTATCAGGTTATATACATATTAACTATACTATACTATATATTTGATTTCCTTATTTTTTACCATACTCCTAGTACATTATGTACTATGCTTCACTTTTAATGTGCTGAACCTCGAAAGGTATACGGATTAATGCTACATCTAACAGCGATGTCCCTCTTGGCGTAGAGCTGATACTATGAGTAATGAGTACCCCAAGCAGTTCAGAAGACCACACATTTTTTGAGTGAATAGTGCTTGAAAGTCTACATAGGATTGTTGGTAGTGACATGCACCACCTTCCTGTCTACTTAGACCAAAGTTTATGTTAGTATGTTAGTATAGTAGGCCTATATATATATATATATATATATATATATATATATATATATATAAAACATCTTCTGCTATGCCTAAAACTGTGAAATACAGTAAGCATATGCTTAAAAGGAGCCATGTATGTAGTGGTTATTGGATTAACAGAGTAAGCATGCATTGTGCTCTCATTTGCATGTCTCTGCCCAGATTTCCCAGAGTGCAGTGCATCAACTGTATTTTTGAGAAATTTGAGCAGGAAATACGTTTATTAATTTATTTTTTAGACATTCAAATAGAATCACTAATGTACTATTAATTTTCTAATACTATATATATTGTACTTAATGCAAAAAAAGTGAGCCGCTGCTAGATTCACCAACCAAGGAAGTTGCTTCAGTCTCAAGGCAGAAGATAGCACTAGATGTGTGTCCGGCAGAACCACAGAAGCATATTCAACGGTATCATACTAGCATTTTTTGGTTAAATGTTTTTAATTCAGATAAATTAATCAGTGACTCTTTTATTTGATCTACTTATATGTCCTCACACAGGAGTGGCCTAAAAATCTAGCCTGGCACCAGCCCTTGAGGATTAAAAGTGATGCATAAAATGTTTAATTAAAAACATATAGTGTAAGGAGCAGTATTCAATTACAAAAATGCATAAATAAAATAAATGACATTATTGAAGCCTGGACTACTCATAATATAATACTATAGGGAATCCTTGAGGTTGCAGAGCCCCTTCATGTGTATGCGTAACTCAAGTGGCATTTTAAAAAACTTTCCTGAATTCCCACAATCTGTTGGGCTTGAAGCCAGGAAAATATTGCCCATTTCCCTGATTATAAAGCTTGTCTATTGCCCGGTAACGAACCACAGAGTGGGCTGGAGCGGCAGAGATTGCCACATCAGCTCTGTATAGTATCCCATAACATTGTTCTAAGTAACCAAATTCTGGCAATTTATTTAAATAACCTCTGCAGCCATATATTTTGTAGTCTTAAAACTGGATTATATAAACAGTACTGACAGTTTATATTGTAAGGTCATTCATAACTATTTTTTTATTGATAATACTTTATGTAATATTTGTTCAATCAAAATGTTCATTTTAGTAATTAAGCATTTTTCCCCCAGTATATTAAGCACTTCCTGGATGTTTTGAACATTTGAGCAGTTCTTTTAATGAATTCACATTTATTTTTAAGCTTGGCAGAGATGACATAACCAGATCAGTTTGCTCTGCCTATGTTGGTTTCCAGTCTGAAGATTAGTCGTATCTCGGTACCATATGGTGGCTGCTCACTTGCTTAAAAAGGGAATATTTTACCCCAGTATGAGCATTTTCATAGACTGGGTCAGAAATCTAAACTGCCGGGGAAAGTACTCAGAACAATGCCCTGAGCAGATATGGGTCTTGTGCATGCATTTGGTTCATATTTGCATAATGGCTTAATAGTGTTTCATTATACATGCATATTTAAATGAAAAAGTAAATAAACTAAAATGTAGTTTTTAAATAAGAAGCTGTCATACATATGTATACAACTGGCACTTTGAGTATATAGAACAATACAATGAAGATCATAAGTATTTATGGTATACACTATTTCTTCTAGGAGATTTGTGCCTTATTTAGTGGCAAATTATACCCCATCTTCACTAACAGTGCCGTGTTACCCTTGGGGGTCTCGATAGATAGCAGGCTTTCTGTGACTCATATACTTGTTTGTGGTGATGCCTGATAATAGATTGCCATGTGTTCTGTACACTGCATTCCAAAACCCCCATTATCCAATGCATTAAAACAAACTGTTATTGAAGTCACAGGCTAATCGTGGTAGGGTAAAGTGCTTGGATCAGTGACAGATTCCTGTGGGATTGGAGTGATGGAGTTTAAATTAACAATATATTTGATTTATGACCTGATATTTGTTTGATGAGGAATTTTAATGCCTTCATTGTGCTATTCGAGATTGATATCACAGCAAAAGCTGAGGTCTAAGCGGTTTTTAAAAGGAGTCATCTTGGCTCGTGCATGGTTTGGATGTTCTAATAAAGCTTTTTGAGTAAGCAAAGTTGGTATTGTAAGATAATATTGAATCTGTTCTTTGATAAGCAATCTTGGCTGACTCTTAATGCATTATTAGCACTAATGATTTTTTCTGTTCACCCTTTGTAGAAGTTGGGCACACTCAAGGACCATTGGATGGAAGTCTCTATGCCAAGGTGAAAAAGAAAGACTCAACCAACGGCAGTACCAGCACTGTTAATGCCAGTGGAATACCCTTGTCTGCTGCACCTAATCATATTGAACACACTCTATCAGTGAGTAGTGACTCGGGCAACTCCACAGCTTCGACAAAAACTGACAAGACAGATGAGCAAGCTGCAACTACAGCCGCTAACCAAGGGTTGACACCCGAGGAAAAGCAAGAACTTGAACGCTTGCTGAGTGGCTTTGGCTTAGAGACTGAAGCTCAGATGCACAACTTAAATCCTGGCACATCTATAGCAGGGGGGATGCTACATGTGGTTCCAGCACAAGTGCATGTCAATGGGGACAGCACATCCCCACCAGCTGATAGGGAGACTGACATTCTAGATGATGACTTGCCTAACCATGATGTCCACAGTGTTGGAAGTCTGGGTACACGGTCCTCCTTTGATGGTACCCCTAAAATAAGTGAGCCTGGTTACCATGAGTCTCCTCAAATACGCATGTCTCCTTTGACCAATGGTCCATCCACCATGAATGGCATAGATAAACTGTATAAGCATGGCTATAATGGTAAAGAGACCATGATTAATGGTGGATATCCATACAACAACCAAAATATCATAAGAAACACTGCTATTCCTGTATCTCAAGATATAGGGAATCAGATGAGACCATCAGTATCTGCCCAGGAAAACCTGTCTACATATCAGGTTAACCAACCAACAGTTTCCAACTGGGGACATCCTCAGCCGACAACTGTAATGCAAAAGCACTTATACTATTATGATCCAAATGGGATGTATCGTTCTCAGTCTTTCACAGCTTCTGAACCAGTAAAATATGATACAAGTCAACAACTACCACAAGCACCAGCCCGAAGTGGAAGCAGTAGAGAGGCAGTACAGAGAGGTTTAAATACATGGCAACAACAAGGCGGAAGCAGACCACCATCTCGTCAGCAGGATGGAGCAATTGAGACTCCAACTCTTCGTCAGAGCCCACAGCCAAGCACTTTTCAGACTCTTCCTCCAAGTCACAGCATACCTGAATTCCCCACAATGGCCTCACAGAAGGAGATTGAACAGTCTATTGAAGCACTTAACATGTTGATGCTTGACCTTGATCCTTCATTCTCACAGATGCACAAGTCACAAAGTGTCCCTATTGCCCCAAAAGATGAGAGAACTTTGCCATCTTCAGGGTCACGTTCTGCTCAACCTATATTGGGGACATATAACCAGCAACTGCCATCTTCACAGGTAGCTTCACAAAGGCCAAGCCATGCTTATGCCACCATACCATCTGGAATGGTGCACAATATGACTACTTCTATCAGCCAGCCCCACATACCAACTGAACAAGGTCCAAGAGCATATTCATCTGGAGTACGCGAACCACCTCGATCTGTGGAACCAGAACGAGTTTTGAATGATTACAGGGAACCATATTCATCTGGAACATATACACCATATGGGTATCATGCCCAACAACCACCATCAACGCTTGTGAGAAGTTATAGCTATGGAACAAATAGCTCTGCTTCTCCTTCCTCAATTCCACCCCTATCAGCCTTTATGCAAGGAACTTCTCAGCAGCCTTTTATCACTTCACCCCCAGCTTCTGCAGTCAACATTCAGCCTCAGGTTCTTCAAAAACTTGCTGAGAAAATAGAAGCTCCAACCAAAGAACCAGAAGATGATCATTACAACCTGGAGGGCCTAGTGGCACACAGGATTGCAGGTACATAAACGTATTTTCTTTTTAACTCTGTGATAGACTGTAATAAGAGCTTACATATGCCAGAGATGTGAAATGTATCATCAAAAATGCTTTATTACAAGGGAATTGTAGTAGGTGATATATTTTACAGAACCAACTTAATAATGATTTATTGATGTTGGGCAGAGATTTCCAACCCATACATAAAATCATCAATATTTGTAAGCTTTTTAATTCAGCTATGATGTTTTTTTGTAAAAGGAATCACCCAATATTATCGACTTGGTGGTAAGTAATGGGGCAAATAATGTAAATAAGTGAGTTTAAAAATTAAGTAAAATATCTACACTTTCCATGTCTTCTTTGAAGCCAAATTAGGTTAAAGTGTATCACCTTCTAATATATAGACTCTATAGACAAAATAGGATGTGGGGACACAGTTTTTAACACAACTTTTAACATAATTTGATAAATATACCCTTGTGCGTCTAATTTTAATAGTTGTCTTTTATTTGATTTCAGGAGTAACATAGTTATTACTTTTGAATTTCAGTGAAAAAACATAACTCATTTTTGTTTTAGCCACAAATCCAACTCACAAGAAATATTTAAGCCTTTGTGGGATATTGTCAATCCAACGCAATACTGTTACCACAGCATGATGTATACAAGTGTAGAGAGACTTAGATGTCTTTACAAATATTCCCTGTGACCTTAGATATTTAAACCACTTCATTTCTCAACCAGTAGCTGAATGTCACAACCATTGGACTGGTATCAGCCATGTCCTCACTCCACACCACAGAATATTTAGTCTCTGGGATTCAGAAGCATTTGTTATTTAAGGCAATGTTATGATAACTAACTGTCCTAACTAAATATTTAGATGGTAGGTACACAGTGTATGGTCATTACATATCAGGATTGGAACGCAGTGACCACAAGCAGTGTAGACAACCAAACGTTCCAGCACACTCGCCCGACTCGAGCTGGCGATGCTCCTTTATATATTGTGAAGACCCAGTAGGGTGAACATTACTTTTACCTTTTCTCAAATTATTTATAGCATGCTCATTTGATAAAAATTAAACGTTTCATGGATTATGAATGCACCGGATAGAGGAGAATTGGATGTGTGAAAACATTTTTTGCATGAAAAAATCCCAAAATAATCATTAATGATTGCAAAATTACTTTAGTTTTAATGCAGTTGATTCTAAAAAGGAACACTCCTAAAAATCCAAACTAAATTAGCATAAAATTCATAATAAGTTACATAGTTACATAGTACATAGTTACATAGGGCCTCATTCTATTATCGGCCGCAGCCGCTGCGGGGCCGCAAGGACCGGCCGCAAGCTATTCTGCTATTCTATTCCCTTACGGCCGTAGGCTCCGGCAGGCTTGCGGCCGGTGCCTTGCTATCTCTTGCGGCCGATCGCGCCGGAGGAAAGCCTTTGATCTAAAACGGCCGCAAGAGATTTGCAATTCAATTGCTCCGGGAAACCTCTCTGCAAGGCTAAAAACGAGCCGCAGTTACTTGCAGGAAAAAGGTCTCGCTAGCACCAATTAAGCACATAAAATAGCTCAAATAAAGCCATCCTGCACTTTGAGAAGACTATAAAGGGATTTTAGGTGTTAGAAAAAATAGCACATAATTATCCTGTACTCAAATCCGTAAAATATTTCATTTTTAATATCCGTAAAATATACATGTAAAAAGTCCAGAGTGCTTGGAGCACCTCAGACACGCCCACGCCGCAGCCGGCAAATAAACAGTTAATTTGAACTCGGGTTTGGGCAGATGTGCAAGCTTGAGAGTGGGTTCCTTTTATTCCTCATGTCCCCCAATATGATCCCTAGCATTTACAGAGCTGTACAGTGCAGGCTTGAATTTATTTTTGAGTTTTTATATTTCACAGTTTACGGCCGGTTCCAAGATATGCGGCCGGCCGTAAAAGGAGATCCCTGCGGGGCCGTATAATAGAATCGCGAGTTAACTGAACCCTCGCAAGGAATCGCAGCCTTACGGCCGATTTACGGCCGATAATAGAATGAGGCCCATAGTATTGAAGGTTGAAAAAAGACTTTCAGTCCGTCAAGTTCAACCGTCCAAGATCTCCTCTGATCTGCAATATGCGGATTAACTATTAATTAATTAGTTGTTAATGAATTATTAATCAATTATTTAAAAATTATTATTATTTTAATGAAGGCAAACAGAAAAAAAAAACAAGCGAGACGTAGCCAATCGTCTTAAAGAAGAAAAAAAAATCAGTTCCTTCCTGATCCCAGATACCGGTGACCAGATTTATCCCTGCATCAATACCGTCTCTCTGATTATCCATGATAACCCTGATTTCCCTTTTTAATTAGAAATAGTCCCCTTTTAAAGTTATCTATCGAATCCGCTGTCACCACCTCCTCTGGTAGAGAATTCCACAGATTAACCACCCTTACTGTTAAGAACCCTTTTCTTTCTTTAAGGTGGAATGTTTTTACTTCTAACCTCAAGGGGCGTCCTCTTGTCAATTGAAAACCTGTTGGCACAAAAAGCTCCCTTGACAAGTTGTGGCCAATCAGAGGCAGGTAATACTATGTATCTGTTTCACTCTCACTGACTGAGACAAAGCTGCTCAGGAGGCAGCCATGATACTGACAGCTGATTGACTAGGACACAACTCCACACACCTCATTGGCTAGGACACTCTGCCTACAATTGCTTTTGGGGGTGGAGCGCGCAAAATAACTTTCAAATGTACTTTAAATTACAATATAATGATTTGATGTGAGACACCCAATCAGACACACAAGATATCCAGCAATCTTCCATATACCTTTAAAGGATCACTGTACTGCTCATACAATAGGGTTTCATTCATTTCCTTAATAATGTATTAGCAGTGAACAAACTTAAATTGAATTTTAGCATTCCACCCCAGGCAGGTTTCATTCCTTTATAATGTGTTCAGGGTGTGGAAGTGAATCTTCCCAGGAGGATGTGAGTCTTTCTCAGCAGGCACTGCGGATACATCCTGGCACATCCCTAGCAAGGGAGATACTACATATGGTGTCAGCACAAGTGCATGTCAATGGGGACAGCACATCCTCACCAGCTGAAAGGGAGACAGCCATGATGATGACTTGCCTAACCATGATGTCCACAGTGTTGGAAGGTTGGGTACAAGGTCGTCCTTTGATGGTACCATGAGTCTCCTCAAATAAGCAAGTCACCTTTGAGCAATGGTCCATCCACAACGAATGGCATAGATAAACTGTATGAGAATGACTATAATGGTAAAGAGACCATGATTACTGATGGATTTTAATACAACAACCAAAATGTCATAAGAAAAACTGCTATTCGTGTATCTCAAATATAGTTAATAAGATGAGACCATCAGCTCAGACTGGTCTGTAGGAAATGTAAGGACAACCTCCTGAGCAGATCTAATCCTGGACACTTATTAAGCAGAGAAACATCTACATTAGGCTGCAATGCTAAAGTTCACTATACTGTATGCATTTTTTTTCCAAATGCTGCTAATCCATTGTTAAACAAACAAAATAAATTGGATTTTATGGTTCTTTATGTCTGTTTAATTGTTTTAACTTTCTAAAACAAGTTTGTCATTATTTATTCTTTCCACTGTAAATGTCCTTTTAATTATAGGTCATTGTTGCTTTTTATACTGGCTACAGATGAGAACCCAAGTGGCTTAAACTTGCATCATAGTTATGCTGTCATCACTCAAGCCTCCAGACTTGCTGGTCCATTAAGTTTCTGGTATTGACTCGTGGTTACCATGCCATTCAAAAACAACAGTACTATAAGGAGGACTTAACGCAGCATTTCTTTTTCTTTTCTAGTTATAATGAAAGATTTTCATTTATAGGTAACTGTATCAGCTTCATTCCATTCAATGACTTAGTCCTAAATACCAGTATGTAAGGTTTGGGGACTCATATACATTGAAACTATACGCAGATATGGCAAACTGGCAGCCCTGGGGTCTCCTTCATTAAATAACCACTGCCGTTCAAGAAAAAAGACACTTGTTTGACAAGTCTGTGCCAAACTAACACTTTTAGCAGCTGTATAAGCCATGGGCATAAAACATTTTGGGGGAACATCTGAATTTATGAAGACTCTGTTTTTTGAATATAAAAATCCAATTTGTGTTTGTTACATCACATCCTGAAAGCTGGATAATGTGTATGTGTGTGTTTGTAGTTACCAGTGGAGGAGGAGGGCAGAATCTGGAAATCAGGCAGAAATCTGGAGCATTGGAATTGGCACCACACTCCTTCTCCCTCACTGTTCAGAAGCAGACAACTTGCATCATTCAATGCAACCACAGCTCTCCAGAAATGTAAATGCCCCTGTCATACACACAATTTCATGGATCCCTTTAGGTTTCACCTGATGCATCAACATTTATTTTTTTCCCTAATGAAAAAGTATCTGACTAGCCCATAATAATCGCAGGGACCTTATCCTTCACTTTTCTCTAAAGTTTGGTCCTTCTAATCACTCAGGAGCTACCATGCTAGACAGAATACTTACTGTTAGCTTGGAGCCTAAATGTGTGTGTTTATCTTTGCTAACAGGAGGTGGTGAAGAGATGGAGGGAACAGGATTTTTTAAATCAGTGAATCACCCCCCCTTCCCTCCACATGCCAATAAGCAGGCAGCCTGCAACTATAAGTGAAAGCCAACTCCTGCAGAAATATTAACAGCCTTCTCATACATATAATATGCACCAACATTTTGTGGATGCCTCCAGGGTCCAAAACTAGCTTTTGGTCAAGGTTCCTGCCTTACTATATTTTGTTGTTCAGTCATTCAGTCGTGTCTGACTCTCAGTAACCCTACGGACCACAGCACACCAGGCACGTCTATTGTTTCTGGTCGCGCTTAAGGTTATCTTGGTAAATATTCTGGAGTGGGTTGTCAGTTCCTTCTCCTGTGGACCGCGTTTTGTCTGACCTCTCTGCTATGACTTGTCCCATCTTGGGTGACCCTACATAGTATAGCTCACAGCTTCACTGAGGTACACAACCCCCTTTGCCACGACAGGGTAGTGATCCAGAAGGGGGCTAACTATATACTTAATTAGGGCAATTAACTGAAGATTCAGTAAATTCTAGTAGATGCAATGGTTTGTATTAGTATTGTCTATTTACACATCACACAGTTACAGATCATGTTTGGGATCAGTGATACATTGTATCATTCTCCATTTGCTGAGCACATTTCCTGCTGTTTGGACGCGGGTCCTGCCAGCTCGGCTTCCCAAATATTTTTTTAGAACGCTGACTTCAGAGCCTCATGTTTTGGTTTCCTGTTCTCTTTTTTTTTTTCTCAGTGTTTTTGTGTTGGAAACAAAGTAACAAAAATGTTATTTTTTTAGCAACACAACAATTGAAAAAAATGGAAATCTCCATTTAAACACATTTTAAAGTGCTAATGTAATGTTCCAGCCTATATGACTTTTGGTAATAAATATTAATATGATCAACTTTTTGATTTAGTGTGATTAAGATAATGTGATCTTTTGTGAGAAAACTTACACTGAATACTGATCATTTGCCCACCATCTTTAGGTTATGTCAGAATTTTGGACAGAAGCGTACAGGGACTATTTGTTGAGCATAGCTTATAAGCACTTCTTAATAAAATAAAGTACATAAAAGTAAATAGATACACAGGTATATTATGTACCCAGTACCATCCAGGAACCTGCCATATCTTTTTAAGCTGCCTGCCAAAGAGGAAGGTGGGTTTGACTGAGACACAGGTCTAATAGATACCAGGCCAGGCAATAGGTTATGGCCAAGTAAAAGCACCTTAACCCAGAAAATTGTCATTTCAATGAAGAGGATTGTATTGATATAATCTTGTGCCTGAAAAGGTGCTGTCTGCTAAACAAAGCTTTCTTCTCCACTTGAAATTATAATGAGTGAATACCAGCAGCAGCTGAGTCTGAACGTTGATAGTACATTTAATATTAAATATTATTATGTTTTTTTAAATAATTCAATATACTTTGTTTAGCAATTAATGCCAAAATAAATCATCTGTCTCCTCTTGTTAGGTGATGACAATGATAATTTAAAGGGCTATGGAAGTTTTCCTAATTTTAATATTAAAATAAACTACCTAAGTGTTTATTTGGAGACCTAAAAAACTTTTTATTAATAAGTCCTTATTAGGTCACTCAAACAGTCCCTGCAAAGGTCTGTCCCAGCAGTTCATGCACCTAGTTTCTGTTGGTAAGAGATGCTGATAAGATACAATCTGTGAGTGTATAGTACCAATAGAAAAATTATATGCATGAGCTATGGGGGCAGACCTTTGCAGGGACTGTTTGGAAGGATTGAGCTTTTAAGCACTCGTTAATAAAATGATGTTTAGATATGCAAACACACACTTAGGTAATTTCCAAATACCTTTAAAGCTCTTGTTAGATATCATCATGGCAGCACAGGGTCTCGAACAACAAGCCCAATGACTAGATCTGTGTGACAGGAAAGGAGATGGGACATGGTGGCTGAAGGATGCTTATTTCGGACCTTTCCAGATATATAGTCGTCACAAACCTCCTCAGGGGTATGAGAGGAATCCAATGCGTCAGCAGCCATTTTTAGGGCTCGGAGACAGGGCTGGATTTTTATCCACAATTAGCTCCAGGCGCATGCTTTTTGTGCTAGGAAGCTGGACAGGATATATATATATATATATATATATATATAACTACACACACACACACACACATATATATATACACCATGGATCCAAAATCCTGAAACTCTACACTGCAGGGTTGGTTACAGGAACTAAAATATACTTACTGCTCATTGTAATGAGACTTAAGACGCACTGCAATACTTATTAGATTTATCAGAAGAAAAGATTTATGTAATTGTGCTACATTGAAGAAAGATGTAACATTGTAACCTGTATCAATATTGGGAATTAATTTTATACTAAAGTGAAGTTATTAAATGAACTTTGCCATCATAATTTTTTTTAATGATTATTTTGAAGAACTAAACGATAATTTTAGATTGTAAAGAAAATGTTATAACATCTAGTTTATTACATTTGATATGCATTTCTGTTGCTGTGGATGCTACCATTTTAGGTTCAGCTTATGCGCTTCTTGAAGTTGGAGGAGTCTTGGACATTTTCAGCCTTATTAAATTGCGATTCAGCCAACTGAATAGGGCTCTATTTAAGCACATAGCATATTTTGTTTACAGAAGTTTTTAGTTAGTGAAGACCTTGCTTTTGGATAGAAGATCACTAACTAAAAACTTCTGTAAAAAAATATGCTATGTGCTTATATAGAGCCCTATTCAATTGGCCGAATCGCAATTTAATAAGGCTGTTAATGTCTGCACTATAGAAATGTGGCATGAGCAACTTCCAGTGCTCTTAGCCAAACAAAAGGAAAATTCAGTACACAGCAACCTGAGAAAGTAACAGGCATCAACAACCAAGAGAACAAAAATTATCCCTGCAGTAATCAATAGCAATTGCATATACATGTTGCATAATGTAGATGTTGGTTTTAATTTATATTTCCTTTCAAACACCTTTCAATCCCCCTCTCTCTACTGAAACACCCCATGATCCAGCTCTCAGAAAGTGCTAAACACAAAATGGATTCCTGTACTAACTCAGATTTTTCCAAAAAATGTTTTATGTCCATGGGTTTCAAGACTGCTAATATTGCTAATATTGTTAGTTTATTGCGTACTTCATAAATATTTGCATTTTTTCTTGAACTACATTAGACTATTTACAGAGTATCCACCTGAGCTGCTCTCAACGTTGGGAACATTTGGCCACCTGGATTAGATGTTTTAATGTTTTTCCTTTTTGAGCAAAGAAGTGAGGCTTTATGTAGAAAATCTTATGAGAGTCTGCAATTATTAATGCAAACATTGTATGTTATTCATAAAATTCTCCTGTGGGCATTACGGAAATCATAAATGCCAACTTATGTCATGCTGCAGGGGTGGAATCATAAATCTGCCTTCATTGCAACGTTACGTCTGTCATTGTAGACAACCAAACTGAGATTCTAGTCAGTAGTCATTTGAGTTTAAGGCAGAATACAGTGTCAGGAACACTTGTTTAAAAGTCTCAGTTCAAAGCTCATCATTAGAGCACGGCGTGTGTTGACCATATGCTCCTGTTCTGTTGGATTCTGTTTTCCAACATTGTGCACAAAAGTACATTTTCAAGATAAATAGTCAATAAGCAAACAGAGAATAATGGGAATTAAAGTAAATAAAGCTTGAAATGGTTACCAAATATGGTGGAAGACGAAGAACATGTAATGATTTAGTGAGTGCTATATAAGAGGACGTTTGCTTCTGCGGAAGAAAACTATGGCAAATCTGGACAAGCTTTTAAATAGTATATAAAAAGATATTAAACTGTAAACAAAGATCTGCCGAGTTAGACCTATGGTATTCCCAGTAGTAACATACAGATGTGAGAGCTGGACTATAATGAAGTCTGAGCGCCATAGAATTGATGCCTTTGAATGGTGGCGTTGGAGAAAACTACTTAGAGTACCTTGGACTGCAAGAAGATCCAATCAATCAGTACTGCAGGAAATTAAGACAAACTGTTCACTGGAAGGTCTGATCATGAGGCTAAAGGTGAAATATTTTGGCCATATTTGAGAAGACAGGATTCCCTAGAGAAGCACACGATTGAACAACTTAACAAAAAATATTATTATTATTATTAACAATATTAGCAAAATTTGAAATTCTAGTAAAATGGTAACAATGTATGACAAGGAGATTGTCATTAAATAGTAGTCCATCTTAATCCAAAAAGGCTCTGAATCAATTACAAAACTCTACAGTATTTTTGTAAATTACTGTAAATTAGAATGAGAGTGGATCCTTTGTGTATGGTGATAATTAGATAACATATATGTAACTGTCCTTTATGTAAAACACAATGGCAGGAATCTATGTAAGGAATGTTTTTGAATAATATTTTATTTGTTTGATTCTTTTTCTTTATTTTTCTTTGTGAGACACATCTTCTCCCCCATTATTTATTTATTTAGTATTTAAGCACTTGGCATCATGTATAGTTTGCAAATGAATACCATCCCGCCACATGACTAGATGCACAACTCTTACCAGCTGTCATTATGACCAAATATACTTCTCCCAAAGTAGTTAAACCTGAGTGTCATTTTACTTTGACCATTCTGAGTGTCAACATATTAGATCATTCAATTTAAACGTTCTAGATACTTGAGAACCAGAACACTTACACTCAATAAGAAGTCATTACTACAGCTAGTCATTTTCGTTGTACTTCTTTGATTCCAGATACTTTCCTATCCCAATCAACTCTAAAGGAAATCTCAAAAATATATTCAAATAATATATTAAATGCTTCAAGTTATTGCTATAATTTCATTATTTTTACTCCTTTTTTTCATTCATCTTCACATCTACAAGTCAAGACTAAAAATCATTTTGGTTTATTCTACGAGTAAAAGATATTGCAGAAATGAAAATTACTCCTAAAAATAAAAAATAATTGTAATTAATTTCATTGGTTGTTATTTAAAAAAAAAAGAGTGAAACTGTTAGATAACTGAATTTGAAATTTTGCATACCGTAAATTACCGTACATAAAAATGCCCTACCGCTTTCAGTTGTTTTTAAATGGCTACTGTGGTGAAACATTCTAAAATGCCTTTAAAAGACCAATTGTTAAATTTATCAAAAACTGAACGTATAAAAGAGCAATATAAGATTTCTGCACTACACACCACTCTTTTGACTTCTTACGTTATGTATTTACGTATCTCTTAAAAATTACCATTATTTTCAAGCTGTCTATACTTTTGTTGCCACAAGTTAAATACTAAGAGATGCTTAGTATTTTTTTTCAAAGTTTAGGAAACCAAATCACAGAGTTTGCAAATTTCACTAGTATTGACTTTTTGATTCTAGGAAAATCTCTACCACACACATAGAATTATGTTGAAATCCTTCTTGGCAACGACTGGATATGCAAAATTATTGGAACAATGTTGGCGTTTGATAGAATTTTTAATTCCTATTAAATTCTTGAAAGGAAACTGCTAAATTGTAGAGTAATAGAAGTCAGAAATATGAGTCCAGTTGTGTGTTGACTGTTCTTGAAAACATATGCTTTGTTCCATACAGGCTTCATCCTTCAGGATATCACAAAATGACACAAATCCAGCTAACCTTTTCACCTTTTTCTCTCATTTTCTTTTGTTATATTTGTTGTTTTGTTTGTCGTCCGTGGTGGATCTTCTCTCGTCTCTGGCTCATTCCTCCTTCACTGTTTGGTTACTACCCACCATGATCCCGACCATGACCCCATCATCATTGTTCCAGAGTACAACAGTAAACTCCGTAATATCAATAAAAGCATGACCGCCCCACAGCCCCCCACGCTTCACCGCCAGCGTTCATTCACATTTGCTGGTTTGTTCCAAACCTTTCATCATATCCAGCCCAAGCATGGTGTGGTTCAGTCCTTAACATCTTAATTTCTTTTAGTGCTTGAAGATGGGAAGTCTTCATAGCATGTATTGTGCTTTATGTCTGTGCATCCTTTTTGGAAAAATCTAGAGAAAATGCTTCTAGAATGGATCAAAATCCAAAAAAAACAGCTTGTATAAACCAATACTGGCTACCACCTAACCTGTAGATGCTGGCATTATTATTACATGCTTCAATACACACTGCCATTGACTGAGATTCGTAACAAACAAACCATGGCCCAAAAACCTGTTCTGTGTGTTGATTGGATGCATGGACAATGACGAATGCAAAATGCTTCTTCTAACCGTGTGGTGTATTAGTCACAGACAAAATGGCATTTGATGTCTGCTAAGCTGCAACATTGTGCTTGTTATTAGAATATATGAAACTGATTGTTGGGTTTTTGTTCTTTAATAATTATATTTTTTATTGAAATAATGTAAAATAATTATTTTTTAACACTAGTAGAATGGCCAAATGTATATAATGTATACTGAAAAATCAAAGTTGTATTGTTCTTATCAGTTGGCTCTATATTTCTATTTCATTCTCTCACATGTCCATTGTTTACTTTTATTATAGCTTCAAATCATTAAATGATCAAATCAGAACTTGATACATGATCAATTTACTATTTTGGGGAGAAATCTGTCCATCCATATGTTCTTTAGGTCTCTCCAATGTGAAAATACGTTTTTCAAAACATATTACAGTAAAAACCCCTGTTATCCGGCACCTATGTGGACTCCCTTTTGCCGGATAACTGAAGTTTCCAGTTGATCGGGAGTCCCTGAATTTAAGGGTCTAAATGACCCTTAAACCCCCCAAAACCCCTCAAAATGCCTTTAAACCTAAACTGGGAACCCAAAAAAACAATTAGGTCAGTCTCGAACTCCAGATAGTGCCGGTTTAGCGGGAGTAAATTTAAAATGGGGCATTGATGCCGGTGCCGGTTGCTTGAGAGTCCCGTTTAGCTGAGTGCTAGTTAACCGTGATTCTACTGTATAGTGATTTGAGAGGGTTTGCCTAATTTGTAAATACATTTTCACTCTAGTGATTATAGCCATTTATTTCCTACTGCTACTTTACTGAGACAAATGATGGAAAATGCCATTAGTGAAGGATACATTTGTTATATTATTTGTACGTTTATATCCATTTGCTCGTGTGTACAGTTTGTAACTCATATTTATTATGTGATGAGTAGATGGGATTATAACTCCCTGAGTAATATCCAAGTGCCAAACAGATACACTTTCAGTAGGGACATACAATAATCCTCCAGTATGCTGGTTTAATGACATCCGGGCAAGAGAAACTGTTATAGGACGAGCAACATTATTTGACGTCATTAAAATTGTTCACATTATTTCTTAAATGTAAATACATGTAACTTCCTGGTGTGAATTACTTCATTCTAATCAATTATAATTCTGGCATTAGTGGGTCAACTGTAGTTTTAAAACTCATTGAAATGAGAAATAATGAGTGCTAAACGTTCAGTGTAGAAGACTTCAATTCAATCTGTTTATTTGGGACTTATAGGAACACCGATTTTGGTAGATGATATGAACCAATATATGCATCTATCTGACCCATTTTACCTACCCAAAAAACACCTCAAGCTGATCACATATGAATCCCAAACATTCTTGACTTCCATTATTGTATGTGTCTTCACCACTTCCAGTAGAAGATATTTCCACTCATCTTTCCACTTGGAGAAATATTATGGAGTTGTAACTGATTGTATCCATGTGAATAAATAAATCAATATCTTATGAATTAGATTCCTATGGATTTGTCCAGTATACATTAAATTACCCCCAGATATAACAGCTCCTTTTCTCATTCTGATACCTACCATATGCAATTAGCTTAACCCAATCACTGAATCCAGTAGTGATATGTTTTCAGTAAAATCTGGATTCATGGGTAGAGAATGTTTGACACCAGGCAGACTCCATGCACAAAATACAAGGATTAATACATCTTCAAAGACAAGCAGTCACTGAGATCAGTGAGAAGAGCATTAAGACATAACAAACAAGTGAACACAACTTGACGTAGATTCGTTATGTGAAACCTCTAAACTCTATGAAAGCATATAAAGCCTCCTTTGTTATCATTTGAAAAGTATTTTCCAGTTAAACCTCTTTTTAACTTGAATTCTTTTTGAAACTGATAATCTTTAATAGAATAAACCTTCCGCTCAAATGTCATTAAAGACTAAGGACCCGATTTATCAAGCCGCATATTGGAATACGCTTTCCATTATATCAAGCAATAAACCATCCAATAGCCAAAACAGTATTTATCAAGTAGTGAATGTGTTTATAGGCCATTCAGTAAAATAGAAAACACATCCATCCAATTTTATAGCACATGGGGCATTGAACTGATTAAAAATACCTATTCATGAGCTAGCACCAATATTGTTGAAGACTGCTGTAACTAAATAGAGAAATGCGTATCGGTTAGAAATAATAGGAAAATGGTTGAAAAATTATAATTTAAAATGTAAAATAATGTAATGATAATATTAATATTAATTTAACTAATAATAATAATTTTAATAATGATAATAATAATTATTAGAATTATCACATTAATTATAATTTGAATAAAAGTAATAGAAAAGTGTATGTATCAATAATTATTTCATTGAGAAAAAGTAAGCTAGTTTTCAGTGCTTTTTACAAAGAACTATTAATACAATTGACTGAACAAAGCTGGAATCAAAATGTCAAAATATAACATTCTCAAGTCTAATTCAATTTAGAAATTATTTTTGTGTAGTTGAGTTCTGCTGGGATTTTTTTTTTGGCAACAATATAATAAATCCCCCTTTCTACATGTTTTCCTTAGAGTTACATTTAGGCTTGGCTAATTATATGCCAGATACTGCCATAATGTAATAATATTTAAAATGCAGTAAAAATGTAGTTGTACATGCAATGTGTGTTGCTTGCGCACTCGGATATTTCTTTATGTTGCCACATTACAGTCATTGTGCTCCGGATCTCCATTTCAGCCTTGGCTGGGTAACAATGCGCTTATTTTGGTGCTTAATAAATTAATCTTTATGTGCAAAGAACATGAAGTCTGCATAACTATGTATCGTGTTCCAACAGAAAGTCGTTTCCCCGCGTGAGACTCGTTGGGACTTGTTGCAGCTTTTTTAGACGCTCTCTATGGTTTATTATTTTTCATTGTCATGGTTGGATTAAGATGATGGAGGAAACAGACGTTATACAAGTTATTAAAATCTACTTTCTCTAAATATATTCTCTTTTATAAATGAGGGATACTTGGAAAAAGGTAGGATAGACTGTCACGGCACTTAAAAGGCCAGTGTAGTAATTATGCAATAGTGTTTTATTTGTTTATTTAGTTGCTGATCAGCAATACAACCTGATACAAAAATCTGTGCTGTTTTCATTACGTGCTTTTGAAATGAGCACCGTTTCTTCCAACTGCTTTTCTCCACCCCTTTTTGGTGCACAGGGACTGAAAGAGGTTTGGCCCAGAAGGCTGTATTCATTATTTTCCTGACACGTGTAGATTTGCCTACAATAGCTGCTTCAAGGAAGGTGGCAAACAGGAAAAGTTATCAAGATAACAGATAAAGACTTCTATCAGGGCAATATTCCTGGGGCGATCATCTCCTGACTTTTTTCCAGAATTTTTTAGGCAATTGAGTTTATTTCGAGGCTAAACGTTAAAAGTAGATCTCATTAATCACAAACCTTTTTTATCTAATGGTCTAATAATGTCATATGAGGGTGTTCCTATAGTGATAATTCCTACATTTTAGGCTAAGATTTGTTAAGTTCACTCTCTCCTAACCCGGAAGAAGGTATGAATTCATTAGTGCAGCCTGTGAATAGCTGCTGTGGGTAGCCATGTTTGTTGAGTAAAGAATGTGAGATGACAGAATTGCATGGCATAATGACCTACCAGACTGGGGCTTTTGGTAGAAAAGTGCCGTAGACAGCTGCCTAATAATGAGTCCAGCCTTGTCCTCATTCCTTATGGACACATGACACTTCTAGTTCACTTGACCACATCATAAGCCTTTATTGTGACCCATAATCTTCTTTAAAAAAAAGTTTCTTTCCAAATATTTGTAAAAGTGCAATTTTGCATATTTTCCCTGTTCTGCCTCTCATCTACACAATGTACTGAAACCAGTCCCTGCCCTCTTTTTCCTCTCTTCCTCTCTCTGTTATCGTGTTCATCTCTTGTACTTGTTTTTTTTTTGTTGTTGCCAAAAAACCCCTGCCTCTCCCTAGAGGAGAAACAGGGCCCCAGTATGTGTCTGACAGTGACATTACAGAAAACTCCTCCAGTGTGTACATGCCGGGGGGTGACATTCTCATCCACTCATTCCTTCTGTATTGCAAATGCCACATTATTATTCAACTATCTCAGAAACCATTGTACATAGAGCCACATCTAGGACACGTCCACTGCTCAGGACAAGTGTTAATTCCTTTGGGTGCAATGCCTGTATTTTCGGGAAGCCTTCATTATTTGCAATATTATCTGGCTGAGGGACAGGATATTCTACACAAATTACAACAAATCTATGGTTTAATACCAAGCCCTGGCACTTATAAAATCATATTAAAAGGTCATAGATATGTAAAAAAAAAATCTACGTTACTTGCAAAATCTATTTTCCAAAAATGTATTTTTTTTACGTCTATTTAGCATAAGCTTATAAATATCTAAAAAGTTTATGATATTTGTGATAAAACTTGATATACTGCTACTAAGAGCAATGCAGTCACTTTTCATGGCAGAAAAAAAACATTTTAGTATTAAAATATACTAAGGAAATGACATTAAAAAGTATATTATGAAGATGTTTATTAAGCTGTAGACTGTGGTATGCTGTAAAGTGTTTACTGGGTTGTGTTAGGACATATAGAGCCATATTCAATTGCAAGCCCGCAACTCGATCTTAGTAGGCCGTATGTCTGCGGGTGTGTTGCCAGCTCCCGTTGGTTTCTGATTTTGATGCTATTCGATATCTCAAGCCCGCAAGTTACTGTCCCAAAGCTGAAACGGTCAACCATGCACTGATTTGTAGCAGTTCAGGGCGGGGACATGATCAATTAAGTAAGCCCCTAACCTCCCATTTCAAATCAGCCAATAGAAAATGAGACTGTCATTATTACGGCAGTAAACCATGGAGGTTACATTTCAATCAATTAGGTTTAGGGGGTCCAATATACGATCAGACTCGCAAACCCGCAAAATAAAGAACTATGAAAATTAATGCCAATACTGTTATAGTCCATGTGGATGGCCTCATATGTATTAAGTCATTGATGCCCGAGATTGATTTAACCCCGAAATGAAACATAAAAATAAATTTAATTTCCTGCCGATTTGCGAGCTTGCGACTGTTGTGCAAATAATGCTAATGTCTGTCATCGCTTTTACCGTTATTTACAGTTCAGTAGGGATTTTTTATTTGCTTTTACAGTGCTACGGATTGCTTAACCCCCTTGTGGGTCCTCTCTAGCACTTGTAGGATTTTCTCCTTCTTTTGCCATTTACGGGCGTGAAAACACCTTGCGGCCTTGGGGAATTGGAGCAATTGAATAGCGATTTGCGATTTTAGCCATAACTCTTGCGAAAGTGAAAGATCAAAGGCTTCGGGAGGCTGTAAGTTACGGGTTTAACATCACTCATAAGCCGCTTGGAGCCCGCAAAAAGACCCCAACTGAATAGCAAATTAACTTGTGACTTCACTTACGGGCTACTGGATCACCCGAAACCTCAATTGAATGAGGGCCATAGTTTTTTCACACTTTATTTCTAAGAGCAGGTCTATTCTGTGGTGCTGATCACATTTTTGTACAAGACATTGAAGAATTGTGTTTAAAATATTTGTGATTTCTGTTGCTATAGTGCCCCCTAAGCAGTTATCTGTACTAAACAGCCTATACGCTCTTCATTGCTAAAATAAACTATATGACACATCACTTCCATAGATGAATAGCTCAGTATCTGTACAAGTTCCACATCCCACGCTCCTGTGTCATATTACTTACGGGGAAAACAATAGTAAAACTTCACTCATTCTTTAGATCCTGACTTTATTATAGTGGAATGCAGCCACTCCTTTCGATAGTTGTTATGAAAGCGAATAGAGCTCACTTATTGTTTTTGGGTGTGGTTGCTGTTCTTTCCAAGGGAAAATGTTAAATGGCATACTTAACAGTCAAGTGTATTATACTATATGAGATATCGCTTCCCGTCATCACAAAGTTTCTCCTTTGTAAAATCTATATACCATCATGAACAACTTGTTTCTGTACACTTGTGAAACACAAGCCTTTATTTTGGATAACCCCAAGGCTTGTGTTTTCACAGTTTGGCCCTACACGCACCACAATCAAGACTTATCTTAAAAATCATATTTACAAAAAGATTTTCTAATAGTTCTCTTAAGAGTCCTATCTTCTTCAATGCGTCTGAAAGCTCTTCAGAACTGACTTGCAGTACTTATTGCCTGGTTTTAAGTAAGATGCCGTTTAGACTTCATGTATCAATATTGTTCCACCACCAATAATCTTTTGTAGATATAGAAATAAAGATACAAACACATATGAAAAAAATATATACTTGTATTACTTCATATTTGGAACGTGATGATGTTCTCCCCCACCAGCTCTGAATTTCTCTCCTCTGTCTGCAAAGTTTAGTTTCACTCTCTTGTACTCCCATCTCTAATTTTATTTCCATTAGCTGACTTGTATTGTATATTTATTGCTACAACTACCTTATTTATCTGGTAGTTTTTTTTTAAGTCCCATCAGCTATGAAGACAATGAATCAAGAAACATTCTTGAGGTCTATTTTCTATTTTTGAGGTTCTTCTACATGGTTGAAATAGTATGTTAGACATATCATGAAAGCCGAGCTTTAGGCATGATTGGCATTCTCTGAAGAAGGCTTTTGTAGACAGGCAAGAATAATTATACTGCATTGCCTTATTAATGAAATAATACAACAAGGGACATAAGGACATGAATTCTTAACGTTGTATAAATGATTTTCAAGGTTACCTTAAGAGAGGACAATCCATAACCCAGATATGATAGACCATGTACACAATGTATGACCTTGGTTGGGATTTTTATACTATGTCCTCTTTTGCAGGGGTTCATTCTCGTGATAAGACTCCAGATGAGATAGGGTCATTAACTCGAAGGCGCACAACCAGCGAAGGGCAATATGAAGACAGCACTACAGATCCAAGTTCAAGAAGTAGTCCTACTAAGGCCCTCTCGCCAGTCCGATGCGTATCACCAGAGGTCTTCAACACTATTGCAGCCAATCCAGGAGGAAGACCTAAAGAGGTACACCCATTGTCTCCTTTCTGTAATATCAAAATGTTTTTGGTGGAAAATATTTCAACACATACATGGTCAATTTAAGGGACAATTTTCTCTTATCAATATTAATGTTGAGATTGCACTGAGCTCTGTGCAAACATTATTATTTTAAGGATTTGGGAGGCTTGAAAAAAAAGCTAATGATTATCCAGATTTAATAAAAGTCTCAACTCAGCACTTGCAATGTTAACAGTCTAGTAGGCTTCCTGGTTGTAAGCTCTAAAAGCACAGGATGCTTTTAGAGCTTTTAACAATAAGTATTTTTACAAAAATCCAACAATTACATTAATTGCAGGTAAACACATGAAAGTTGTTGTTTATATAAAGTAATAATATGGATTGTTTTGAAGATTCTTTTTAAAAGTATTAAATAACCATTTGTTGTGTCCATTTCCAAAGGTACAATTTGATTTCTACATTCTAAATGCAATTTGCAGAGCACTGCGAAATAGATATATGTAAAATGATGCTATAATATATCAATTTCCTTAGATCTATCCATTTGTTGACATCCTGACAAATGCATTCCTGTTTCAGTCTTCTGATTATGTATCATATTCACATTTTATGATCTCTAATTGTATATTCGTTGTTCCCATACACAGCCTCATTTACACAGCTACAAGGAGGCCTTTGAGGAGATGGAAATGACCTCTCCAGTGGTCAGCCCAACTTCCACAGGTAAATATGAGATATTTTATCTCTACTCAGTCCAGTCACCTTGATAGTCCCTGGGCCAGTTTTACCAAATGATATAGTGTTGGACAACAGTTGAGGAACCTCAATATTCATATATTATCCTATAAGGCATATGTACAAAATAATAATTTGAAGGCTTAGAGTAATAATAATAATAACCCACGATGAGTCACACTAGATAAATATACATAAATGTGGCATAAATAAAATAAATACAACAGGAAAAACAAAACTATAAATTGATATATAGTTTATGCCATTGCCTAAAATATTTGTACAATTTAATTTAATATTGGCGAAGCAACATGTTTTTTTTAAGAGCTTGATAATGGGCAGTATGTTTTTTTACAATCTAAAACAATATAAATATAGCGTTTCATATATTCAATTCTATAGCTATTATACTTTTATATGGCAACCATTGTTTTTGAGCATTCTGGTTTGTCACCAGTAATGTGATATTAGATGCAGTTCTCCATTCAGTTCTATTTAAAGAGCTTCTACAAATTAATCTTAAAGGTATATGCAAGTGAGCTGGGTTATGAATGCATCTAATACAGGTGAATTAGTAGTGTATGAAAACATGTGTTATATAGAAAAGTTCAGTTTACTTACAAAGTTATTTGCACAAAAGTCAAATCCAGTGGTTCACACCCACAGGATGCTTACATAAGCCGGGTACACACAGGAAATACAGCAGTGTACCCACAGGAAATACAGTAGGGTACATATTTTGACCTTTATGGTACAGAGCACAGGAAGTAACTGTTGCAGTTCTTGTACTGAGCAGAAGCCACTGAGTTGAAGAATTATACAATGTATTATCCTGATTCCGAATTTGAGGGTTATGCTAATTGTGGTGGAGTTTTCTAGGGGTGTACACAATCAAATGCAAATGCCAAAAAAATAGGAAATTTTGCTAACTTCAAGGTAAGCTAATTAATGTTTCTTTTGGTTTATTTCCATGCAAAAATGTTTTCATACACAACTAATTCTCCCCTTTCAGATGCATTCATAATCCGGCTCACTCACATATCCCTTTAACTACATCCAGTCTCATCTCTCAGATGACAAACCAGTTAAAACGGATAAAATAACTGTATTTTGTATACTTTCTAAAATATTTTGCCCAAATTAAAAGTTTGTTCTTCCGATTTATTTATAAATTCTTCAGAGGTTCTTTAGTCTATCAGTTAGGCGTTGTATGTGTTATACAGCTGTACATAAAAAAACACTTAAGAAAATTTCATGTGTTGGTAAATTTGTATGTATTATGAATATGAATGACATAATTGTGATTGTATGTGTTATACAGCTGGGTTAATCAGCTGGCACTTTTTATTATTATCAATGTAAGGGCCAGTATTTGAGAGGAAAGCGTACTGTACCTTCCTTTCATAGAATGTATTTCAAGGGCAGTCTTCTAATGTCGCCATTAACATTTTTTAGTTTGATCTCTCATTTATCCACTAGACGGAGGGGTGGGGGTATTGGAAAAAATCCTGAGGCTTCATAACAAGCTCTAGTTGTATTAGAAAAGTAGCATGAATGTCTGGAATTAGCAAATTATTCTATTTAATTTCAGTCTAGTGAGCTCTTAATTACAATTCCATACAATCAGCCTATTAAGGGACATGCACTAACGAGAAGTTGTATAATTAGTGGGGTTAAAAAATGCATATGCATTGACTGTTCGTTTATACCGTTGTGATATCCTAAACTGATAACCATCTCCATTAACCACAAAGGAAATGGAACATGAACTAACTGTGTAATATGGTCCAATGCCATTGAGGGATTCACCAGAACCTTAAGGTGGTAATACTGGACCCTTTTAAGTATTATATTAACAAAAACAGACTTAAAAATGAAATATATTGGCTCAACTTAATAAGTAATACATTTCATTCTGACTTATTCTGGCTTCACGTTATGAAATCATATTATTACTTTATATTAATAATGTGCTTTATTCATTCTCCAGTTGCACGGTCCCCACCTGGTTTAGCTAAGACGCCACTGTCAGCTCTAGGACTGAAACCTCATAATCCGGCTGATATCATGCTGCAGCAATCTGGACTTGGTGAGTGGATGAACTGGGATAAAACCATGGACGAGAGGAGAGAGAGAGAAGGAGAGAGGGAGAGAGAAAGAGAGAGAGAGGGGAGGGAAGTGAACTCGCAACCTTCAGCAATTCTTTATTACATGTTGCACTATATTGCATTAAGTTTGATAATCTATATTTACTGCATGCATGCAGTATGTAAGAACTTGTGACAACTCTGGTAAAATAATCTTAATTGTGTTTTTATTTAGTGTGCACTGTATCGGCTTCTATGTTTTGGGTGCGATGGGTAATTACATCTGTGTTACAAGAAATCACCCAATCAATCAAAATGTGGTTGCAGTCATCAACAGAAGACTCAGTCTAATGAGGCCAAATAAAATTCCTGTTGAGCTATGTTCGTTAGTGAGGACCATATGTTTGTTAGTGAGGACCACAGCTTCACTTTAAAAATAATCCATTCGCAAACAAGTTAGTTATCTGTCATAATGGTAGCAAGTCATAGCAACACTGTGTAGTCAATCATTTTTCCTTGAAGTAATGTCTGAAGACATCATTTTGCTGTGTACAATCTTACAAAGCCGAAAGTGAGGGACCAAGACTCACTATAAGGCTAATGTGCAATTGGGCCTCCATAAAATTGATCCCTATGGAGCAATTTACCATGAAGCTTCTAGAATGAAAAAAAAATGTCTTCCCTGATTGAGCCCACAGTTGACCAGAAGACTTCCTTCTGTAGTTGAAAGAGATCTTGACCAGGAATCTGCCAGAGCAGAGATCTGTATATCTGTATCTATATATATAAATATATATATATATATATATATATATATATATATATATAATATATATATATATATATTAAAAATGCAAATAAAATGACCTTTTAAATATGTCACAGTAACACATGGAATCCATATGGAACTAAAAATATAGAAATTTGTATAAAGAAGTGTTACTGATGTTCACAGCAGGAAAGTGTCATGTTTTAGAGTAAAATCTGTATCTGATCAAGCAGGATCTGACCGAATAAATATAATGCTGTATAAATCCAGTGTCACTGGAAAATGCATAGTCAGAGGCCAGATCCTGGCGCTCGGCCATGGAACGTCTCCTTGGAATTTGTGACTGCAATCCTTTTAATGCATCCATGTAGTGAAGACATACATCTGTATAACAGGGGACTGTACAATCTCACAGAGCTCTATAAACATTGACTTCATTATCTACACTCTCATGCTAAAATCCCATTCCTTTCATCAGAGCACACAACTAAATACACTGTATGTTGAGGTCATTAGTTTAATCGTAAATTTAGTACGCTGTAAATTGTACATATAGCCGGGAAATGATATCTAAACATTGTACAGTTTATTAAACACATCACTGGTTGGTACATGATTCAGTTAGGAGACGTGCACACTGTGGATAGGATCCTAAATTGATACTACAATGACATTTTTATTATAATTTATTATTTAGCATACTGCACATAGAGGCCCTGATTTTCTATTGGGTTCTTGCAAATGGATTTTGAAAAGTAAAATTAATATATAAATAAAACTTAAAATAATATTTTACTTTTATATGTAATTATGCTGG
Organism: Discoglossus pictus; assembly: GCA_027410445.1. Lineage (NCBI taxonomy): Eukaryota > Metazoa > Chordata > Amphibia > Anura > Alytidae > Discoglossus > Discoglossus pictus. The sequence goes on along the minus strand of CM050173.1, from coordinate 88,566,814 downwards.
GTACCATTTCAGTGTCTGTATATATACCATGACAGTGTGGAGGGAACCGAGTATGCTGATATGCTTTCCATTGGTTATCATGAAGGATTGCACTCCAAATGGAAGTCCTTTAAATATAACTAGATTAAAATGTTATCTGCTTCCAAGGTTCACTAAATAGAAAATTGCTTATATTAGTTAATATATTAAACTAGCTACTTGCCCGTCAAAAATGACGGGAATATAATTTTAAGCCTGGGAACGATGTACCTTCGGTGCTCATCGCTAGCCCTGAAATGAGAGGCTTTGCCACTCATGGCAGGCCTTGGCAACCCACACCTTTTGTGCTTCACAATCATCAACTTCGGCGCTCACCGTGAGCCTTTCCCCACTCTCTCCCCCCTCTCCCTCCCCTTTGTCTTTCTCCTGTGTGTCTGCTGAAGTTATGCGTGGCTCGTGATGAGTGCCATTGCTTGCTTTGTTTGTCTAAGTGTTACTGTCTTTGGGTTCGTTTTTACTGGCTTCGGCTAAGTGCTACTTGCTTCGGGGTCATTTTTACTGGCTTCAGCCTCGTTTTCATCCGGTTACGTTTTTTCGTCCGACATTTTATATCTGGCTTCACCGGTTTTCAATTGCCAAAGAATGGCAAATATACTTCAAATGAACCTCACTTACAGGCTCCCTGGCTCTCCCCCTGTGCTGTGTGTGAGTGTGTAAGTTTATTTTTTTATTATTTTGTGTTTTTTGGTGGTCTTTTGAGTTCTGTGGTTCGGCCGTTAAAGTCGTAATTTACTGTCCGTGTTGCAGCCTCTCCTGTGTGCCTAGCGATGAGGGCTGTAATGAGCACCTTCAGCGCATTGCGTGACCAACATCGTAAACGTGACAAACGGGCTTGGTCCACAATTATATATATGATACATAAAGATAGGCTAGAAAAAATTACATGAACACAACGGCAGAGATACTAAGGAGAGAGACTGGAAGAAGTCTTTGGGAACATAGGTTATTTTACGATGCAAATTTATTAAGATTAGTTCCTCAAGGCTTCCCACTTTAGCAAACCTGGCCCTAAGTATCCAGTAAACCTTTTTGGCACTATTGCTTCAAGCCAAATGTTACAAATTTTTTAAAGATATAGGGCTTTGTTACTGTCTAAATGTGTCTGAATTGGCAGATATACTCTGAAATTTAGTTATCTACTCTGAATCTATGAAAATGAGACAAGCAGTCTGTTTTTCCTTATCATAGTAGTCACGTGTTAAATGTATCACCCTTTCCGTTTACCTTTAGTTCTAAATCCTAGATAGAAAGCCCTGTACATTTGTAATTAGAAGCAAAATAAATACATTAAACTAAACAGAAGAGCCATTAATCTAAAGGATTAATGCAGGTTATGTGATCTATCACTCAGACTTTGTTTAGTATGTGATGCCTGTTATAAATAAGTTATAGATGTTTCCAAACCCCACAATTTGCTTCCTTACCTCCATTTTTACACTATTGCATTTAGTTTGTGTTTGATATAAATCTTTGGACTCAATTTAATGCAAGTGTTTTAGTGAGGTGCATAAATTAAGGACTCTTCAACTCTCTGTTTCTGTAATGTGAATGTTGTTTATATCTTTATCTTTCCTTCTTTTTCTCCAATTCGTTCATTTATTTCCTCTTCCACTCTATCTACATCAGAATCAGTCAGGGAAACAGTAATAGAGTATGATGAAGGTAAGTCACTCTCTTTGCTTGCTCTGTTAATGTTTCTGCTACTGGACTGAGTTGAGTGTGTGCCAAGTTAAGAAACTTATGTGGTTTTGGAAGACTATGGATTAAATGTACTAAGGTCAGTTGTCTTGGAGATATCACTTCCTAGTAAATCTTTCCCATATAATTCAGAGGTTGTCCTACATGTGCCGTTGACTCGCCTTAGTACATCAGCCTGATGCATGCACAAATAATCATTAATAAAACATATTTCTGCTTGTATCCCAATGAAAGTGCATTTTTATCTCCGGAGCATGGTTTGTTGTACATATAGAACTTGTATATCCATTGTGTGTTCTGCTACTTTATTTATGCATTTCTCCCCTGAGAGATTCCAGAGGGGTCTCTGATCTTCTAGCTGTAAAAAGAAAAGTAATCAGCAAATAAACATCCACCAGGAAGTTCCCAAGTTCATGCCTGTCAGATTGCACTGAATTCAGAATGTGTCTTATCACTTGTGGTATTGGGTTTCTGGTTGTGTTATCTATAGGATAAATTTAACAAAGACTGAGATTTAGGGTGACCAAAGAGAAAAACGTCTTAAAGGATTAACTGCTTTGTCAAAACTGATTTCCAGCAAATCGGTTAAACAGACAAATTTGCCCAATCTCAAATATTCCATGGCCATCCAGAAGTCCCTTCCCAAAGAAACCCAGCCAGGAGAGTAGCCTCAAGACCAAGGAGAATCCAAAATGGGTGCCAATGCCACATCTGCATCAGCCACTAGAGGAAGTTCCTTCTGAAAACGTGTCTGGATTAAAGGAGGTGCCAGACCATCTGATGTTGTACCTGTATACTATTTTGAGCAATTCTAGTTCTCCCAAAGAGCTTAAGGTAATTATGGACCCCATAGTCCATTTCCATGTGGAAATCAGAAAAAAACGAAGGAAAATAATAATTGGTACTATTATAAATTCCAACCCAGAAGCAGCTCAGCATAAAAGTCTTTATATATTTCCTCAGTAGATATTTCTGCAGTTTTGACTGTGCCATGTGTAAGAATCTATGGAAAAACCACAAGCAGAGTTTCAACCTCCAAATATGGACAGAGTATGGAAAAATTGCAGCCCTGACATGAATGACATAAACAGTGAACAAAGTGTGATCTATGTGTTTATCCCTGGCAGCGTCTACGTGTCCAACACAACAGGATCATTAGAGTCTCTGCCTGTAGATGAGGCCCACGTTTGTCCACATCACTCCAGGGGAATGTTTCCTTATAAGCATGTGCTGTGCATAGCAAGGATACAGTACAGAGGTTTCCCTATAAGTCATTGATATGGAGATGCTGTAATGAAGGGAAGTGGAAAAAAAACAAAACGAAATAAAGCAGAGATTTAGCCGAGAGTGGTGCCAAAACCTTCTCCAACATAGAGACTAAGAATTCAGCGGAAACTGGGAGCGAGGGTCCTGTGTTGTATCAAACCACTGGGGGGAAATACTAGTGCAGATTGGGTCTGTTATACCGACCAGCTGTGCATCTTGCAAGACTGAAATGGAGGACTAGTAGTATTTTTGACCAAGGGATTCTATTCTTACACATTCCTTGTTATCCTTTTGGGGTCCAGGCTTCCATATTATTCCATGGACACAGGGCCGGATCTACCTTTTTGGAGCGCTTAGGCAGTGAAGTGGAGGAGCCCCTGTGAGTGAGTACGCAGGGTATGCACAGACCCATGTTTGCCTTTTATGTACGTGTAAGTTCCTTTTCCTGTAGTAACTCTCTTCTTCTAAGTGATTACCCCCTAGTTACCAGTCTATGAACTGCAGCATTCCATTTAAGCCAGGAACCATTTTTTTAAAAGGTGTCGCTCCTCACATGGGAGTGCCCCTAAGCGGCTGCCTAGTTTGCTGAATGGGTGATCCGGCCATGCATGGACAGTCTTAGTTTATTCTGAGAAATATCATATGAATCCATAGGGTCATGGAGAGTCAGACATGACTGAACAACAACAACAAATAGTGTAGCAGCAGACATCAACTCCTCTAATGCTCTTTAATAAGGAGCTCTTTGGACAGCCAACCAGAAGGATTAATGGTTGGATGCCTGACTGAGTTAACGATGTTCAGTAAAAAAACCCTGAGGCTCAGGATTAAACTGTGTGAATCCCCAGGACAACGGAAGGATCTGACCTAATTTAACCAATCAGAATTTAGCAGTTAAAGGGACATTGAAGTAAATATTATCAATCAATGTGCATGTTAGGGACATATAGCTTAGAAAAATGACATTGACAAGGGGTGTTTTACATCAGTGATTCAAGGTGTGAGAAGCCTTTATGAAGAATTGTAAGTTAAAACGCATTTGAATTAGTTGTATTTTTGGAATGTATGTCTAGCTAAGGAAACACAGAAAGTTGATAAAACAATAACTCAAGAAGACTGTCTCCTAACTTTGAGCCAGATCAACTAGGGTTCTTAGAGATTAGAATGCTGGTTTTCTCTAGTTTAACAGAATACAGCATGTACTGCGGGATGGGGGGTACAACTCGCCCCCCCCCCCCCCAATTATATGGTTATGAGGAGGTAGATAACTTATCCCTGGTGTCTAATAGGAGGAATGAGATTCCCTTGAATGCATTAACCTTTTTGGTTTTCTATGGATTTAAAATATAGCTAAGTTTTCACTATTACAAACCTGAAGTGCTTGTGAATATATAATGTTCTGCAGAGCGAATACCGTGCACCACCATGTGTCATACAGTGCGGGTTAAACATAGCCTCTAATTTACTGAGTCATAAGGTTTTTATTTTATTTATTACCATAGCTACATTTTTTTTTCATGAAGTCCTGACGAACAACAACAGATTTTTATACATTTCTAAAACCAGTAGCAGAGATGCCTGCCTGTCTGTGAAACTGCTGGTGAGGATACGGGTGATGAGTGATAGGAAGCTATTGCCAATGGTTCCGTAAACTACTGTTGGTGCGTGATTAATATCACACATACAGACACACACACATATATATATATATATATATATATATATTAATAATGAGTATTGCAGCATATTATGATACCTTTTGTATTGGACAAACGTATTATTTATAATGACGAGCTTTCGACTAACGTGAGATGGAACCCTCAGTTTAAGTAAAAACAGTGATGCAGAGAGAGTGGAGGCAGCGTCTGACATCATCAGGTAAATACATATAGGGGGAATAAACATACTATAGTAAAGGAAACATATATACACATACTATATACACATATACATCAATATATACAAATAGAGCACTGTAGTCCACAGTGATATTCTTCCTGTTGGACAAACATCTCACTAAGAAAGCTAAGCCTGTTATAGTATAATAAGAGAAATTCACATGAAATTCTGATAATGTGTTAGAAAACCCAAGTCCATATTAAGTCCTGTGTTTTTAGTGTTGAAGAATGTGATCATCTTTATTTCAAATGCTTTTCTCTCTTGGATGTTTTGAAATTTTCCTCTGAGTATTTTGACTTTTAAGTTTTGGATGGAGTTATCATTCTGGCTAAAATGTTGTCCCACTGGGCTACAATAACTGTCTTCATTATGCTTTCTTATTAAATGTCTGTGTAAATTCATCCTTATATGACTGATCATGCAAACAAAATTATTTTATTGAAGGATAGTGAGCATATGAAGCCATTTATTATCCCATAGTTGTTTGGCTCCTTTTTAAATCATAATGATAACAGAAATCACCCAAATGACCCTGATCAAAAGTTTGCATACCCTTGAATGTTTGGCCTTGTTACAGATACACAAGGTGACACACACAGGTTAAAATGGCAATTAAAGGTTAATTTCCCACACCCGTGGCTTTTTAAATAGCAATTAGTGTCTGTGTATAAATAATGAGTTTGTTACCTCTCTATGCGGTGAGCTGGCTAGATACTGAGCCATGGGGAGCAGAAAATAACTGTCAAAAGTCCTGCGTAACAAGGTAATGGAACTTCATCAATATTGAAAACAATATAAAAAGATATCCAAAGCCTTGAAAATGCCAGTCAGTAATGTTCGATCACTTACTGATACCAAGCCAAGGTCAGGTGGCTCAAGAAAGATTTCAGCCACAACTGCCTGAAGAATTGTTCGGAGTACAAAGAAAACCCCACAGGTAATCTCAGGAGAAATACAGGCTGCTCTAGAAAAAGACGACACAACGATACTTAAACAAAAATGAGGTGCATGGTCGAGTTGCCAGAAAGAAGCCTTTACTGCACTAATGCCAAGAAAAAGCCTGGTTACAATACGCCCAATAACACCTTGACACGCCTCACAGCTTCTGGCACACAGTAATTTGGAGTGACGAGACCAAAATAGAGCTTTATGGTGACAACTGTGAAGCATGGTGGTGGCTCACTGATGTTTTGGCGGGGGGGGGGGAGCTCTAAAGGCATGGGGAATCTTGTGAAAATTGATGGCAAGATGAATGCAGCATGTTATCAGAAAATCATGGCAGACAATTTGCATTCTTCTGCACAAAGATTTTGCATGGGACGCTCAATAACTTTCCAGCATGACAATGACCCTAAGCACAAGGCCAGGTTGACCCCCCAGTGGTTACAGCGGAAGAAAATGAAGGTTGTGGAGCGGCCATCGCAGTATAATAATAATAGTTACATAGTTACATAGTAATTGAGGTTGAAACAATACTTTTTGTCCATAAAGTTCAAAAGTCTTCTTACCTTAATATCATCGAGCCACTCTGGAGAGATCTCAAATGTGCGGTTCATGCAAGACGACCAAAGTCTTTGCATGACCTGGAGGCATTTTGCCAAGACACTTGAGCAGCTACACCACCTGCAAGAATTAGGGGCCTCATAGACAACTATTGCAGAAGACTGCACGCTGTCATTGATGCTAAAGGGGCAATACACTGTATTAAGAACTAAGGGTATGCAAACTTTTGAACATGGTCATTTTTTTTTTTCTTTGTTGACATGTTTTATTTTATGACTGTTGAATATGAATCCCATAAGAAATACAAAAAATGTGTTTTGGCTGCAAACTCATGTTTTCTTTAAAATATTAGCAATTCGCTAAGGGTATGGAAACTTTTGAGCACAACTATATATATATATATATATATATATATATATATATATATATATATATATATATATTATTTTTTTGAAACAATGTTTTAGTTTTTTCTTTATTCCTTATGCTTATTTAATCAGTGTTAAGGCAAATGCAAGTTGCAAGTTTCCCTTCCATCCAGTTATTAAAAGATGAGGAGAGGCTGATCCAATGATGTCAGCCTTTTGTAAGGTCGATGTCTGAGCCGCCTACTCTATATTGCACAAGCAGCTGACTAGTACATTCTCTCATCTGTACAAGTCTGAAATATGTCAAAGCATTTAACCCGGCCAACAAGACAGGAGCAGCACTCCCACGATCCTCAAACTGCAGACAAAAGATGTCCCATTCAGTTCTGACATTGGGGGCCTCTCAGCAATTTCCTATTTAAAGGACCGCTGCTGTCATTTTGCTCTGTATAATCTTCTAAATAACTAAGCTTGTTAATGGCGAAATGCAAAATATATAAATAAATAGTCAATTAACACAGCCTTAACATTATTATATTTTATTCAGTTATTCTGTATTATATTGCTTGTGTGCTTTTCTCAGCTGCTACTTTTCCAAGGGGATGGCAAACTAAAGAGTTGTTGAAAGCACAGGCAGTTGTAGCTGCCACAATGTACAGATAAATCTTCTTCTGTGATCAGTCCCCCCTCTCCAATAATATTTACTTTGTGCAGCCATTGCCTTATTTAAACTGTTTTACTAAGCTGCTTTCTCAGCATAAGACTGTTGTAAACTATTGATATTTTTGATAGTCTTATCGGAAAGCCTGACAACAAAGACAAATATTAAATTAAAGGCTGCATTACATTTTAAATGTGTAATTTAATATAAATGAGAATTACTAAATATATTTGCCCATGATCAAGTGCAGTTGCTCAGAAAACCATATTCTAAATATGGGGCCACATTAAAAGTATCAGTACAGTCACATTGTTTTCAATATGGATCTTGAAAAAATATTTAACTTTTATATTAAACTATTTTCTTTGCTCAACTGCTTCTTGTAGCTACTATCTCAGTAATGGGTTTTCTTAGTTAAAGCACTGTCCATTTTAGCTGCAACATTGTATAAGCCTTCTCTGTATTCTTCTAATCTCAGAAATATAACATTTGAAACTAATAAAAGCTAGATTCCACTGTATCCTTATTACATATGAAATGTAATATGTTAAAAGCATTTTTTTCCTTTAAATGTTCTCCAAATGTAGTTATTCAAAATAATGTAAAAATATAAAAGAGGGAGAGCAATGGGACCACAGTGGTGTAGATGAACAGATATTTATTGCGCCAAAATAACAAAATATACTTACAACCAAATAATTCAACGTGTTTCATCTATTAAACCAGACTTCTTCAGGATATTTCCATATACTTAAAACAGTGTATTTTAAATATATGTAAATAATATTATTTTAGATATGAAAACTGTACTAGTATTAAATAGTATCATGTAAAAAAAGGATGACATGGTTTGGCACTCCAATTCTTGCACAATCTGGTGGAGATTCAAGGGGCCCCCATGTACATGGGATAAAAGTAGGGCACTGAGAAGGGGGCTGCCCATTGAGGCATGAATGCTGGAAACGGGGGATAAAAGAAGAATTAACTATTCATGGTGTAATCTCTGGACTTGCCTCTCTTTCTTTGTTTGTTTGAGAATATGGTGGGAGAAGGAAACTCGAAATTAATTAACCAATTGTGAATGTCTTGGGAAGTAAATCCAAGCATTAACCTTTGCATTGCTGATGGCTTATTAATATGCTGTTTCACTTCACAAGCTATACTAGCATCTTGGAAGATAAATAGAAGGACATCATAAATTAATTAAACATTTTAATTTGGGTATAACTGCTTCAATTGGACAAATAAATGGTTCCACTTTGGTATCAATGGAAACTTAATTTTAAAAGATTTAAAAGTTCTGCTTTTAATCATTATTGAGAGATCTCTTTAATAGGCAATTTACTAATTAGTGCACATGGGTGATCCAGTCTCTTACTGATAAGGATTTTTGCTCCTGGATGCTGGTAGAAAAAGCGCATGCTCATGGGGATTAAGGCAATTGATTGCGAGTCTGAGAGGATTTATGCTCACAGCCAACAGCCAATGAGCATGTGCTAGATCTGGTACCCCCATCAAGCTATATTATAATACAATTCATTGATATAATCAAAATGTCATATAGTCATAAGCTGCAGCAAGAATTTTCTTTTTATTAAAATAGAGCAACAAGTTAAATATAGTAATCTGCAAAATGTAGCCATCAGTTCCTATTGTGGTGAATATTATTAATATAATGGGTATTTCATATTGTTGTATCATTTCTGTGGATATAGCCTTTTTATTATAATGTAGGGTACATGCTACATTTTGCTTGTAATTATTTGGCATTTAGTACATTTGGACCAGTGTTTGTAAGGCAGATCAGAATACCAAATACAATAAACAACCACATTGTTACCTAGCATGGCATATATTGAGATTTTGCATTGCAGTGCAAATATTGGTTTGTTGTGTGGATCATCATTCCTTAATAGTGGTAACGCTCTTGAATATCCACTCACCTTCCATTTTCTTTGTCTTTTAGAACCCAGAAGTTATGTGGAGTCGGTGGCACGGACAGCTACAACAGGAGGATCCACCCCGTCCTCCCCGGTAGCACCACAGCCATACGGAGTGGAGACATTAATGAGAAATGGAGGATACCCCAATAACTTCACTTCATCCAGTCCCATTTCCACTAGCAGCCCCATACACAGCACTGATGGGTGGGTTTGAAAAGATTGGAAATGTAAATGGTTAAATAGATTGTTTAGGTTTTATTTGTCCAAGTAAATTAAATAATGTCTTAATATTTTAAATATGTTTTATTATTTACCTTTATTTATTAATAAAAATGACTTAGCAGAAGCTTATACCATGAGAGGTGGTTGACTTCCAGGTCCACCCACTGATTTCTTGTTTCTTGTCATATGGGTTTGGTGAGATCTCACGTGGGCTTTTTTTTTCTTTTTACTTGCAGCGGCTCCCTGAGGAGTTACCCGTCAGCAGAGAGTAGTGTTCGCATCCCCACTCCCACTCAACCATCTGTAGATTCCAGCTTTAGATCCACAAGTTTGTCTCAACCCTCTCCTCACAGCAGTTACCAAAATGCATCTCCAACTTCTAACATGACACCACATGCAGGCACTCCTCTGGGTGGCTATGAAGCATATACGTATACTCCCACTAATGCCATCACTCAGACAGATGGACCCACTGGACCACAAATCAATGCATTTACTGGGCATGTAGTACATGGTAGCCCTCAACCTCTTCACAGAACAGTGGGCACTAACACCCCCCCAAGTCCAGGCTTTGGAAGAAGAATGGTCAGTCCTAATATGTCAACCACACCTGGAAGTCCAAGTCTGAACAGGCATCCTTTGGCAGCCCAAAATAATGTGGCAGTGACCCCAGGAAGTCCTAGTCTTGCCCGTCACCAGGTGGTGATGACAGGGAGTGCACCAGTGACTCCTGGAAGTCCCAGCTTGGAGCGCCACGTCATGTACGGCTTTTCCACACCTGTAGACAATCGACCCACACTGTCTCGGCAAAGCAGCTCATCAGGATACCAGGCTCCATCAACGCCTTGCTTCCCGGTATCTCCTGCCTATTACCATGGCATGAGCAGTCCATCCTCCTCTTCTCCTGATTCTACCCTGTATCGGCAAGGAAGTCCTGGGCCACAGCCCACCTTGCCTGAAAAGAGAAGGATGTCATCTGGAGACAGGTCTAACAGTCTGCCTAATTATTCAACGTTGAATGGAAAGCCTTCTTCACCTATGTCTAGTGGGATGTCCAGCCCTAGCGGTGGCAACACAATGTCATATACACATACATTGCCGGACTTTTCCAAGTTCTCCATGCCAGGTACAGATACATAGCTGTCTATAATGAGTATAAATTATGCTTTGCTATACCTATCTATCAAAAGTAAGTAACAAGCACATAGAATCTGGAATATAACCAGCTATGCAGGCAGACACACATGTGTGTGTATATATATATATATATATATATATATATATATATATATAATGTGCTAAGCATTTTAATAGCTTGTGTTTACTGGTTCCACTAAGTTTAGATGTTTTTGTTGATTTTATGGAGAAGATAAATCATTACAGAATATCTTTACAAAGCCAACGTAGACCTAAAATGATCTTGTATTTAAGTGATGATATTTAATACATGAAATAAAAAGTATTTTTTATGACAAATAAGTGGTCTATAGTGTAGATAAATCACATTAAATTAAGACAAATGGGACTGTTTTCTCCTCCTCTGTCCTGATACATAAGGTCTGGACGGCTACTTAATGTTCCTGTATTCCCGGTCATTTGAATGTGCTCAGATAAGACTTTATTAGACTTCATTTCAATTCACTTGTGATAAAACACAATTTTTTATCTGTTTTTGTGCTTTATGTGTTTTCTCAAATTAATGTAATTTATTTTCTATATAAAACAAAATGTTGGTAATGTACATCTTTGTGTAAATGTATCATAGAAATGTTTGGACTACGGTAACATTTCTTAAATATTTGCTTGCTTTAGTTCTGTTTTTTTGCTGGAAACTATTGTTGTTTTGAGTTTGGGACATATATGTTCAATACTGCAGTGAGTTGTAGCTGCTCTGATAACTGTAATGCAAATTTTAACCTATGTTGCAAAATTGTATAACTGTCCAGTCAATACATTTCCAGTCAATATATATAACCACAACTGCTCTTTCCACAAAAACATATGGACATACTAACTAATTAATACTATATATATATATATATATATATATATATATATATATATATATATATATATATATATAATTGGCTGGATACACTAGAGTTCACAGAGACTTTTAAAGAACTGATGGATGTTTTATATGGAGACTGCATACAGACAACCCCACTTCTCCATAGAAATCTAAATTCATGCCCTCTTCACCTCATCAATGACCAGTCCAGTCCAATCCATTGTGATATGTGTAAATAAATTCTTAATTTCTTAATATACAATTATTGTGTATACTTATTTTTCATTGTTATCTCATCATCAGACAGCAGCCCTGAAACTCGAGCTAACGTGAAGTTTGTTCAGGACACATCCAAATACTGGTACAAACCCGAAATTTCAAGAGATCAAGGTGAGTTTTTTGAAATCCCAAAGTCTTAAGATAAATCTTGCATCTTACACTGGTGATATACTCCTAGATAGTAATTTTAAAGTAACAGTAGCTGTCATAATATTCAGTGTACATGAAGTGACAAACTTGTCCTTGACACCCAGAACAGGAGCGTTGCCTCTGGTACCTTTACCACGTTAAAGTGTAGAATTTAGAAATGTCATCTTTGCTAAGGTATCATTTGCATGGGGTGGCCTGCTCCTCCCCTGCTAGTCTGTGTAATTCTTTAAAATCTACCCCTCAGCAATTTTGCACTTTAAGAAACTTTTCATGACAACTGCTTAATTAAAAAAGGATTCATCTGGCCTTGTAAATAAAAATAGACAGTGAATTGACTCACATGCTGCAAATGATGTGTGAACACAATAGTACAACTGATTTTAAACATTTTTTAACAAATTACATGATTTATTGCAGTGCAAATGTTATATAGATAATGTTATTCTTTTTCATTTGTTGCTCTTTTTACATTAAATAATTTTTTCTGTGTAAAGATTATGCAATTTTATTTCCATTATTTGTGATCTAATTGTTCCATTAATTGTTAAATCATCCTTTCCAGCTATCTCATTACTGAAAGACAGGGAGCCAGGGGCATTTATTATTCGGGACAGCCACTCATTCCGAGGAGCTTATGGACTGGCGATGAAAGTAGCCACACCACCCCCTGCTACCGGCCAACCAAGCAAGAAAGGTACTTGTGTCCGATAACTGTATATAACATTTTAGAGAGAACACACATACTTAGATTCATTCGCTTTAACAATGCTTTTATATTTACAGGAGATGCTACCAATGAACTGGTGAGACACTTTCTAATCGAGACAAGTCCTAGAGGAGTGAAGTTAAAGGGCTGCCCTAATGAACCGTATTTTGGTGAGTATGCAGAAGATCATATTCATTCTTGTGCAACAATGTTGACAACATCAACACAGTTTCCTAGTTTGCAATGTTCAAAAATTATAATACATAGTTATTCTTAAATGGCCACTTGTTAGGAAGATGACATTTGTGGATCACTCAGAAAGTGCCAAGGAACCAGAAATTGGTCATTACAACAGTTCTGATATATTGACATTTCAAAGTATTGCAGTAAATTATTTGTCGAAATAGCACATTGATATGCAAAAGGGAAATTATTTAAATATATTAACCCAATCCTTAAATTCACTTGAGGACTGTTCCACCAAACAAAGATAAAAAGTTAATATATCTGAAAAAGTTCTTTAGAAACAAATCTAAAAAAAAGGCATTCAAAAGATTATATCCCCTGGACAGAATATAACTGAAAGATACAACCAGGGAAGGGGAGAGCAGAATTACCTAGTGGTGTAGGAAACAAAGAGAATGTCTGCTAGAATGTATCTGACTGGAGCAACGAGTCAACAACCGCACTCCTTCCACTTCAGAAAAGATAATAAAAATTAGCAGGAGCCCCTCCTCAGATTTCAAGTAAACATTTAGGGCCCCAATCAATTGGCCGAATTTGAGATCCAGGAGCCCATAAGTGAGGTCGCAATCTATTTTGCTATTCAGTTGGCATCTTTTGGCGGGCTCCAATCGAGTTACGAGTTACTGGCTTGAAAAACTTGCATCCATCTAACTCATAACTTACAGCCTTCAGAAGCTTTTGATCTGTCACTTTTGCAAGGCTAAAATCGCAAATTGCTATTCAATTGCTCAATTTACGCAAACGTATCCACACTTGTAAACTGCAAATGGAGGAGGAAATCCCACATGTGCTAGAGAGGACCCGCAAAGGGGTTAAACACCTGTTCGTAGCACTTTAAATGCAAATTAAAGATCAATGCTGCACTGTAAATAATGGGAAAGCGATTATAGACATTAGAATTAATTGCACAACAGTCTCAAGCTCGTAAATCGGCAGGAAATAAATACATTTTAATTTTAAGTGTCATTTTGGGGTAAAACGATCTTGGTATCAATAAATTAATACATATCAGGCCACCCATATGGGCTAAAACAGTATTGGCATTCATTTTCATAATTCTGTATTTTCTATGTCTTGCGAGTCTGATCACATATCGGACCCCGAAATCTAATTGAATGACATGTAATCTTCATGTTTTACTGCCATAATTCTGACAGTCTAATTTCCTATTGGCTGATTTCAAATGGGCGGTTACGGGCTTGATCATGTTCCCACCCTCAACTGCTCCGAACCATTGTATGGTTTATGGTTTTTGCTTCAAGCACGCAACTTGTGAGCTTGAGCAATTGAATAGCCTCGCAAACGGAGGGGAACTGGAGCCCGCGACTCACTTGCAGACATTCGAGTTATGGGCCTGGAATTAAATGTGGCCCTAAGTATGTAAGATACAAACATGGAATCATTTAAACACAAGCAGAGTCTGCTAAAATAAAGATTTTAATTAAAATGTATTTTTGCTCATGAACTTCATTGCTGCAAACGTTAGTTTGTTACTTACTTCACAAATAAATTAATGTTCTCTTCCAAAACTACAGATTCTGCAAAGATAGTTTATGGCCAACCGCCTATATACTTTATATAGCATTATTGTAATGCTATAATATGAATGTTCCTCAGACTGATGGCTTTGTTCTCCTATGCACAGGGTCTCTCTCTGCTCTGGTATACCAGCACTCCATCACGCCCCTCGCGCTGCCTTGCAAACTGATGATACCCAGCAGAGGTAAGTGTCCGAACGTTCATACTTATCTGACAAAATTCAGGCACAGGGGAGGTCAGAGGGTGTATTACCGCCACTACTCAAATCTGTTTCCAGAAATTCCAATAATAAGTGATTCCTTCTATTATTTGACAGTTTTGTTTTTCTTTTTCCGATCAGATCCAACCGATGAGACAAAAGAGACTGCAACTCCTGCAAATTCACCAAGTGACTTGTTAAAACAGGGTGCAGGTATGTGCTGGAAAATAAGTGGAGAATTAGCATCTGATTATGTTTTTCTTGATTTGACAAATCTCTTGTCTTATCTTCAGCTTGCAATGTGCTGTTTGTCAACTCTATTGATATGGAGTCACTGACTGGCCCACAGGCCATCACAAAGACAATTGCAGAGACACTAAGTGCCAACCCACCTCCCAGTGCCACCATTGTCCACTTCAAAGTCTCATCCCAAGGAATCACCTTAACCGACAACCAGAGAAAGTAAGGATTTCTGCTTATACATAGATGGTCCACGTTCTTTTGTACTGAAAGTTAATTTTGGCAACATTACAACTGGAAAAGGGGGTTAGTGAGTAACATACGCCACGTAAAAAGATGCATTAAGGTGTTATGCTACTGTAAATTCATTAAGATATGTTTCCAACTTATTATATCTACTCGTCTCTTGTTTTTCTCCTCCTTTTCACTGCCTCAATATGCTTTTCCCCTCTATCTTCTTGGCTTTTTTCTTCCCTAGCTATTCTTTAATATGTC
Organism: Discoglossus pictus; assembly: GCA_027410445.1. Classification (NCBI taxonomy): domain Eukaryota; kingdom Metazoa; phylum Chordata; class Amphibia; order Anura; family Alytidae; genus Discoglossus; species Discoglossus pictus. The sequence goes on along the minus strand of CM050173.1, from coordinate 88,551,350 downwards.
TTCTGAGCCCTTCACAATTTAGGGTTACCAAATCTTATTTTACTAGCGACTTGCCCGTCAAAAATGGCGGGGCAATAAAATTGTAAGCCATGGCAATGCTGTTTGACACACAATGTAAAGCTTTTTCTACACTGAGGACCTTTGGCGTTCATTGCGATCCATTTTCCGTGTTGGCTAAATGTGTATTTTACTACCTCGTATGTCCCTGGCAAAAGTCGTACGTGTCTGGCTGTGTTTTGCGCATTTCGGGGTCGTGTAGCCTCGTTTTCATTTTTTTCCTTGCTTAGGCGATTTTAAATTGTGTAAAGTCATTAAATTGTACTTTAATTAGCGTGCAACCTTAGTGGCAGATGTCCTGTCAGTTTCGCTATGCTCTGTGTGTGTTTTTTTTATCTTTTTTTGTTGTATTTTGTATTGTTTTGTGTTGTATTTGAATATATGCATTTCGTCCATTTACCTGGTATTTTTGCAACCTTGTATTATTTTTTCCTAAGTTCCACGGTTTGTAATTAAAAGTCATACGTCAGTGTTTTACGAGCTCTGGGGTTGTTGAGCGTCGTTTTCATTTTTTTTGCCACCATTTTGTTTCTCGCTTAGCCGATTTTGAAGTGGCGAAACTGACTAAAATCGACTTTAATTCGCTTGCAATCTCACCCCCAGAGGTCCTGGCTGTCCCCCCGTGCTGTGTGTGATGTCTTTGTATATATTTTTTAAAATTTTCATTGTTTTTTGTGTTTTTTGCTGTACGCGTTTTGGCCGTTAAGTTCGTATTTTTGTGACCTTGTATTCATTTTTTTTTCTAAGTTCCGCAGGTCGTATTTTATTTTTTTTATTCCCGCTGCGTGTTTTTTTTTGTGCAAAGTCGTGCTTTTCTGGGGTTAATTTGTCCTTGGAGTAAAGCGTCGTAGAGCCTCTACCTCTGCAAATGCGGCCCCTTGCTTAGCGAGGGTCCGAATTTGCGGCCTGCAATGTAGCCGACGTTGGAGCCTCCACCTCCGCAAATGCTTCCCCTCCCTTTCAGTGGGTCCGCATTTGCTGCCCGAACTGCGTCCCTTCGCGAGGGTCCGCACTTGCGGCCTGCAATGTAGCCAACATTGGGGTCCACATTTAATGCCTGCAATGAGCCTTCGGCTCATTGCAGCCGACGTTGGAGCCTCCACCTCCGCAAATGCTGCCCCTCGCAAAGCGTGACGACGATTCGCAGTTTGACAACTATTATATGTGATTTCCAATCTACTTTCTCTTCTCCTTTGTCCCCTGCTCCTATTTCTTTATACTCACACCCTCTCTGCTTAATTTGTGAACTGGTCAAGAAGTCTATCAGGCTCTCTTCTTATCACTAATGGTAATCAGTCGTGTGTAAATATTAAGGACTGATTGGATAGACCTTGGTAGAGCTAGATGGAGTTAGGAGTGTGACTGATTGATAGCCTAGCTATAGCTAGCCCTTCAACTGTGCTGCCCCTGGCTTGTGATTAGTTATAAGTACACCACTGGCAAGTCATGTTGGAGTAGGTACAGAGACCACAAGGAAGTGACTGACAATAGACTAAGCCAACACAAAGCAAAATGAATTGTACTGAACTAAAACTGTGATTATTTCACAAATCATATTTTTTGTGTGTTCTCTTTTTGGATTCTCCTTAGATAAACTGTGTTTGTTTATATTCTTTTCATATCATGATTTAAATGTCAGTAACACCCCAGGGTTGTGGTTGAAAATCACATGCTAACCTGAAGGAAGAACATGATGTTTTATCAAAATATAAGGATTCAAATGACAGGGTGTTGTCTTGTAAGTCATATCATGAGATATACATATATATATATATATATATATATATTAACCTTTGGGGCTTATCCAGTATTCTATGATGTTTTCTTTTGGGAATTTTCTGAGACCAGCAGATTTTGGCGCATGAAGAAATCTTTAAAGGTTTGGAAAGCTCTAAAAAGATATTTGTTGCCACCTTATACAACCACGTTCCAATACAATGTACATTCTTTATAAAAAATCCTCCGAGCATTTACATATATTACGGTTCTTGCAATACACTGGGCACTTAGCATTCTTGTAACTATGGGCAATGTAAACAAGATGGCCAGACACTAATGATTCATTGTATTGTTCCAGGTTATTTTTCAGAAGGCATTATCCTCTGAACACCATCACATTTTGTGACCTGGATCCACAGGAGAGGAAGTGAGTGCACCAAGTTGTCAAGTCTCTGTCTTGTTCTAGTTATCTTCCCTCTTCTGTAAAGTTCTCTTTAGTCCTACACTAAGCTTATGAAAAAATGAAAAAAATGGAAACTTTATTAAGTATAATACATAGCAATGCCACAAGTGTATTATAAATGGGAAATCACCCTGAGAAAGTATATAAGTATACAAAACTCTCATAGTCATGAGTAATATAAAAGGGCAGTTCTATGATCCCAAAAGGGATACCTCCTTCCTGGAAGGCTTAACCAACATTACACTAAGCGTAGCTGCTAAATATATGTGCAGTATATAATTGAATACAGAGATCTTGGCTGTTCGTTGCCATTATTTATTAGCTGACCTGACTTTGAGTTACATATCCACTTATAGAACACCATTACTCAACAGTTTGCGCGTAGTAGATTTTTTTTAATGATGTGGCACTCTAACACCTATTTATCTAAATTATAATATTATAAATAAAGCATTTTTGATTACTCAAAATGAGTATATAGGGAACATTCAACCAATAGTTATTAAAACAGTAGGTTTAATGTTCACTGTATAGTTGAGTTTCTTGTTCTTAGAAGAGATACCTAAACATTGTGTTTTCTTTTTTGTAGGTGGATGAAGGCAGATGGGACCCCTGCAAAGTAAGTTATATGTCAATATACTGTATACAACATCTATATTATTTATAATGAAGGAGTAGTAGTTAAATAGAAACATGTTTCCTTAAATGAGGTAAATATAATGAAGCTATGGAAGTAGTCAAGACAAATCAAAGGGGCTACAGCTGCTTAGACTTGAGAATATAGAGATTTATTTTTAATGGGAGCAGCTAAACATATTTAATGTTTCAGAATAATGTTGATATTATCAATTTTCGAACTTTATCCTTAACATATTTATTTAAAGAAATAATACATTATATGCTCTTGCTTTAAATCAAACGGTAAATAGATTGCAAGCTCTTAGTGTATTCTTGATAAAAATAAATGCAGAATGCACAAGATATGGTATCGGTCCATGTAATTTGCGATAGTGGCAGCTAAATTATACAATTTAGAGCATAGTAAAGATGAGTTGAAGCTTATTTTTGACTTGTGATACCTCTGTATGATAAGCAACTGCATTTACTTGAATAATATGTTTTTTATTAAGCACAGTGAGATAAACACAAAACATAGAAAGTATATTATAGTCCATCAATATACGTAGGAGAAGTGTTAATAATATTATACTATTTGATAAAAATAGATAACACGGGATGGAAGCCTATTACCTACATTTTCTTAACCTATTTAGATTTATTGATCAAAAAGGGAGGTAAAAATCAGTTTGGTAAGGTCAATTTATATATATCATATTTATTAAAAATTTCTAAAGTATTGCAGCACTTGATGGACAAGTTATAAAGAATAAAGAATAAAATATATAACAACTATGTTCAATAAAACAAGGGTTAAAAGTTTTACATATCTTGTAAGCTAAAAACTGCCCTAATTTTAGCTGTAGTCCTATCTGGGACTGTGGGTATTTATGAGAAGCTACAGCTGTCACTTAGCACTAATAATAAAGCCCAGGGTAGGAGCACGGCCTATCGCATCACACAGTAGTGCTCTCACTTTTAGCCCAGAGACATTTATGTTTTTAATTTTAGCTTTTAAAAATGTATTAACTACTAGATACTGCTATATGTTGAGTAATGATACAAATATCAGCTAGGAACAAGAATATATATATATATATATATATATATTATAGTACACCACAACAATCATTTAATATATGGTGGAAGCCCTCCGCACCCGTAAAGTTCAAGGGGAAAAAATAGAAAAAAGATAGTACTCAAATATAAGCCGCACCCGTAAAATTGGAGAGAAAAAGACTCTCAAAGTGATCAGCCATTGCAAGAAACAGACTTTCTTATTAGCACTGTAGCTTTTTTTTGCAGGTTACAGGCTTCACAGGATGTTAGAATCACTAAAACCGTAAATCGCTATTCAATACCGCAGTCTCAAGCACGAAAATCGGCACCCTTAACTCACAATCGCGCAAATCGGCAGTAATTTTGCGTTCACGAATAGAAGCCGCACACCTAACAAGCAAAGTTCGCAAATCGGCAATGATTTTTTTTATGGTCGCGAATATAAGCCGCACCCGTAACTCGCAAGCTCAAATATCAGAAAAAAGGTGCGGCTTATATTCGGACCAATATGGTAGTACATCTGTGTTCACATTTGAATGTCTAAAGCAAGTTAAAAAACCCAGCTTCCAGCTCAGAGTTCCGATAATTCTGCCCACAAATGCCTCGTTCTTCAATCCATAGCCATTTTCAAACATGGCTTCCTTTAAGCTTTTCCCTTCTGTAATACACAGCTTTAATGCATAGCCATACTGGATTTACACAAGCTGAGAATCCTATCTACGTACAGCTGCTTCAAGCCTACTGGCTATCAACAGCATGGAGCAGGATCCCAGCTTGTGTTGTTGATCTTATGAGTAGGTATTACACCACAGCAATCAATTAATATATGGTGGGCAAAATGGGCTATGAATTGAAGAGTGAGGCATTCGTGGGCACATTTACATGTCCTTGCTCAGCTTCCCAGAATGCAGTGTAATAACAGTTTCTCTTGGAATTCTGAGCTGGAAGCAGGTTTTTTAATTTGTCTTAGACAAATATGAACACAGATGTACTATGTATTTACTATGTATATATATATATATATATATATATATATATATATATATATATATTTATTTATGTAATATGTTTGTACAGGTGATCCTTCGGTTATGGATGAGATGCCAACTTGTATCCCTGATGAATTATAATAAAAATGCTATAATGGCTCCTATCTGGTAATAAAAATAAAGAGTAATACTGTAATATAATAATAATAATAATAATAATTATAATAATGCTGTAAGTCTGTAACACGGGGACCTCCTGTATATATATATATATATATATATATATATATAGCAATGCTCTGTTTAGTGCTCTACACATGTTTCTGCTATGTGAAAAGAGTGCTAAACAGGGGATTTTATCACCATAGGAAATATTCACCATAGGACAACCAAAGAAAGTGAAGTTTTTAAGTATTCAAAATCTTTATCCTTTGGTATAGCTGGCCTTGGGGTTAACACACACCCATTTATTATGTTCATGTAGAGCAATGTCCATGCTTTTTTTTCCAGATTATTTGGCTTTGTAGCCAGAAAACAAGGCAGTACAACTGACAACGTCTGCCATCTCTTTGCCGAGTTGGATCCCAACCAGCCAGCCACTGCTATCGTCAACTTTGTGTCGCGGGTATCTGGCTTGCAGAAGAGATGAACCTCTCCCACCGTCTCCTGTACATGAACCCGCGGCATGTTAGAAAGACTGACTCTTGAAGATGGCAAGAGAGAAAGTGCATTATTTGTGAGGAAAGTGATTTGGAGGTCCAGTTAAGAAGAAAATCAACAAAACAAAAAAGAAAAAAAAAGCAAGAAAAAACAAAAGCAAAGAAATGACGCAAAAGAGGAAATTATGTTTAACCTGTTTCCTGTTGAAGGGTGGAAGTAAAAAAAACAAACAAAAAAGCATGCCAATGTGCTACTAAATCACACTGGCTTCTGGATCAAATAACAACAGCATCAATATTCAAGGTGTTAATTTTAATTTACTATAAGTGCTGCCGATACTAAAGAATTTATAGAATTATATAAGTGCATATATAAATATACCTACAAATCACAAAACTTATAAATACGTGCTTAGAAGAGTGTATTAAAGGCATTTTTTTACTTGCATTGGATGTACAGAGCTGGCCAGATACTTACTGTCTTTTTAAAACAAAGTATTTTATTCCTTAACTAAAAAGGTTGGTTGGATAAATATTGACTGTATTTATGACATGCTTTAAGCAGAAACATTTGTGTCATCACTATCAGAAGTTTACTCTGCCATTGTGTTTCTACAATATATTCTCATTGATGCCTCAGTGGTGACGCCCAGTGGTCTCAAAGACTATTGCTAGGAGTTTTTGATGGAATTTTCCATTTTCTTTAGAAAATAATTATTCTCCAGTATGGAGAAGAAACTTTCCAAAATAGGGAATAAGAACCAAAAATTAATAGTTCTTTTAAAGAGACAGTAAATGGTGGTGGATATTGTGCATCCATAACCTGCTCGCTGCCAGAGAATATATGCATCAAGTATATTACCAGCCCCTTTCTAAGGGATCATGTAAACCATTTAAGGGCAGTAGCGATTTTAGGAATAAGGACTGAGCTACATTAGTTGAAATTTGCTTGCTGGAGTCCCATAGCATCAGATACAGCTGAATATTATTCGACGGACACATGAAAATTTTATAGCAATGTCTATTGTTTTTTATGTGTCCCATAATCTGGCACCTGTTCTGTTTTTTGGGGGGATTGAGCTGGGTTTCCACTGAAATATTGTACTTCAGAGACAAACAGAACAAGCTTCTGGGTTTAGAAGAAATGAAGAATGCAATAGATATGAAGAACAAAACTCTTTCATGTAGAAAGCACATCCTGATGAGAACTTTGCTTTGGTGCCTTATTGCTTTTAGATGCCATTTTTACCATTTAATCAATAAGAAAATATCCACTGTCTAATAAGTTATACATTTACATAATATATCAGTGTTTAGTTGCCAATAATATGAAAGGTTACATTGTATCTTGCTAGGCTACCTTGTATATTTACTGTTGCTGTAAAGCATTGTATAACCACAAAGGCCTCTGCAATTATAAATCCAGGACTACTATGAATATATTGTAGTAATGAATGTTGTTCTGAGGCCCTGTTCGGAGTGCTACTGTTCCTCTGCCAAGACACTACTTATAACTGCATTGGTACATGGGCAGATAACAAAACTACTGAAACCAGTGGGGTGGGGGGTGTCAATAATTCACATGTAAACCAATAAAGCAAACAATAGGACATATTATCTGCAGGGCAATATCCATGAAGGATTACCCTTTAGCTGAGAGGCCAGCAACTAATTATGGAATAGCTGAATATAAGCAGAGGTCACAGAATAATAAACCAATATCATGACCTAATCTCTTAATAAAGCACCCAAGGTATGGTAATTTACATTTTAATTTGGCTTTATTGAAAAAGCCCTTTAAATACTTATAAATTTAATGTCATGGTCAAGATTATGTCTATGTTGCCCTAAGGATGATATCTCAAAGCCCAAAATGTGTTTTCTTACTACGATTGTATTCTTCCAATGCAGCAAGACTCTGCCTCCAAACAATGCTTCTATAATGAAACATAGTACATAAATATGTTTATCACTTTTGTAACAATAGGTATGTATTTCATCAGGCACATACACCCTCTGGCTTTAGAAATATGCAGCATATACTTTCCACTTTACTCCATCTGGCTCATATAATCACCATTGACATACACACTCATACCTATGTAATGCTTTCTACATGGCGATTTTCAGTAACCTCAGTCTATTACTATGTTACACAAATACTTCACGCCGGCTGTCCATGCATATTTGATTTATTTTATCAGATAACAGCATTGCAAAGAAAAATCACAGAAATAACTTTTTCAACAAATCACTTTACATAGCGTGCGATACACTGTAACATTTTTGTTCAGCAACAAAAGGTTCTGGTTTCCCTTCTAGACCTGCTCTAGTTCCATAACATGTAAATGTGCAGAATAATATTCAAAGCAGTATTACCCCCCAGCATTGATGCTGATATTTTTGGCAGGCACAAGTTGCCACCTTTGTAACACTATAAAATCATACACTTAAGCAATATTGCAAAATCATGCAGGAGGCCATTTTAAGGGTGCAGGAGGCCATTTTAAGGGTGTATCAATATCTTATGATACTAAAATAATTCATGGTAGCTCATCCTGTTTAAAACATACTTTATGATAATTTGCCCTCTCAACCTGGCTTTTTTGTAAAGATGTACCCTATTGATTTCTACAACATATCTCTTTCTCTCTCTATCAGGAGCAGGCAAGTTTAAGTGTTTTGTTTCTTGATACACTATACAGTAATATTAAACTTAAATTCTGATGATCGGCAAAATACATATACCCCCTGGCATAACTTATTATATATGAAAAAATAATAAAAAATACATAATATCTAACTTGTTAATTCCTACATCAAACTATTTATAAAATCAAAAGGAGATAAGATTTTACTTCTCCCCTTCGAGTAAAGAAGGACTGAGTATGTGAGAAGGTGTAGGAAAGGAGATGTGTGAGTGTGTGCGGTGTGTGTATTAAAGGAAGGTAATATTCCTTTGGGTTCTTGTTAAGCTGGCAAGTTTGTGGTTGGCCCTTTGACCATCTTATAAGAGACCACCCTGAGTTTGGTTTATGGGATGGTAACCAATCCCACTGAGTGCCTTACTGGTTAAATAACTAGGTAACCATACTCACTGATCATTACATAGCTCTCAGGGAACAAGGGGTTAAAGCGGAGTGCCACAAACAATAGTAACCCTATATGAAGCCCCTCGGCTGCTGCAGACCAAGATGGATCTCTCCAGCAGTTAGAGGGTGTGTGTTTGTGAAGGGATCCATGCAATGTTTTTGGGATGGCTGGGTTCATGTGTTAACAGAAAGCAAACTGTTCTCTTAGCAAGCTTAGCTTTTGGTCTGAAATAAGGCTAGTAACTGCTTTTAATATTAAAGACTTTTAGCTTGATCCCAAATACAGTCAGACGCCCTTACAATACAAATCAGTGTTATATTTAATTACTGACCTCTTATAATATCAGAGTGTAAGTGTGACCCATGTCTGAGAGGCTCCTACAAGTCATTTGTACCCTTGACTTTTAGCTTCAATTGATGTTTTTGCTTAAAGGAACGCATCAAAGGGTCCATATATGGTATAGTATTAAACAGAGTAACAATATGTATCTTATCATCAGGATATGAATTAAAAACAAATGCAGTTTCTTACACTGAAGTTTGTAATTTGTCCCGGTCAATCAGCATTTCAGATTCACTCGCCAATTATTTGTTATCTCATTTTCCAGCATGATGTTTGGCAGTAATTGTTAGTTATTCCCTAGGGTTTTGCTAACATTGTTTTCAGTCTAAAGCAAATTTACCATGAGACAAATGTGCATGTACGTAACAAGAAATCAGGCTAATTTGACTAATACTGCCTGGAGTCTTCACATGATCATTCTTCTCAATGTCAGATGACTTTAGACTGAAAACAATGCTGGCAATCCCACAGGTGGTAACTGTTACTCACATAAACCTAAAGAAGTGATAGTTTGCATGGATCAGAAATGCTGATTGAAAGGTAAAAATTATAAATATCAGTGTAAACTTACTGAAAACAATCACAATTTATTTTAGTAACATTCAATCAATAAACTATACCACATTTGAAACCCCATTGTGTGCCTTTAATAATTTTTATAAGACCATTGGGCCATTTGGATCTAAAATATAATACCGCTAATATTATGATTTTATAACTGTTTTATATATATATATATATATATATATATATATATATATATATATATATATATATATATATATATATATATATATATATATATATTTCTTCCACTTTATAATGCAAAATTGTCTCATAGCTTTAGCGAGTATCTTGCATCACATGTCCGGCTCATGAAAATTTCAATAGGAGACTATATCTGCAATAAAAACAGGAACTCTGTGGTTTGCAGGCAGTGATGCTGGCACCGCTATTTGTTTATCAAAGTCTGATCCTTTTACCTCTCCTGCATTATCTCCCAAATCAGTTAAACGTCATTAGTGCTGTGCTTGGATAGAGCTTAGAATTAACCTGATAAATATACAATATTTTACAATTACAATTAGTCTTTATATGTTAAAATAGATACTGGGAATTAAAAATAACAACTATACTTTCTATGTTAAATACAAAACAGTGTTAAGAAGTTGGATAATAGGATGTATAGAATATGGATAGTAGAGTTTTATGTAAATCTCTGTGTAAGGGTTAACCCATCCAGATAAGGAAATGTCTTTCTATTTTCCATTCAGTCCCTTGAAGATGCAACAATGCTTGTATATAATGAGGTGGGCACAGGGACATTGGAAGATTCAATACAAGATTGTGAGGTACTATTGATAATACTTATAGAAACCTATATTGAAACCGAAGGTTACAATTCTTGAACTTATCCAAGTCAGTAGTAGCTAATACATTAACTATTTGTTATCTTGCTTTTCAGTATATATAGTAAGAAGAGTGAGGGATGAATCAGCAAAGAAACACTTTCATATAGGACCACTACATTATAATTATATGATGTTTCAGATATAGCACTTCTGTTATACACGCATGTGTACTCACACTCACACACTAAGCTAAAGGGACGGATATTTTGTTAGGAGGGGGGTAGGTGGAGTCACATTTAAGCGCACCACCACGTTATGGAGATAATTCTAGGTCTTGTGGCCTTTACTCTTTGCTGTTTGTATTCCGTAAAGAAGTTACACCACCATGAGTTCTCCTCAGTGTTGTACAGGTTATTGCGCCATGCAAGTTTTGTTGCTTTGATTTTACACTGGACACAAAAGCCGTAAACACATAATAACCAAAGATATATTGTTACAGACAAGGCACTTTTCTTTATTTACTGTACTTGAAGCACTTTGTTGCAGATATGATTTTTTGTTGGGTGAGGACCAGAATCAATAGTTAACAGTAACACTGTATCAAGCTGGCATCATTCATTTTTTAAAATTTTCATAACCAAGAAATGTCCACAAGGTGCATTTGTTACTATGATTGAACCTTCAAAAGGGGTCTTTGCTGACACTGACTGATCAGTCAGGAATAATATATTTTTGACTACTTTGTACAAGCCAAAGTTGTGCTGTGTCCAAGAATTCAATACAAAATACAGTGAAAGCTGGTGGACAAATATACTTCCAAATATAGACATTAATGCTTTCACTTTCAAATAGGTCTATCAATCTATAGCAATGGTTTGCAGCTACAGTCACCAGTGCACATGAACAGACTTGGATTTGTAGATATCCTGGCTCAGTCATTTTATTGAGTGACCTGCGCTGATCTTTTGGTGGGTGTTGATGACTGGTGTTAGTAACCACTGCGTCATAGGACCTACATGTTCCTCCAGATCAAGCCTTAACATTTGAGACATTTCATGGTTCACATTGTGAATGTATGTAGGGGCCTTTTACCTATTCTAGACTCTATTAGACATACCAGTTATGGGATATTGACCTGTAGGCCTTGGATTGTTTTAAGTTGTACAATTATTGACATCTTACTGTGGCTCTACAGCATTTCAGATAGCAGATATTTGGGTATATGTTTTTTTGGAGCAGGATAGATTATTGCAGAGAACTGCATACATTTTTTCCTTTGTCGGAAAAGCAATGCAAGCATGATCTGTTAGGTCCACTATCAAGAACATGCTTGGTTACCAGTAATCCATTCCTATCCATGGCATGTGATGGATGAATTACCACATAAACATTTTGATTTCATGTTGTGTCACTGTGGACAGTAAGATATGGGATGGACATCCATATCATTTCAATGCTCTAATCTTGCCAAATCTGGTATTATTAAGCTGTTACTTGTTTTCAGCAAGAGCAGTATTATCTTTCCATAGGTGTTAGCAAATATTCTGCAAGGTGATCTTCAATACAAATAACACCTTAACACGCTTTTATCTCCCATGTCTCCTTTCTTCCATCACTCTTTATACTTTCTTCTTTATTAAGCTTCACCAATCTGTCTTAAAATCTATATTACCATTACATATTCTACCCAAGCACATTGCAGACCACACTCTAGCAGCGATGGGATTGATGGGAGATTCTTAACATGCTTGTTTTATATGTTTGCGTCACAACTTATCAATCAATAACCAAAAAAGAGGAAAAAAAATACAAAAAATACAAAATAAAAAATAAAATGAAAAAAGGAAGAGATGACCCCCTCTCTGTATTTATATAGATGGAAATATACTTTATATTTTGTATCCATGTGCTCTTAATGTTATCACTTGTACAAATATATGCCGCTATATTTTGCTACCCCCAGATAGCAAATAGACCTTTGCTTCCCACTTTCTGTTTGTACAGATGTCTGTAATTCTTTGCAATTTATTGTATGGCTTTCTCAGTGATAACATCAATATATAAAATATACTTTTGCTTGAAGATCCAGCGTGTTTGTGTTTTATATACATTTTAGTAACCACAACCTGTTAAAAAAAAACATGAAAAATATGGTATTTGCAAGGAAATGCCTAATTCCTGGAGGGAAAAAACAACATATTTTTCAACTCCTCCATTTTTGCTTCTTACCTGTTTAAGAACCTTACCTGTGAGGCTGACATTGCATGACGGTGGGAGAGGGAGGGAAAGAGAAGGAGAAGGAGTGAGAGAGAAGGAGAGGGAGGTATAGAGAAGGAGGGAAATAGTGAGAAGGAAAGAGGGGGGAGAGAGAGTGTGAAGGAGAGAGAGAAGGAGGGGAAGGGAGGGAGAGAGATAGAAGGGGGAGAGAGAGGGAGAGAGAGAGAAGGAAGGAGGGAGAGAGAGGAAGGGAGAAAGAGAAGGAGAAGAAGGGAGGAGAGATAGAAGAAGGGAGGGAGAGAGTGAGTGAGAGAGAGCACACACTGCAATTGTTTCTCTGCAAAATGTAAAAAAGCCTCTTTCAAAGACAACTTCCATCTAAAAACTAGCTGTATGACTTTTTCCTGCTTAATTTGGCTCTTAATTAGAAGACAAATATTTTTTGCACGCAAATAGAGATGCCTTTAATCATTAATTTTCATGAAAAACAAATGCTGCAAAGTTATAACCTTATTAGAAATACAGCTTTGCGGCACTCTCATGACTTCCTTTAGAGATCTCAGGAGCTAAGCTGATGCTTTTCCTAAACATACACTAATTAGATTGAAGGAAGTCAACATTAATAAGATAAGAAACAAAAATTATTTTCTAACCTTTGAAGTGGTTGCTTTTCATGCAAAAAATACTTTCTAATATGTAACATCTGATCTTTCAAACGGACAAAATTAAGCGATTGTACTTGAAGTTCCAAGACCTTAAAATTAGCTCAGCTGTATTATTGTATTTCATTAATCATATATTATTTTATATTTAATTTACATTTTTTATTTGTTCTATGTAAGTTTCTATCAGTCCTTGGTACTTTAGAGACACAGGGGAGTTATAATTAGTGCAAACTTTGACCCCGCATGTCACAGTCAGCAGACACATTCCAGCCAATCAGCAGCATACACTCCCTTCCACACCCTTCTACCTCATGGACAGCAGCCATTTTGGAATCAGAACTAACTTGCAGTCTTACTGAGAGGAGGTAGAGTGTAGGTGATACTGCATCAATAGGGAAAACCATAGCTAGGCAAGTTTATTCAGTGTCCAGTGCAGTGCTGAAGGACTCATCAGATCTCTGCTGTAAACACAGCACCCCAAAAAGCCCTTTTTAGGGCTATAACATCATTTTTTTTCCGTTTTTTTTCTGTGTAATCTAACTTCATTTGCCTGTCTCCTTGCTAGCCCCTGCTTGTAAGTGTGTGTGTCAGGCTCACAGCTTATACTGTGTGTGCACAACGCATACAATATAATATTGTTTACTAGTTGTCTACTTTTTAAAAAACCTAAACTTTTATTTTCTTAAATCTAAGTGCATTTGCCTGACTGTCAATTAAAGTTCATTTGCTTGACCGCTACCCATAGTGTGTGTCCTGCTTACAAGTACTGTGCCAAGTTCAACCAATCCAGTCTAGTTGGGGTACCAACAGTCCACATTTAAAAAACCCAAACTTTATTTTCTTAAATCTAAGTGCATTTGCATAACCGTCAATCAAAGTTCATTTGCTTGACCGCTACCCATAGTGTGTGTCCTGCTTACAAGTACTGTGCCAAGTTCAACCAATCCAGTCTAGTTGGGGTACCAACAGTCCACATTTAAAAAACCCAAACTTTTATTTTCTTAAATCTAAGTGCATTTGACTGACCGTCAATCAAAGTTAATTTGCTTGACCGCTACCCATAGTGTGTGTCCTGCTTACAAGTACTGTGCCAAGTTCAACCAACAGTCCATATTTTAAAAAAAAATGACAGGCAGAGGCAGGACACCCCGCATAGGCCGTCGTGGTCGTGGTGCTGTGATTCCCTTTGGCCCTACAATAATGCCCAGTGTTCAGAGGCCAGTTACCCTGAACTTGAAAAGTTCAGAGGACGTAGTTGACTGGCTAACACAGGACACCCAATCTTCTACAGCTTACGCTTGGAACATTGATGCACCATCCTCCTCCAGCTTAGCTTCGGGCACCTCTCAAGTTACCACTCACCCGCCTGCCGCCACCACCAACACTAGTACCACAGCCAATTCAATTGATCAGTCAGAAGAGTTATTTACACATCAGTTTGAAGAAATGAGTGATGCGCAACCATTATTGCCAGAGAATGTAGATAACAGGGATATGTCTCAGTCAGGCAGCATTACACACATGTACGTACGATGTGATGATGATGATGATGTACCCGCTGCTGCTTCCTTTGTTCAGTTGTCATATACAAGTGAGGCGGGTGATGATGACGATGCATCCGTGGATGTCATGTGGGTGCCTGCTAGTAGAGAAGAAGAACAGGGGGAAAGTTCAGATGTGGAGACAGAGAGGAGGAGGAGACGAGTTGGAAGTAGAGGGAGGTCATCGCAACGAGCTAGTGGCACAGTCAGACAGCATGCATCAGCACCCGGGGTCAGCCAGACAGCACGCCAATCAACGCATGCTGTTGCCACCACCAGAATGCCGTCACCGCCAAGCTCAGCAGTGTGGCATTTATTTTGTGTGTCTGCCTCTGACAACAGCGATGCCATTTGCAACCTGTGCCAAAAGAAACTGAGTCGTGGGAAGTCCAACACCCACCTAGGTACAACTGCTTTGCGAAGGCACATGATGTCACATCACAAACGCCAATGGGATCAACACATGAGTACAAGCAGCACACAAACTCAAAGCCGCCATCCTCCTCCTGGTCCAGCATCTTCATCCACATCAACCACTGCTGTCCTCCTTGCCCCCTCTCAACTCTCCACCACTCCGTCTCTCGCTGTCAAGGGCATGCCATCTGTCAAGGGCATGTTTGAGCGTAAGAAGCCAATGCCACAAAGTCACCCCCTTGCCCGGCGTCTGACAGCTGGCTTGTCTGAACTCTTGGCCCGCCAGCTTTTACCATACAAGCTGGTGGAGTCTGAGGCATTCAAAAAGTTTTTAGCGATTGGGATACCGCAGTGGAAGGTACCCGGCCGAAATTTCTTTGCCCAAAATGCAATCCCCAACCTGTACTCAATTGTGCAAAAGGAAGTAATGGCATCTCTGGCACACAGTGTTGGGGCAAGGGTCCATCTGACCACTGATACCTGGTCTGCAAAGCATGGTCAGGGCATGTATATCACCTACACTGCGCATTGGGCAAACCTGCTGACGCCTGCCAAGCATGGAATGCGTGGCTCTGCAGAGGAGTTGGTGACACCGCCACGACTTGCAGGCAGGCCTGCTGCCACCTCCTCTACTCCTCCTACTCCATCCTCTTCCATAACCTCCTCAGCTGAGTGCTCTTCTGCTGCTGCGTCTTGCTCCACATCAACGGCACCCCCCCAGCTCCCCAGATACTATTCTACATCCCGGATACGGTAGTGTCATGCCGTCTTGGGGTTGACATGCCTCAAAGCAGAGAGTCACACCGGGCCAGCACTCCTGTCCGCCCTGAACGCACAGGTGGATCAATGGCTGACTCCGCACCAACTAGAGATTGGCAAAGTGGTTTGTGACAACGGAAGAAATTTGTTGGCGGCATTGAATTTGGGCAAGTTGACGCATGTGCCGTGCATGGCACATATGTGTAATCTGATCGTACAACGCTTTGTCCATAAGTATCCAGGCTTACAGGACGTCCTGAAGCAGGCCAGAAAGGTGTGTGGCCATTTCAGGCGTTCCTACACGGCCATGGCGCACTTTTCAGATATCCAGCGGCGAAACAACATGCCAGTGAGGCGCTTGATTTGTGACCACCCCACACGTTGGAATTCAACACTCCTAATGTTCGACCGCCTGCTCCAACAAGAAAAAGCCATTAACGAGTATTTGTATGACCGGGGTGCTAGGACAGCCTCTGCGGAGCTGGGGATTTTTTTTGCCACGTTACTGGACGCTCATGCGCAATGCCTGTAGGCTCATGCGTCCTTTTGAGGAGGTGACAAACCTTGTCAGTCGCACCGAAGGCACCATCAGCGACATCATACCATTTGTTTTATTCCTGGAGCGTGCCCTGCGAAGAGTGCTTGATCAGGCCGTAGATGAGCGTGACGAGGAAGAGAAAGAGTTGTGGTCACCATCACCACCAGAAACAGCCTTATCAGCATCGCTTGCTGGACCTGCGGCAACGCTGGAAGAGGATTGTGAGGAAGAGGAGTCAGAGGAGGAATGTGGCTTTGAGGGGGAGGAGGAAGACCTATCACAACAGGCATCCCAGGGTGCTCGTTGTCACCTATCTGGTACCCGTGGTGTTGTACGTGGCTGGGGGGAAGAACATATCTTCAGCGAGATCACTGAGGACGAGGAACGGGACATGACTAGCTCGGCATCCAACCTTGTGCAAATGTGGTCTTTCATGCTGTCGTGCCTGTCGCAGGACCCTCGTATAAAAAGGCTGAAGGGGAACGACCTGTACTGGGTGTGCACGCTACTAGACCCCCGGTATAAGCAGAAAGTGTCTGATTTGTTACCAAATTACCGCAAGTCAGAAAGTATGCAGCAGGTCCAAAATAAATTAACAAGTATGCTTTACACAGCATATAAGGGTGATGTCACAGCACAAGGGCAATATAACAGGGGAAGAGGTGAAAGTAATCCACCTCCCACGACCACGCCGGCAAGGACAGGATGTTTAAAAGACGTGTTGTTGATGGAGGACATGCAGACCTTTTTCAGTCCTACGCATCGCATCAGCCCTTCAGGATCCACCCTCAGAGAACGACTTGACCGACAGGTAGCAGACTACTGCACCTTAACTGCAGATATCGACACTATGTGGAGCGATGAACCCCTTGACTACTGGGTATGCAGGCTAGACCTGTGGCCGGAGCTATCCCAATTTGCAATTGAACTTCTGGCCTGTCCCGCTTCAAGTGTCCTGTCAGAAAGGACCTTCAGTGCAGCAGGAGGTTTTGTCACCAAGAAGAGAAGTCGCCTAGGGCAAAAAAGTCTAGATTGCCTCACCTTTATAAAGATGAATGAGGGATGGATCCCGAAGGGACTGACACTGGGCGATACATTTGACTGAAAAAGGCCTGATGAGATGAGCTGCCTTCGGCTATAAATGGTCCACACGCTGCTGTATGTTATCTGTGAATGCCGGATGACTTGCGTGAATTATCCGCCACCAACTAGGGTTCAAGAAGAGGCAATGTTTTATGGCACTTTCTGCCTGGGGAACAAAAGTCAATTTTTCTGGCCGCTGCAACAGCAGCGGCTGCAACAATATCTAATTTTTTAATTTAAATTTTTATGCCAGAAGGCGTACGGCATGTAATGGAAAAGAAAGCATATTGAACAGTCTTGCATAACACAACAGTTGTGCAAAAATACATATTTACAGTGAAGACATTTTGTTAAAATTAGGTGGCTAGGCCTTCTTTTTTTTACTTTTTTGGTTAATACATTTTCTTTTTTTTTACTGTGATTGCAATTTTTAAGAGAAACCTAAGACATGGTAAAACAGACAATAGTAAAGTCCTATTATCTATCATCACTCCAGCAGTAGCTTATTATTTACAATATCTAACCTGCTCAATCGCCCTTGGGTTACCCTAGGGCAGGCTTCAGTAGGCGACCTCTCCTTTCCTCGGATGATTTTGCTACCGGTTGCTTCTGAAGGGTCTCCTCCAGGGCTCCCCCACTCCGGTCCTTCCCCCCGAGTCGCTTCAACCATTACCAAATGTTTTATTATATTAGGGGGGCACTAAATGGGGATGTTATCCAGGGATCCCAAATTGTCTGGAACTGGGTGATTCTATCCAAGACTACATGGTTAAATCTCTCGTTGAGCAGTAAATAGTTGATTTTTTTTATTAATTCCTGAAAGTTTTAATTTGGGGTTTTCCAACTACTAGCTATGTGTATTTTTTCTTTCAAAAAATATTTTATTAGGTCAATCTTAAACATTTTAGAAGCTAGTAAGCATGTTCCTTCCCATAGTCTTATGACTGCCGAACACTCCCACCAGACATGAATAAATGTAGCCTCATTACCACTGTTCCTAAAACATGAGCTGCTCCATTTTGGATCCCATTTATTAGCTTAAAAGGAGTAATATATGTCCTGTGTAGGACCTTTATTGAAGTCTCAAGCAGACTATAATTTAAAGATCCCCTACTTAAGCCTTGCCAACTTTTATCCCATGTGCTATCTGCCAACTCGGTGCCCAAATCCCTCTCCCAGGCTTTGGTATAGTCTGGTTTGTTTGCCCATAAGTTTTCATTAAATAGTTCATACATGAGGCTAATAATACCAGGCTGAAAGGGGGAATCCCTAATTTTTTAGAGTAGCCAGGTGTTTCTTTGGGGGGTTCCCCTACCACGTATCGTATATATAAAATGATGTATCCTGCAAAAATTATAGTGTTCAGCCAGGGGTAAATTGTATCTATCTCTCACCCACTCAAAGGTCATTATTTTGTCGTCATGCCACCATGGACCAACCCTTAGTAGGTTCTGAGACTTCCACCAACTGAGAGAGCTTTCCGGAAGATGTATCTTAAAGTGGGGATTGGGTACGACAGGGGTAAGATCTGATACCCGAGTGTCCAGTTTTTGTGTCCAGTTCATCTCCGTCCATATTTTTAATGAGTGCTTAATCAATGGGTTTTTCAAGTTTCTCAAAAAAGTATACAGGCCTGGAATCCATATTACTGTATCCCATGTATAAGGTGACATGCTTACATTTTCCATAAATACCCAGAGCGGCTGATGTGTTTTGGAGAATGCGCCAGAGGAATGAAAGCCAGCTGCGCTGCCTTGTAATACAGTTTGAGATTCGGGTCCCTACCCTCTTTTGGAAAGACTATGAGGTCGGCCTGATTCAATTAAGGGGGCATAGGTTCTCCATTTAGTATAGCGTTAAACAAAGATGTTAGGTGCGGGGGTAAGCAAGGGCTCAAATTTCTTATAGTACAGATGAGTAAAACCGTCTGGCCCTGGGGACTTGCCAAATTTAAGATCTTGGATTGTAGATTTAACTTTCTCTTGGGATATGTCTAGGTTCAAGCTGTCCAATTGAGGTACAGGTATTTTGTGGACTTCTTGCTGTAGTAGGAAGCACTCTATGTCAGATCCGCTGCAGCGGGATTGGGATGAATATATGGTCTGATCGAAGTTTTGAAATGTTTCTTGGATAGCATTGGGGCTAAAGGAGGTTTGGCCATCAGGTAGTCTAAAGATACCGTATACTATGTCCTCTCTTGGGGGGTAAAGACACTAATAATTCCTCCAATAAAATTCTGCTTTTTTTTTTGTGGGCAAGGTCACTGGTTAGCCCCTTGGGTTATCTGTTAAAAAGAGTGGTGCAGAGACTGTGGGGGCTGTTAGCCTCCTTGTCCCTGTGTGGCCGTTTAGAATCCCTGCTGCTGCATGTTTCAGCTTTATTAAGGTGTAATTGTACAGCGTTTGACTCAAGTAGCTGCCTGTGCTGGGTCAGTTTGGCTTAATTGCTGGGCCCTTTTCCTGCCAAGATGGCGACCGTCAGTCCATGGGCCTCTATGTCCCCTTCACTACCTTTGTCCCCACTTGTGTGCTTATTTGGGATGGCCCCCCTTTATATCTCCGGCCCGTGGCCTTGTAAGGGTCGCCCCCCTCAATCTCTGAGTGTGGATATGCAGGGATGGGGCGTTGAATCAGGCCTACCTTCTTCTCTGCTCGCTGCAAGATCAACAATACCTAATTTTTCAGGCATGTGTACATGCCTAATTATTCTGGCCTCTGGTGCTGCACTGTGGCTTCAACAACCAAACCCAAAAAAAAGGCACATAACAGGGATTAAACTAATAGGAGTAGTACTACTTAACACACCACTCATATCTGGTGTAACAGTAGTGTACATTTAAAACAAAACAAAAAATTCTTCTGTAATAGATTGCATAGCAGTTAGTTGTCTGCAAGCGTGTGTGTCAGACCTACAGCGTCTACTCTACCAACTTCTGCAAGTGCACAGTGCCACTCATATCTGTTGTCATAGTAGCTTGGACGCATAGTACCGATCTGTCAAAACCTGTAATGATGAATAAAGTCTAGAGTAGCCTGGTTCCCTTATCCTCTACAGGATGAGACCTAATGTTGGGTGACTCCAGACCAACACATGAGTACAAGCAGCACACAAACTCAAAGCCGCCATCCTCCTCCTGGTGCAGCATCATAAGCCACATCAACCACTGCTGTCCTCCTTGCCCCCTCTCAACCATCCGCCACTCCGTCTCTCGCCTTGAGCAGTTCCTGCTCATCTGCCCATAGTCAGGTGCCTGTAAAGGACATGTTTGAGCGTAAGAAGCTAATGTCACAAAGTGCCCCAAAATTGAAGTGATACGACCAACAAAGCATCTTTTTCCATCTCCTGGTTCTAAAAATCCAGGCCTTATACACGCCCCCTGATAGGTAACGTAACAAGTATTAAACTGATAAGAGTACTACTTACAAACACGTCACTCCTATCTGGTGGCACCTTTGACTGCACGTGCCGTGCCCCAAAATTGAAGTGATACGACCAACAAAGCATCTTTTTCCATCTCCTGGTTCTAAAAATCCAGGCCTTATACACGCCCCCTGATAGGTAACGTAACAAGTATTAAACTGATAAGAGTAGTACTTACAAACACGCCACTCCTATCTGGTGGCACCTTTGACTGCACGTGCCGTGCCCCAAAATTGAAGTGATACGACCAACAAAGCATCATTTTCCATCTCCTGGTTCTAAAAATCCAGGCCTTATACACGCCCCCTGATAGGTAACGTAACAAGTATTAAACTGATAAGAGTAGTACTTACAAACACGTCACTCCTATCTGGTGGCACCTTTGACTGCACGTGCCGTGCCCCAAAATTGAAGTGATACGACCAACAAAGCATCTTTTTCCATCTCCTGGTTCTAAAAATCCAGGCCTTATACACGCCCCCTGATAGGTAACGTAACAAGTATTAAACTGATAAGAGTAGTACTTACAAACACGTCACTCCTATCTGGTGGCACCTTTGACTGCACGTGCCGTGCCCCAAAATTGATGTGATACGACGAACAAAGCATCTTTTTCCATCTCCTGGTTCTAAAAATCCAGGCCTTATACACGCCCCCTGATATGTGCTGTAACAGGTTTTAAACTGATAAGAGTAGTACTACTTAACACACCTTATAATAATGCAGAGAGAGGCAATGCAGTGAGAGGAGTCTGAAGAAGAGGAGTCAGAGGAGGAAGGTGGCTTTAAGGAGGTGGAAGACCAAACACAGCAGGCGTCCCAGGGGGCTTGTTGTCACCTTTCGGGGACCCTTGGTGCCTGGGTGGAGGAAGAGACTTTCAATGACATCAGTGAGGACAAGGAATGGGACATGGCTAGCTTGGTATCCAACCTTGTGCAAATGGGGAGTTTGCGGTTGTGCAAATGGACTGTTTGTGGTTGTTTGCGGTGAGTTAAACAGGGAGTTTGGTCTGTCACTGTGAAGCGGGCCTAACCCTTACACTACCTGATCGATACAACATCATACCTGATGTTTTAAAGCACGTTATTCCAAACAATTTAGGAATAATAGGTAATTTATGCCCTTTATGGCTTAAAACCAGACTCTGCATCAACTATGTAATTTTCCATGGGAGTTTTGCCATGGATCCCCCTCCGGCATGCCACAGTCCAGGTGTTAGTCCCGTTGAAACAACTTTCCCATCACTATTGTGGCCAGAAAGAGTCCCTGTGGGTTTTAAAATTCGCCTTCCCATTGAAGTCTATAGCGGTTCGCCGATGTTCGCCGGTTCGCGAACATTTGCGGCGGTTCGTGTTCGCGGTTCGCAAACCGAAAATTTTAGGTTCGCGACATCACTTTTAAAGAGTGACTACTGACAGAAATATGCTTTTAAAGAGGAATACAGTATAACATGGGTTGCAAAAAATATTATCATAGCCATACATTTGGAATTCTAAAAGAGATAATAGAGATAATAGAGATCATCTATTGTCCATAATACATAACATCATCCCAAATATAAACTGCAATGGTAACCTTGATTCCATTACAGGAGATCTTAATAGAAATCATTAATGCCACCCAGAAATAAGCAGGTTGCATGGGAGCCCCCCAAAAACTCGGGGGGATAATTCAACTCTACTCCCAGGACAGAAAGCAAGGGCAGTTGGTGTACCCAATGCAACAGGGTCCTGCTCTGGGGGGGGGGGGGGGGGCATTGCTTCTGTGCCCCTCAAACTTTACTTTAATCTCTTTGTTTAAAGTCTCAGTGCATCTGCCCCAAAATAAAAAAATTAATAAACGTAAATATATATTTTTATACTATGGGTCAAAGCTTTCATGGGAAAGATATACTGCTCAATAGCACTACCAAATCTGGTAATGCATTATTAAGTTATTTTGTGTCCCCTATTCATTTAATCTGCGAGGGGATCCCCCCCACCCTCACCACCACCACCTGTTCTTGCACCCCTGGCAGGTGATGTAATGCATGGCCTATATAAGTTAGAGCTGCTGCAAGTCTATACTGTTAGAGCTGCTGCAAGTGGATTTGTAAAATGAGATATGTAAGGCTCTAAAAATAATTGTAAAACTCTGGGCAATTTAAAAAAAAGCACTGAGATTTGGCTGGCACTGATTTTCACTAAATCCAGCCCTTCCGTGTACTTGCAAGTTATTTCTCCTAAGAGTGAAAACCCTTGTAATCAAACTGTCACATTTTTGCTGAGTAAAACCTTTTGGGACTGATATGATAAAGCCTGGAGTTATGGAAACAAAGCTCCTGGAGTTCTGAGTTAGGGTTATCTTGATGTTACTGAACTAATGGAATGGAGGCCTTAGTTTGTAATATTTTCCAAGAGCAGAGCCTGTGAAGACCACATGGAGGGGGGTCTATTCAGTCCCAGAAATTCCTGTCTTAAGCTACAAGAAACCTCCCTCAGGTATCTTAGAAGGGATGAGCCTTTCGGTGCGGTCATATCTGGTTCATCAGCATCAGCTCAAGTGCCCAAGATCACTGGATCAGCCTAACCGTTTCATCTGCTTCTTCAGTGGGCTTGAAACACGCCACTCCTATCTGGTGGCACCTTTGACTGCACGTGCCGTGCCCCAAAATTGAAGTGATACGACCAACAAAGCATCATTTTCCATCTCCTGGTTCTAAAAATCCAGGCCTTATACACGCCCCCTGATAGGTAACGTAACAAGTATTAAACTGATAAGAGTAGTACTTACAAACACGTCACTCCTATCTGGTGGCACCTTTGACTGCACGTGCCGTGCCCCAAAATTGAAGTGATACGACCAACAAAGCATCTTTTTCCATCTCCTGGTTCTAAAAATCCAGGCCTTATACACGCCCCCTGATAGGTAACGTAACAAGTATTAAACTGATAAGAGTAGTACTTACAAACACGTCACTCCTATCTGGTGGCACCTTTGACTGCACGTGCCGTGCCCCAAAATTGATGTGATACGACGAACATGGCATCTTTTTCCATCTCCTGGTTCTAAAAATCCAGGCCTTATACACGCCCCCTGATATGTGCTGTAACAGGTTTTAAACTGATAAGAGTAGTACTACTTAACACACCTTATAATAATGCAGAGAGAGGCAATGCAGTGAGAGGAGTCTGAAGAAGAGGAGTCAGAGGAGGAAGGTGGTCTTGAGGAGGTGGAAGACCAAACACAGCAGGCGTCCCAGGGGGCTTGTTGTCACCTTTCGGGGACCCTTGGTGGCTGGGTGGAGGAAGAGACTTTCAATGACATCAGTGAGGACAAGGAATGGGACATGGCTAGCTTGGTATCCAACCTTGTGCAAATGGGGAGTTTGCGGTTGTGCAAATGGACTGTTTGTGGTTGTTTGCGGTGAGTTAAACAGGGAGTTTGGTCTGTCACTGTGAAGCGGGCCTAACCCTTACACTACCTGATCGATACAACATCATACCTGATGTTTTAAAGCACGTTATTCCAAACAATTTAGGAATAATAGGTAATTTATGCCCTTTATGGCTTAAAACCAGACTCTGCATCAACTATGTAATTTTCCATGGGAGTTTTGCCATGGATCCCCCTCCGGCATGCCACAGTCCAGGTGTTAGTCCCGTTGAAACAACTTTCCCATCACTATTGTGGCCAGAAAGAGTCCCTGTGGGTTTTAAAATTCGCCTTCCCATTGAAGTCTATAGCGGTTCGCCGATGTTCGCCGGTTCCCGAACATTTGCGGCGGTTCGCGTTCGCGGTTCGCAAACCGAAAATTTTAGGTTCGCGACATCACTTTTAAAGAGTGACTACTGACAGAAATATGCTTTTAAAGAGGAATACAGTATAACATGGGTTGCAAAAAATATTATCATAGCCATACATTTGGAATTCTAAAAGAGATAATAGAGATAATAGAGATCATCTATTGTCCATAATACATAACATCATCCCAAATATAAACTGCAATGGTAACCTTGATTCCATTACAGGAGATCTTAATAGAAATCATTAATGCCACCCAGAAATAAGCAGGTTGCATGGGAGCCCCCCAAAAACTCGGGGGGATAATTCAACTCTACTCCCAGGACAGAAAGCAAGGGCAGTTGGTGTACCCAATGCAACAGGGTCCTGCTCTGGGGGGGGGGGGGGGCATTGCTTCTGTGCCCCTCAAACTTTACTTTAATCTCTTTGTTTAAAGTCTCAGTGCATCTGCCCCCAAAATAAAAAAATTAATAAACGTAAATATATATTTTTATACTATGGGTCAAAGCTTTCATGGGAAAGATATACTGCTCAATAGCACTACCAAATCTGGTAATGCATTATTAAGTTATTTTGTGTCCCCTATTCATTTAATCTGCGAGGGGATCCCCCCCACCCTCACCACCACCACCTGTTCTTGCACCCCTGGCAGGTGATGTAATGCATGGCCTATATAAGTTAGAGCTGCTGCAAGTCTATACTGTTAGAGCTGCTGCAAGTGGATTTGTAAAATGAGATATGTAAGGCTCTAAAAATAATTGTAAAACTCTGGGCAATTTAAAAAAAAGCACTGAGATTTGGCTGGCACTGATTTTCACTAAATCCAGCCCTTCCGTGTACTTGCAAGTTATTTCTCCTAAGAGTGAAAACCCTTGTAATCAAACTGTCACATTTTTGCTGAGTAAAACCTTTTGGGACTGATATGATAAAGCCTGGAGTTATGGAAACAAAGCTCCTGGAGTTCTGAGTTAGGGTTATCTTGATGTTACTGAACTAATGGAATGGAGGCCTTAGTTTGTAATATTTTCCAAGAGCAGAGCCTGTGAAGACCACATGGAGGGGGGTCTATTCAGTCCCAGAAATTCCTGTCTTAAGCTACAAGAAACCTCCCTCAGGTATCTTAGAAGGGATGAGCCTTTCGGTGCGGTCATATCTGGTTCATCAGCATCAGCTCAAGTGCCCAAGATCACTGGATCAGCCTAACCGTTTCATCTGCTTCTTCAGTGGGCTTGAAAAGGCCAAGGGGACCAATCATTCACAGCAGATTCCAATCCGGTTCTTCAATCCCCTCTTGCAGGGTAGCAGCAGAAGCTCAGGCTAGCAAAGTGATTATAGCTTATAAAAATAATAAAATTATTCCCTCTTAATGAAACAAACCCTTCACTATGTGTCCCAGAAAGAGCATGTCCTTATTTGGTTACAGAGTGCTTATTTAGTTACAAGTGGCAGAGAATTTATACAGTTTCAGAACAAAGGGTTCACCCACATTTCCATTCAAATTCCCCGCCAAATTAGAGTAAATCAATACTAGGAGCCAATCAGGAGGCAAATAAAACCTTGGGTTTGCATGACATTTGCATTGAAAACAGATCTTCAAAAGCACATGTAGCCCCCCCCCCCCCTCATGATCATCTGCCATTCCGGGATCATTTATAAGTCCTTGAAGTCCTTGTCTGTGGCAGAAAGCAATAGTCTGGCAGAGCCCAGGGCTTAAAAGGCTTCTGGGTGGAGTAGCTCCAATGGGATCAATAGTGATACCAAACCACAAAGTTTCCAGGCATGGAATGGTATCAGGGATATCCGGGGGTTGCTGGGAACAACTACCTGTTAGGACCCCATTTGTAATACAAAAAAACTGAGTGAGAGTAGCACCAGTGGGGACCACAACACATCAACTCCCCCCACAATCTCCCAAGACCAAGGCAGGGAAACATTGTGCCCTGCTGAATACAGAACGAAACAATTAACCAACAGAGACAGGTTCTCAGGGTCTTGACCCTCCCCAGACCGTTGCTCAGCCTCTGTGGTTGCAGGTAGGCTCTTCACCTTAACAGACCCAGTAGCATCCATGCTAGGTAGCGGCTTCTGTGGTGACCATGGAGGATCGGTCACCTGCTCAATATCCAAAAGTAAGGGCAGTTAAACAATCTGCCCTACTGGGTCAGCAGCATGTTTATACTCCTGTGGGGCAATAGAACCCAACTTTAGTAGGGATTCAACAGGCTTGACTGTCATGTTCAGAAGGACACGCTGAACTCTTGGAGACTGTTCGACTATCGAGGGGGGCATGTATTAACATGGACTGGTATTGCCCTGTTGGCATGAAAGGTTTGATATTGGTTACAAAATCATGTGAGTTGTTTGCGGTCAGCCGCCCTGTGTATGAGCCAAGTTATACATGTCTATATGTGATGTATGGATGGTACTCAGCCATGTGTAGAACCAAAATGCTACTTGGAGAGAGAGAGTTGACAGGGAGGTCAGTGGTTAAATTTATAGTCACTCTGAGGCAAGGTGTCTCCACTTTGGAGATGATCAAAGACCCCTGGTAGCCCATAAACCTAGGGATGATATTAATGTGCTAATTACCCCTTCCAGAGCTAGAGGAAGGTAGGAAGATGACAACTGTCCATATTCCCGCAGACAGACTCCTTACCAAAGGCAGTTAATAGCATGCCTGTCACACTAGTGGCAATTGTGATTGACAGTCAGGCTGCATGGCTGAGAGGTGGGGGCTGGTGAAGATGGGTGGGGCTGTGTGGTAAATATATTCACTGTGGTTGATCAGTTAAACATGCATAATCAAGGTGCGTGCTTTATTCTCAGAATATAAGATTTCTAAACACTGGAAATATAGCAACAGCCTCTGCCTGAAACTTCCTGGGTATTGGTGGAAGGGATAAGTGAAAGAACCCTATGGTCCTACGGGGTGAGATTGACCTTGTATCTTTCTGAGCCCAACTGAAGCCCTAGGATCATAACATTGACCTCCTTTCCACTATCAGAAAACTTGGTCCCAGTAGTGGTCACTTCCTCCTTCTACATGGTCTCTGGTAGGCTGGCCCCCCACATCAATCATGGATTACTCAGGTTCTTAGGGCTGGTGCCCACCCCTGACTGTTGCACATTCTTAATCATGCAAGGAAGGGTCTGGGTGTTATCCTGCTCTGCTGAATCTGTGATTGGGATCCATCTGTACAGTCAGACTGCCTTCCTGAAGCATTGTAATCCATTGGGGAAAAAATAGCAAACAATTCCAGGTTCTCAGGACTTGGGCCATTTCCTAATTGTTTCATCATATCGATTTTGCATGGCAGGCTCCCGTCATTAATCTGCTGTGCCAAATCTGGGATGGAGAGCTGGTCTTGCGGTGACCATGGAGGACAGTCCTCCTCCACAATCTATCAGGGCAAGGGCAGTGGTACAGTCTGAACTCCTGGATCTTGTAGGGAAAACGAAGCAACCCACTTCAGGTTTCCAGGACATTGACCCTCACCTGACGGTTGCTTAAACTTGGCTGGTCACAATATCCACATGCTGCTGGGACATATCAGCCTGGTCTTTAAAAGGCAGGATCTTAGGGCTGTTTTTGGTTCTCCAAGCATCTCCATCGGCTCGCACTTCACCACAACTGCTTCCAGCTGCTGGTAAGCATTGTTGTTCCTCTTTGGACTTGCCTTTTCAGTGGATTTCTCGACTCCAACTGTCGCTAGGTCACATGTGGCTACCAGCAAAACCTCTGCTCTTGCCTTGGTTGTAGCAATCAGGTCTTCTGGCACCTCTGTGCCCACCTCTTCCATTTGGCAAAGGCTCAGCTAGTGGTCCATGGCAACATCATCCAGGACCACTTCCTACGGCAATTCTGTGCTCTTGAACTTTGACAATCATCCAACAAGCTGTAGGCAACTCAAGTTGCCAAGCTGCATCTCTTTCATCCTCGGCTGATTGGTGGGGCTCCCACAAGTACTTGAGCCAGGTCCCACCTGGGCCCACCTTATTAAGCAGTTTCTCATACTCTTTTTCAAAATTAATTTCTTGGTAAACTCAATCAATTCAACTTCAGCAACAGGAAACCTTCCTCAGATATCTTAGAAGTCATGAGACCCAGGATCATCAGCATAAGCCCAGGAGAACAGGGACACTGGATCAGCCTAACCGGTATCATCTGCTTCTTCAATGGGCTTGAAAAAGGCCAACCCAGCAGACTCCAATCCGGTTCCTCAATCCCTTCCACCAGGGTAGTAGCAGATGCTCAGGGTAGCAAAGTATACTCTCTAAATGAAACACAACATTCATTATGTGTACCAGAAAGAGCATGACATAATTTGGTTAAATGCATAGTATTTATACAGTTTCAAAACAAATTATTTGCCCACATTTACATTTTAGTGGGCTGTACACATTCAAAATCCTCTGCTTAGATTAGAATTAACTATGATGCTCAAAAAACGATCTTAGTTTGTTTATTATGCCTGGGTGTTATTACTTAGATGCGTACAAAAAATTGTCCTATGGATCCTATTTAGGAATCCTTGAACAACCAACCAAGGTTGTAGAGAAACACGTTTTATGCAGCCTTTTTTTTAATTATTATTGCCACATACTAATTTTAAAAAATTCAACGTTTATTTGTACATTTGAAATATTGTTAAAAATGCAACAATTCAAAAGTTTTTTAATCCTTTGGTTTTTTTGACGTCCAGCAAATTATTAAAGGTTTATTTAGGTTTTATTTTTGGTATTATATTCTTTGCTTTGATCACAGCTTTTTTATTTAATTACTTTATTATGCTCCAGTCAATAAAAGATTTTGTTTTTCAATTCAACTATATTTGTGTATTTTTGGTTGTTTTTCCTTGATCAAATCCTTATCAGGTACCCTGAATTTTAATTTACATAAGATTAAGATTTTTACGTAAGATTAAGATTTTTACATATAATTAAAATAAGATTTTATAATCCTTTTATCTGTTTATAGTTTTGTTTATTCATACAGCACTTCACTTTAGTATATGCTTTAGGTGCCTTTATGTTTCTTTTGTGTTAATCTTTTACCCTGTTTATTTATGTTAATTTCATGATTCTATTACTTAAAGTGCATTTTAATTCAAATTGTGCTATTCAGAACTGTTATCTTAAAGTGCTTGTGCTATTGTGACTTAGTGCTAATTTATTCTTATATTGTTGAATTAACCTTTTCCCTCTTGACTGTTAGTTTGTCACAGTCACTACTTTACCTTATTAATTTAAAGTGCTGGTACTGTGCTATTTTTTTTAAATGTATACACTCCTGATTTTATGCTGTATCTTAAACTGTATGTTTCATTAATGCTTCTGTCTTTTAGTTTTTTTAAAGTAGGTTGTGTCCTCCTTTTTCTTTCGTTTTTTGCTTTAATTATGCTTTTAATGATATTACTATGTTGTTTCTATATTGTAAATTTGTGGTGAAATTAACTAAGTTAACTTAAAAGTGTGTCTCAGATACATATCGCCATAGAGTTTAAGGCTCTCCTCCAACCACTACCTCCGAAGGGATCCTCAGCCAGCCAAGTTGAGTATCAATTTAGAGATCAATAGATATGTTAGGGAATGGAAATACTATGAGGGGAGACAAACCATGGATTCCAAGTATTGAAAAGGTGAGGTAAGGAGTCCTCGAGAATGTGGGAAAGTCGCTCATTAATAAAAAGTAGAATTTAGAGATGACCATTCGCAAATGAAGGAAAGAAGGTTTCCATTGCCATGCAATGTGACTTTTAGTGGCCAGCATTAGAAATTGCATCAAATTGTTTTGGTGCACGGATAATGAAATGATTTGATGGACCAAAAGACTTACCTCGGCTGATGGGTTAATTTGTATAGCAAATATAACTGAGGCAAGTGCAAACACTTCTTGCCATAGCAGGGTAACTCGAGGGCAATCCCACCCCAGTATGAAAAAAATACCTACATTCCCACATTCTCTAAAACTGTTAGAAGTAAAAGCTCATTTCCATCTATAGAGCTTATCATGGGTATAGTATGTCCTGTGAAGAACTTTAAGTGAAGTTTCCAGGACACTACTATTGAAAGAACCTTTAGTTCAATTTACCTAAGAGGACGCCCAGATATCTTGGATCCAAGTGCAGTTTAAGTCTCTTTCCCAGTTGCACACATAATTAAGTTTAGGTTGATTCTAGTCATAGATAAGACTAATAATGCCTTTTATGAGAGGGGCTTTATCACAGATTTTCACAAGCCAAGCTGACGATAATGTACCGAGTGTAAGTTCCTGGGTATGGATAAAGTGTTGAAAGCGATGGTAAGTGAACTGTTCTTAAGGTGGAATTAGGTAAAGAGCGTTTAGTAGGTCAAATGTAAGGGTTTGACTATCTTTATACTAAGAGCCAACACAAAGAAGGCCAGGGACTTCTACCAATTGAAGGAGAGGGATGAAATCTGAATTGTAAGCTGTCGGTGGAAAATAATGGAGTAAGGGTGGAGTATTTAGGTGTGAGACCAAGGATACAGTGAGCCCATTGTCAAATAGTAAGTGAGAGCTTTATAAAAGGGTTAGGCCAAGTCCCTAGTATCTTGTAAGGATTGGGGAGCCAAGGGATAGTGTCCCAAAAGTAAGGAAGCATTTGAACATTTTCAATAAAGACCCATGGAGGTTGATGTGTGATGGAGTGTGCCTGAGGAATAAAATAGATTTGTGCTGCTTTATAATATAACTTAACATTTTGGACACAACAAACCTCCCTTTGCTTTGTGTTTGAACATTGTGTTTTTAGAGGTATGGTGAGATTTATTGCACCAGATAAAATTGAATGTCAAACATTGAAATCTCTCCAGTTCAAGAAGATTTATATGCTATGGGTAAGGTGCGGAACAAGTATAAAATTCTAGGCAAGATATTCATCTTGAACAAATTTATACGCCAATTGAAGAGATTTTACCTTTGCACCAGGTCAGGTAGTTCTGTCCTATTACAGAATATAACGGTGTATAATTGGCTTTGTGTGGATCAGATATTCGGCGTGTGAGATTGATACCCAAATATTTAATGTGGGAGGGAGGCCAAGATGTAGTCATTTGATGTAGAAACTCTAGAGCCTCTTCCATTTTGTCAAGATTTACTTTCGAACCAGAGATCTTTCCAAAATTGTCTAACATTTGCATAAGAATTGGAACTGAGGTGACAGGCTTAAATAAAGTGCCAAAAAGATCATCCGCAAAAAGACAACACTTAAAATGATTATGTCCCACATCTAGAGCATGGATAGTGGAATTGGATCTGATTGTCTGGACTAAGGGTTAAATCGCTTATACAAACAGAAGGTGGGAGAGAGGGCATCCTTGCCTATTACCCCGTTGGATGTCAATAAACTTTATGAAATCCACTGGCATTGTAAGCAAGGCTCTAGGGTTGCAATAGTTTGTTGGAGGAGATTCATAAAGGAACAGGAGAAGCCAAATTTAATGAGAGTTTTTTTCTAAATAGGACCATTCAAGCGAATCAATATTTAATGCTAGTAAACATGCAGGAGTCTGAGTTTGTTTAGGCCTGTGAATTGAATAAAAAACTCGCTGGATGTGTTCTCCTTCTTGTCTGAAGGGTATAAAACCCACTTGATCCTTGTGAATTACTCTGGGGAAAAAAGTAATTAATTCTATTAGACATGAGTTTAGCTAGAATTTTAATATCTCTGGAGAGAAATGGGCCTGTAGTTTTTAGCTTTAGTAGGGTCCCTGCCTTCCTTGGGGAAACATACAAGATCAGCCTGATTAAGTCTGGGGGTATTGGGAGTCCTTCCAGGATACAATTGAATAAGTTAGTGAGGTGAGGAGTGAGTAGATCAGCAATTGATTTATAATATAAATTAGAGAATACATCCGGACCAGGGGCTTTACCAATCTTTTGATTTTGGATTACTTTATAACTTCCTAAATTGTGACCTTGGAGTTTAGGGAATCTAAATCTTAGGGATTGAGTGAAGGGAGATCACTAAAATATTTGGCAATAAACCAACAAAAAACAAAGTATTTTATCTGCCTTGATCATACAGATGACTTAAGTGGAAGTGTGTACAAGAACTCAGGGAGACACTCTTACTTGGGCTTTTTTATCTGACTTGCAATTGCAGTTCAGATAGCCATGAGCCCCTCACCCTTCTATTTCCTTTAATATATCAGGATAGAGGAGGAAAAAACAATCCTACATTATCTATATGTAATGTCATTTTTAATAATTGAATTAAACTATTTCATGTTTGACATTTGATCTTTTATATGCATGCTAAACATGTATGGATTGCAGTGGTCCTTTGGGACTATTCATTCAGGATTGAACTGCATATTCTCCTAAAAACTGGACAGATCATCACAACAGCCAGGGCACAGACCTGTTGAAAAAATATTTCAGACTACCAGTCTACACCACACCATGCATATTGGTAAACTGACAACATCCTGTTGTTTTCATGACCCAAACCAGTGATACTTAATCTTTAATTTCCCCCAAACAAGTCTATCATGTCTATAAATTATGACTATTTCGATGTTATCTCTGCTTGAGATAACACCTTAACAGTCATGAGCATTCCTTGATCATACTGGGAGAGGAACATAAACATTCCTCAACCTGGTCACTTAGTTTCCGACTTGAACTCCTGTAAATCTGGTCATTCTAGAGTTTTTCCCATTT
Source organism: Discoglossus pictus (assembly GCA_027410445.1). Lineage (NCBI taxonomy): Eukaryota > Metazoa > Chordata > Amphibia > Anura > Alytidae > Discoglossus > Discoglossus pictus. Next base: position 88,517,893 of record CM050173.1, on the reverse strand, counting down.
CTCATTCTCTAGAAACAGATCATCCATCCAAACACATATGGAAATGGCTTCAGTTGTCAGACATAAACATACCTATCTCAAAGTACAGACCATTAATAATTAGAAACAACTCAAATGAACATACAACTAGCAGGTCTATAAAAGGAGCTAGTCTATGGGTAACCACTTAAACGCGCAGCAAAGGCGATGAGTGCCAAAGGTGCTCATTGCCTGCGAGCCTAAGCAGTGGAGGTAATGAAACACGCGGGACTTAGCCGACACACACTTACAAAACGAAGGATCGACCTTAGGCTGCAAGTAGTTGACGAAAGTGGGACTTAGAAAAAAAAAATATGGAACGCAGGACAAAAAAACAAGAAAAACACAAAAAATACAAAAACAAATACAACAAAAACATCACACATAGCACGGGACATCTGAAAGTGAGGTGAAACACGAATTTATGTCAAATTTAAGCAGTTTTGGCACTCAAAAATCGGCTAAGCGAGTAAAACAATGACGGCTGAAAAAAAAAGAAAACAAGGCTACACGACCCGAACTATGCGGACACAGCCAGCAACGTACGCAGTAGAAAATTACTAATAGGAAGGTCGGAAAATGGTCGTGAAATGTGTAAACCATAGACTGAGGATGGGGGGTTGATGAGGAGGAGGGAGGTTGTGGTTGAGGAGGGGGGTTGAGGTTGAGGGGGCGAAAAGGAGGCGGTTGAGGATTGGGGGGTTGAGGATGAGGATGGGGGGGTTGAGGATGAGGATGGGGGGTTGAGGGGGGAGGATGAGGATGGGGGGGTTGAGGAGTGAGGTTGAGGCGGGGTTGAGGAGGGAGGATGAGGAGGGAGGTTGAGGCGAGGGTTGAGGATGAGGAGGGAGGTTGAGGATGAGTAGGGAGTTTGAGGAGGGGGTTGAGGATGAGGAGGGAGGATGAAGATGAGGAGGGAGGTTGAGGTTATGGAGGGGGGTTGAGGATCGGGGGGTTGAGGATGAGGGGGTTGAGAATGAGGAGGGAGGTTGAGGATGAGGAGGGATGTTGAGGAGTGGGGTTGAGTAAGGAGGTTGAGAATGAGGAGGGGGGTTGAGGAGGGTGATAAGGGAGGGGGGAAGAGACACAGGGAAGGGAAGGGAGAGGGGAGAAGAGACACGGGAGAGAGAGGGGGGACACAGCGGGCAGCACATTTCCCACCCTCGGCTTATACTCGAGTCACTCATTTTACCCAGTATTTTGTGTAATTCATAAGAACCAAAAAAAAACAAATTTATGCATACATATATGCTTACCTAATTAACTTTTAAATAACGTAAATTAGACCTCATAAGTAAATTGATTTCGTCATTATGAAAATTACAAAATTGCACCTTATTTTAAGCCCCATCAATACTTTGCTCATAGCTGTTTCTGTTTGCCCTTCTTTAGGAAAACATAATTACCTCTTTAGGTTTACCATTGATGTCAGTTATTGATTAATTCATTAATGAATATTCATTTATTAATGACTTAATAATTAATCACAAAAAAATAGTTATCAATATATTTGTGTGCAGTGCTTTCCTTTTAAATGTATGTCAATAAAAATAAATAACAATTCAAAATGCTTTTCAAATCATTGCATTCTTTAATTAATGCTATTTAGCTTGGGATTGAGAGCAGCTAAAAAACAATATGTACAGTGCAAAAAAAACATTACATCTTAGACCTGTATTTACAATTACAGATTACATTGGCGGACAACAATTGAACGCAAAAGAAGAGCGGCAACGTAAAGGAAGCAAAGGTGGAAAGATGCACAGTCAAGAAACTTCCCAACGCATAAGAGAAGAAGACCGCCAGAGACTTTTAAATAAAAGAAAAATAAGTAAGAAAGCACAAAGTGAGTGTGCTGGAGCTTCAAAGAAAAGAAAAGTAAACAAAAACATGTCTGTGAAAAATTGACTAATGATCCAATATTGCCTGTTGACACCAATGTTCATACACATGACACCAATGAAGATATAGAAAGTTGGAGTATCATAGTATATCGATGTTGAGGAAGCTCAGGATACTGCTTTCATTAGAGCACTAACAGAGGACATTCATTATTGTGGATTGGACTCAATGTTGTTTGTCAGTTTTGTGGGGCCTATCATTTTCTCAGTATGACAGAGACTTCATTACTTGCTGTCAGAAAGGAAAGGTAAGACTTCCACAAAGACACACATTTCCAGATTACTTACAAAGTATCATGAGCGGTCCAACATTTCCACATTATACCAATTTAAAGAAAAACACCAGGTCTTATAACAGTGCAATTTCATTTGCTTCAATGGGTGCAACATTAGCAGAAAATGTCCCAGGACATGGTACTTACTGTTTTAGAGCTCAAGGACAAATTTACCACCGCACTTCACATTTACACCCACAAGAAGGAGAGCAAAGGAAATTTGCACAGTTATATGTCTTGGATACTATGGAAAATTTTCGCATAGTCTTTGAACAGCTGGATAAAATTATGGCCAACAACCACAACAACTCAAGCATACAAACAATTAGCACAGGTTGAAAAAGAACAACAGCAACATGCTCAAATATATCAATTGCCAATGCCAAGAGTAAATATGGTTTTAAAAAGAGATCGCAGATTTTTTTTTTTCTCTCTCTTTTTGACCAGGAAATGGCAGTATTAATGGTTTACGAAAGTAGAGTAATTATCTAAATCACCTTAGAAATAGGATGGAAGTAAATGGTAAGGGGAAAATCAATAATGATGCTGCCCAGCAATTGACAGTCATAAGGAAGGAGATATAGTAGTATAGTTAGGGGAAGGGAAAGAGAATGAAAAAAAGAAAAAAGAAATTACAATTTAAGAAAACGGTACTGCCATCTCCACATTATTCCGCTAACCATTTTTGAACAACGGCTGAACCCCTGCGGAGCATAATTGGGAAAAGAATGCGATATAACCCAATTTGTTCCAATAGTATGAATGCATGTATGAATGATAATAAGAAAGAATTGTGTTTGTTGATTTATAAAATTAAAGCAAATGAAGATCACTCAAATAATGGTTTGGTAAATAATAGTATATCTAGAGAAGTACCCCAACAAAAATGGCCCTGAAACTACTAAGTTGGAACGTTAGGGGTTTAAACTCACCCAGTAAAAGGAAAACATTTTATAGATACTGTAAAAAGGAGAAAGCAGATTTGATTTTTCTCCAGGAAACCCACTGGGGGAAAGAAAAAACTCCGGGGTTTGCGGAAGGTTATTTTGATTATAGATATCACTCAAAAGGGGAAAAAAAAAAGAAAGGAGTATCAATATTTTTCTCCAATAATTTAGAAATAGTGGAAGTAATTTCAATTATATACCCAGATGGACGTTACATATTATGGAATGGCCAAATTAATAATCAAAAAATAACGTTGATTAATATTTATGCTCCTAATGAGAAACAAATCAAATTTATTAAAAAATAGGAAAACTAATTAATAAATACGCACAGGGTCCGCTCATTATAGCAGGAGATTTCAATTTAGTTTCAAACATAAATCTGGACAGGTCGAAAATATTGGTGGATAAAAATTTAAAAAGAGTGAATAAAAATGCTCAAGTATTTACAGAATGGATTATAAATAATAACCTATACGATGCCTGGCGAGTTCAACACCCGAATCAAAAAGAATTCTCATTTTATTCAAATCCTCATAACACGTATTCACGAATTGATTTAATATTAGTAAATTCCCAAATAATTAATAAAATAACACACTCTGGAATAGGCAATATTGTAATTTCAGATCACGCTTACACTACACTAATGGTGGAAATAAATAAAGTAAAATTAGATAGACCACAGTGGAAATTAGATGACACTATATTAAAAATAGAAAAAAATAAAGAAATATTAAATAAAGAAATTTCTGAATTTTTTGATTTGAATAATCACTCAGTTTCTTCATATTGCACGATTTGGAATGCACAAAAAGCTTTTACAAGAGGTGTGATTATCAAACTTAAAGCTCAGTTGATAAAACAAAGAGGAGATTCACTAAAAAAATTACATATAGATTTGAGTAAGTTGGAATCTAGATTTTTGATCGACCCACAACCACAAATCATGATTGAAATTAAATTAATACAAAATAAAATAAATAAGATTAATTAATATAGATCAGATAGCGCCCTTTGGCATTTTCAACAGATATATCATTTTCAAAATAATAGAAACAGTAAATTACTTGCCACTCAGGCGAAAAAGAAAAAAGAAAAGAATAGCAGTTATTAAAGAAAATGGTAAATTCCTCTCTGCCCCCCAAGAGATAGGACAAGCATTTTCAAATTATTACCAGAGCCTGTATAATCTAGAAAAAAATCCCTCCTTTAATAAACCAACAGCAGAGGAAATACAAATATTTTTGGACGGTATTCAATTACCGAGGCTATCGGAGGATGACCTAAAGGAATTGAACAACCCTATTACAGTCCAGGAAGTTCAACAAGTGATTAATGAATTGAAAGCTTACACCACCCCAGGCCCAGATGGATATACTAATTTTTTTTACAAAACCTTTTGCCAAATTTTAAGTCCTTGTTTGACAGAAACGTTTAATGAAATCAAAATAAAAGGTACTATGCCAGGGGAAATGACAAAAGTAGCATTAATAATGATATCTAAGCCCAACTTAGACCCACAACTGTGTGCCAACTACAGACCCATTTCATTATTAAATGCAGATATTAAATTGTATGCAAAAATGTTGGCACTTAGAATTCAAAAAAACGTAGAGAAATTAATTGCAATAGAACAAATGGGTTTTGTGGCCGGAAGGCAAGGAACAGAGAACATCAGGAAAATTAAGAACTTGGGCGAGATAGCAAGGGCAAAAGGTATCCCCACCCTGTTCTTGTCTTTAGACGCCGAAAAAGCATTCAACAGAATAGGGCGGGATTATATGCAATTAACATTGTCCAAATTTGGTTTTGGGGAATTTGGGGCCCGAGCGATAGGAGCTCTGTATAAAGCTCCCCTGGCAGAAGTAACGGGTTTGGGATGTAGAACAACCCCCTTTGGAATATCAGATGGTACTAGACAGGGTTGCCCCCTCTCTCCCACCTTGTTCGCATTAATGATAGAACCATTGGCGGAAGCCATAAGATCATGTCCACAAATTCATGGGATCGGGGTGGGAGAGAGGGAGCACAAAATTAGCTTATATGCAGATGATGTTGTTTTATCTCTTACTAGACCTGAGGTCTCACTTCAATATCTGTCAAGATTAATACAGAATTATAGTAAAATGTCTTATTATAAACTGAATTACAAGAAATCAGAAACATTGTTTTTTAATCTTTCAGTAAGCTTGTTAGCTAAGCTGAAAGTTACCTATCCCTTTGATTGGAACTCTAAATGATTCAAACATTTGGGCATTATGATCTTGGGTGATTCTCAGGGAATGGTAGATAAAAATTACAAGGAGTTATATGCCAAGTTTCAAAATATTATAGAGAAATGGAGAGGAGAAAAATTTTCATTCTATGGTAGAATTGCTGTAGTTAAAATGATTCTACTCCCAAGAATGAATTATGTTTTGAGATGTATTCCTTACAGCATCCCTAGATTTTGGTTAAAGAAATTACAACAAACAATTGACTATTTTATACATCACTCGAAATATACAAGGGTAAAAAAAGCGGTGATGGGAAGGAGTTTCCTAAAAGGAGGAATCTCCTACCCATCGCTGCAACTTTATCAAGAAGCGAATAGTATAGTACACACTTTGAAATGGTTGGAACCAGCGGATAAGCTACCTTGGATGACTATAGAAAGGGCCTTAATTCCAGATTATCATCTATCAGCTTTGGTATTTGGGGAGAAACCCCTCTACAAGGATCTTGTGATTGGATCATCTGTAATAAAAGAAATTTTAAAAAATTGGAGACAAATTAACAAAAGCAAAAATTTACTTCCCAAAGGCAGTGTAGTAATGCCAATGGAAGCTTTGTTACACCCAAATATGGGAGGTGCACTCAAAGGGTGGAATACAAAAGGATTAAAACGTGTTAAAGACACGTTGATTGAAGGGTCAATAGCGTCCTTCAATCAAATTAGAAACAAATTTGATATCGCAGCAGAAGTATGGCTAATATATGAAGCCTATAGAGCAGCCTGTCGCGTTTTTAAATTTGGCCCACAAAATGAGAAGGTGTTAAAACCGATGGAAAAAATCCTCCTTAAACCAGAGAAAAAACATTTGATATCAAGATGTTTTAATATCATAAGATCCTTGGGAGAACAAACTAAAACGAGTAATATGAAGCATTGGGAATTAAATCTAAACCTGGCTGCAGAAATGAGGGTCTGGGAAGGAGCCTTTAAATTGACCAATAGATTTATTAAACAACCATCTCTTAGAGAAATGCATTTTAAAATAGTTAATAATTGGTATATTTCTCCGATGAAAATTTCGCAAATTTCACACTCTCCTTCGGACAGATTATGCTGGAGGGAGTGTGGTAATTCTGCTAACTTATTACATATCCTATGGGAATGCTCTAAACTAAGGTCTTTTTGGGAAAAATGTTATGAATTGATATTTGAGACGGTGGGAATTCATTTCCCAATGACAGGAGAGTGCAGTTTGCTACATTTTTTTCCAAGTAATGTCAGCATGGAAAAAAAAAGCATTTGCTATTTTAACTTTTTCGATAGCTAAAAAGTTAATACCGTATTTTTCGCCCTATAAGACGCACCGGCAGATAAGACGCACCTAGTTTTTAGAGGAGGAAAACAAGAAAAAAAAATCTGAATCAAACACAAATACACTTTACACACAGATACACTCCTACATTACACACACATATATATATATATATATATATATATATATATAGATACACATACATACATATACATACACACATAAATATACATACACATACATACATATATACACACACATACATGCACACATACACACACATACACACACACACATACATATCCATATACTGCAGCATTTGGGAGCATTTGGGAGCCCTTGACCCTCCCTGACCCTCCTGATCCTCCTGATCCTCCCTGACCCTCCTGATCCTCCCTGACCCCCCTGATCCTCACCTTTCTTCTGATCTCTGCCATCTTGATCTCACCCCAGCGCTTCCTACCAGCACTCCTCGTGTACTGCAGCGTTGCGTGTGTGACGTCACTAGGACGCACCGGCCGACGCGATGCTGGTAGGAAGCGCTGGGGTGAGATCAAGAGGACAGAGGCAGTTTGAAAAGGTATATTCGCTGTATAAGACGCACCAACTTTCCTCCCCCAGTTTTGGGGAAGAAAAAGTGCGTCTTATACGGCGAAAAATACGGTAATTAATAATTGGAAAAAGGAGACTGCCCCTCTCTTTGCTGACATTATCTGGAAAATAAAACACACTCGTGAATTGGAAAGGAGCTATACTCAGAAAGGTTTAATTAAAATGGATCCTTTAAAATGGAAATCATGGGACGAAAATCAAGAAACAACTGGTTGATCTTTCTTTTCCTTTTGTAAAGTTCCTTTCCTTTAGTATAATTGTGGAATGAATGAGTACGAATGGTAAATTACTTAACGGAATGATTTTTGTAAAGTATATTAATATGTATTTAATTTGTTTGTATGTTTAAAAAATTTTAAAATAATAAAAAGGAAAAAAAAAAAAAAGAGATCGCAACAATGATCAAAGACAGTACAATTTACCAACAGTAAATGAGGTTGCCATGGTCTTTAAAAATTGTTGACCACTTTTCAGAGGGATATTAGAATATATCCATGCAATGAAGACCAACCTTTTATAAACATAAATATATTAAGTTGTAATTTGGATCCAATGACATATACCATTTTCTTTCCAAATGGTAAACCTGGATGATATAACTAAAGCACAGTTATTTGGAAAATTTGTGGCTTTTGTTTATACCATTGAATTTCAAAAAAGAGGCCTGCCACATGCACACATACTTTTAATCCTGCAGGAAAAAGATAAATGAAATACTGCAGAGAGATTGGATTCAGTAATTACTGCTGAATTGCCACGTCCAGAAAAATATTCCAAACTTTATGAGATTGTAACACACAAAATGATTCATGGGCCATGTGGAGATATCAATCCCAATTCACCATGTATGGAAAATAAACAAAAGAGTTCCCAAAACAATTTTAAATGCAAACTTATGCTAATTGTGATGGATACCCTTTATATAAAAGAAGAGAAGGATGAACAGCTTTTATCCCTGGCCAAAAGGTTGATAATATATATGTTGTTCCATACAATCCACATTTGCTGATGAAGTACAATGCACATATAAATGTGGAAGCTTGCACGTCTATTAAATCCATCAAATATGTGTATAAATAAATATACAAAGGGTATGATGCAGCAACTGTTGTTGTACAAGGTGCATAAAACAAAAATGAAAATCCAATTTTACATGATGAACTTTCTAATTATTTAGATGCTCGCTAAGTCAGTGCTCCTGAAGCAATGTGGTGTCATGAAATTGAGATGTATTATCATTATTATATTTTTCTAGTTAATTTATAACGTGCCAACATATTCCGTAGCGCTGTACATAAACTAAGTTCAGACAAAGATAAATACAAATTAACATATAGCGAAGCAAGGAGGGCCCTGTCCATGTCCATGGTGAAACCAATGTCCATGGTGAATTCCCATAGTACTTAGGATAGAAACTTGCAGACTTACAAGGTATAGTGAGTGGTAAAAGAGGAAGAGAGAGAGGTGATATGCGTGTTAGGTTGGAAGTTGATACGCTTCTTTAAAGAGATGTGTTTTAAGTGAGGTTTTAAATGTTTTGAGGCAAGAGGATAATCTGGTGGAGTGAGGCAAGGAGTTCCAGAGACTAGGGGCAGCATGAGAAAAGTCCCGGAGGCGGAAGTGAGAGGAGGTGACAAGAGTTGTAGAAAGAGGAAGGTCATTAGCAGAACAAAGAGGGCAGGTGGGGGAGTATTGGGAGATGATAGCAGCGATGTAAGGGGAGTGTTATTGTTGAGAACTTTGTAAGTTATGGTCATAATTTAAAATTGTATTCTTGAAGCTAATGGAAGCCAGTGGAGTGATTGACAAAGAGGTGATGCCAACACTGAACATTGTGTACGGAAGATGAGTCTAGCAGAGGCATTTATAATGGATTGAAGTGGAGATAGTCGGGTGGTGGGTAGGCCAACCGATTTTAGTTATGTCTTGTTTAAGATAGTGACAAATTCTGGAGATGTTTTTTAGATGTAGAAGACAAGATTTAGTTGGTGATTGTATGTGAGGGATGAAAGACAGAGCGGTGTCAAGTAGAACTCCAAGACAATGGGCTTGGGAGGAGGGGGTGATGATGTTGTTGTTGACAGTGAGAGAGATGTGAGGAATTGATGCTGTGGGAGATGGAGGCAAGCTTAGGAGTTCAGTTTTAGACATGTTGAGTTTGAGATGGTGGGTGCACATCCAAGAGGATATACTAGAGAGGCAGTTGGAGATGTGTGTTAGAAGAGAGGGGGATAGATCTGGTGCGGAGAGGTTTGGGTGTCATCTGCATAGAGATTATAATGAAGCCCAAAAGTGTTTATAAGGGTACCAATTGAGGAAGTGAAGATGGAGAAGAGGAGGGTGCCTAGGTCTGATCCTTGGGGTACACGAACTGACAGGGGGTGAGGAGAAGAAGAGGTGTCGGAGAAGGAGATACTGAATGATCGATTTTGTAGGTATGATGAGAACTACGAGAGAGCAGTGTCTCGAATACCGAGGGAGAAGAGGATATGGAGTCGAAGTGGATGGTTGACAGTGTCAAGGGAGCAGAGAGATCTAGAAGAAGAAGGATTGAAAGTCACCTTTTGACTTGGCGGTAAGCAGGTAATTGGTGACTTTAGTGAGAGCTTTCTCAGTGGAGTGTTGGGGCCGAATGCCGGATTGGAAGGTGTCAAGAAGGAAGTTAGAGGAGATAAAGCTGGTAAGGCAGTTATAGATGAGCCACTCCAGCAGTTTGGAAGCCAGGGGAAGAAGAGAGATAGGTCGATAGTTAGATGCAAAGTCCGAGTCAGATGAGGGTTTTTTGAGGGTGGGTATAGCTATGGCATGTTTTAAAGAATATGGAAACATGCCAGTAGTAAGGGAGAGTTTGAAAATATGTGTGAGAGCTGGGATTAATGTGGTAGAGAGGAGAGAGATGGGCTGAGATGGAATAGGATCCTGAGGACAGGTAGTGAGGCGAGTGGATGATAGCAGTTTGGAGACTTCATCCTCTGTAGCCGTATCAAAGCGGTTCAAAGTGGCTGGGGTATTGGAGAAGGGAGAAGACTGGGTGTTGATGGTATGCATGATTGGTCACATGCTGTGTTTCGATTAGCTGTACATTTGCCACAAATTCAGTTTGTTTGCTTTACTGCAGGCAATGAAAGAACTCCCTTAGTCCAAAGTGAACACCGAGAAACAACACTTACTGCATGGTTTCAATTAAACTGCCAAGACACTCAGGCCAGACAATTTTTATACATTGAGATTCCACTATGTATTTGTAAATGGTCAATGGCGTCAACGATAAAGAGATACTCATAAAATTATACCACAAATTTATACCGTCAGTCCAAGAGACATTGAACGTTTCAGTTTAAGATGATTTCTTTTACATGTTCCCGGTGAACAAAGTTATGAACATTTACGCACAGTGAATCACATAGTTTATGATACTTTCCTATTAGCTGCAAGCCATCAAAACTTCATAGCAGATGATAGAGAATGGGAGAGGTGTGTGGAAGAAGCAGCACTATGTCAAATGCCAAAGCAAATGAGAGAACAATTTGCAATCATTTGCATATTTTGCAATGTACCTGATGCAGCTCCTTTGTGGGAAACATTTAAATTAATTATGTGTTAAGACTTCTTGAAACATTACAATGAGCCCATTGCACTTTTAAGAAATATTTCTTGCTCATGGATTAAATTGTGCAAGTTTTAATTTGCCTGATCCAGGACTTATAGATGACATCAACTTTGATGAATTTGACACTGAGCTTCAACAACAAAAAACACAAGAAAAACTGGCAACTTTGAATACTTTACAATTGCAAGCATTTAATGCCATCACAAATGCTACAGATGATGAAATGGTTAAAGACCATTCTTTCTATCTAGATGGCCCTGGTGGATCAGGAAAAATGTATCTATACAATTGTTTGATGAGTTACATTCGAGCACAGGGTCAAATAGGAATGCCATTTGCAACAACTGGAATTGCAACACTTTTGTTAGAAGGTGGCAGAACTGTGCATAGCGGATTTAAACTGCCAGTTCCCGTTTTAGAAACATCAGTGTCAGATATTTGACTGAATTCTTTACAAGTCAAAAAATAAAAAAAAGTAAATTAATTATCATAGATGAGGCAACAATTATGTCATGTCATGCCTTGCAATGTATTGAAAGATTATTAAAAGAAGTGATGGATAATAATTTGCTATTTGGTGTAAAGGTGATGTTGTTAGGAGGAGATTTTAGGCAAACATTATCTGTTGTGCCACCTGAAAATAGTACTGACATTTTGAAACATGTATCAAGAAAAGTGAACTGTCAAAAATATTTACACACTTCAAATCAGAATTAAATATGAGATCTGAAGGCCAAAACAAAATCAATGATTAGCTCATTTAAATTGGAGAAGGAAAACATCCACAAATACATGATGTTCCCAATGATACCATTGAAATTCCATCACAAATGGTTTGCAAGAAATCACTCATATCTGCAATCTTTCTAAACACTCAGAATAACGATGATTACTCCGACATTTCAAACAAAGAGATATTAACGTTCAAAAATATAGATGCCTTGAATCTAAATATGGAAATTTTTAAATTCATTAATGCACCCCAAACTAATTATTACAGTGCAGATTCAGTTCTGGCTAACGATAAAGGCAGTGAAGATAATTTTAGTATAGAATTTATTAATTCTTTAACACCATCTGGAATGCCACCACATGTTTTGAAATTAAAAAAAGGAGAAATTGTCATGCTATTGAGAAATATGAATCCAAAAAAAGGACTTTGAAATGAGACCAGATTAATTGTGCACAATTTAAAAGATAATTGAATACATGCAGAAATTATTACTTGTACCCATAAAGGTGAATTAGTTTTTATACCAAGAATGTATTTGGCTCCAAGTGATTTGCCTTTTTTCCTTCAAAGGAGATAATTTCAAGTTATCATTTGCCATGACCATCAATAAATGCCAAGAACAAACTTTTAAGTCTGTGGGTATTTTTTTTACAGGAACCTGTTTTTGCACATGGACAACTCTATGTTGCTTTTTCAAGGTGCACAAATCCAGATGAGATTAAAGTTTCAATTGAAGACAACCAAAATCAGGGTGATTTATTACATGATGGATGTATTTTTACAAAAAAATATTGTGTACTATGAGGTTTTGTAAACATAGAGAATAGTGGTTTCATTTCCAGAATGAAAATGTAATGTCACTTGGCCTCTTCTTTTTCCACTATTTCACATACAAAACTCTATCTACAATTTTAGAAAACTACAACAATTACCAAAAAAAAAATGGAAAAAAATCCAAAACAACAATAAACAGTGGTTACATCCCATAGACACAATTAAAAGTCTGCTGGGCTCTTTGAACGGTAACCACTTTGACAGAAAAACAAAAAAAAATGGAATGTATTGGAAGTGACTTTTGCCAGAATTGGCCCCACAAAACAGTTACCTTCCATTTTATTACCTTTACTATTTCAATTTTAATACTTTAAGTTCATGTTTGTAATGTTAAAGTTTTCAAAGGACTGAAAATTTGTTTCATTCTGTGTAATTAAGGTTTAATGTTAGTAGCAAGATCATCAATTTTTTAAAAATATAAATGTTTCATGATATAGATATTATTTATCCAGGGAGTAATCCGATCACCAGTTAATGGGGTCTGGAAGAAATTATTTTTTTCACCCACTTTAAAAAAAACTGACCAAGTTTCACTGTTTTTTTTTGGTTTGCCTTCCTATGGATTCAATATTCAAGATCACTATATTTTTAACTAATTTAATTTAAAATGTTATTACCTTACGTTAATGTTTGCATTGTTAACATTGTATTTTACAAGGTTTGAAAAAGTTTATTGGTTGAATGATAATAAGGATTTATGTCAGCAGCAGCATAATTATTTGTTACAAATTTAAATGTATAATTAAATAGACAGGATTCATCCCGGGAGTAATCCAATCGCCAGTTACTGGGGTCAGGAAGGAATTATTTGTTTTCTTCTTTGATACAATTGGCTAAGTTTCAATGTTTTTTTTTTTACTGTTTGCCTCCTTCTGGATTCAATACCTATGTGCTTTACCAGTAGTTCAACTACAAGTTGCATGTTAAGAAGCATTCTGTAATGGTTTAAAATACTCATTTATACAAGGTTGACCTATTGATGTTAGTATTGTTAAAAATAATTAATTCAACAGTCTTTACAATATAAGTTGCATGTTAGAAACCTTTATGTAATGGTTCACAATACGTATTCATACAAATTTCATGAATTGTTATATTATTACTGCATACATGACAATTAAAAAGTTTAATATGGTTTAATAGTTCATTGTTAAAAAAATAAAAAAATGTATTATACATTTTTGTACTTTTTTGTAGATAACAAAAAGGTTAAGAGTCTCAGAGAATCACATTGTATCACAAACAGCATTTCCAGCTTTTACATTTTATTGACAGTCATTTTTTGACTGGCAAGTTGTTAGTGATATATAATAAATAGGTTTCACCTCTCATCTAATGGAGCCCCTATAGGCGATCATGGTCCAGAACAAAAACTTTTTTTCAAGGTGTACTTGAATTGCCAGGACATATGTCTCAAGCCTGATGGGCTCCAGAACAACCTGCCAGGTCAAGAAGAGTTACATGGTTTTCTGGATCACAACAGAGCAGTGATGGAGCTACTGAGGCCTTTTGCTACCAGCCGTAGAGGTCTGGAGTAAAAGGGTCTGTAATTTATTAGAGAAGAGGGTGATCTAGAGTTAATCTCATGTTCTTTGTATGTTCTTTTTTATTTTACCTATACCAACTCAATTCACAAAAGCCTATTAATTTTATTGTAACAGGCTTTTGAGTATAGGTGACAAATTGCTACTAAAGCCACTAAAATATTATTTTTCAACCACATCTCTTATGTAAGAGAGGAATCTTTACTTGTATGTCTTTATTCTGAAAAATCTACAAACAGGCTTACGCTAACAGTTGTGAATTTTCTAAATCACAATGCAATTTATCTTTACCTATCCATACCCACAAAAAGAATTAAAAAAACAGAACCCGTTAAATCAAATTTAGAGCTCTGCATATTGAAGACAATATCCTGTTCAGTGTAGTCATATACATTTACCACTAGATGGTGCTGCAGACCTACTTGTGTTTGGATTACTAAATCTCAATTAGTATCTAACCCTTTTTATTCAGTATTGAATTTGTTCTGCATTAATGTGTAATGTGAGCGTCAGCGCTACAATGGAGCTATACTAAAACGTTTTAAGGTTCATCCATCAAGCACTTAAAAGAGCCGGAATAATGCAAAATATATTTTTGTATGAAAAACACATATTTCAAAGTTACTGACATTGCTGTAAATTTGCATTTGCAGAGTTTTAAAAATATTTTTTTAAAATGTTGCATTGCATTGGAAAAATAATATTACAATATTAAAAATATGCTCCTTTTAAGCTGTTTTTGAACCCCACACAATCCTTTGTATCTGTTGGCTACAGATCTGTTTTTCTGTGTCTTCAGGTGTTTAAGAAAAACAAGAGTATTGCAGTATATACGTTTTTATTTGAGAAACATTTAGTTTAGAGTGACTCTAAGTTTTCAAGAGAAGCAAATATCTTTTTCAAGTCATAAGCAAGTGGAGAAGTTGAAAAAACAACCAAAGTAATGGGGGACTGTAAAAAAACAAATGGTCAGAGAAAATATGTCTGTTAAATTTCCTGCTCTATGGATATAATAATAATACGATAATAATAATAATAATAATAATAATAATAATAATAATAATAACATCCCCCTACTTCACCTTAACCAGGTAAATAAAAACAATTGAATAAACTGTTGGCACTGTAAGATGGTCCAAAATTATTTGATCCTCATAAAACTTCTTTTTTTACCTTGATGGTCCCTCAATGTAAAAGGGAAATTTTCATAGCTCAAAACTGTATTATATTTTGCAGCAATATTTTCTTCTGAAATCTTACTCACATTGTATGGAAGCTTTCAGAGCTCCAAACTTTTTATTGCATTTAAAAGATGGGCCTCAGTTGGGATTCATGTTGTATGGGAGATTCCAGAGCCCCTAACATTTTATCACATTCGAAAGAGGGGCCCAAATTGGGATTTATATTGTATGCAAGCTTCTAGAGCTCCAAACTTCTTATCACATTCGAAAGATGTGTCCTAACTGGGATTCACATTGGGGGAGCATCCAAAGCCCCAAACTTCTTATCACATTCAAAAGATGGGTCACAATTGGTATTCACATTGTATGGGAGCATCCAGAGCTCCAAACTTCTTATCACATTCAAAAGATGGGTCAGAATTGGTATTCATATTGTATGGGAGCATCTAGAGCTCCAAACTTCTTATCACATTCAAAAGATGGGTCAGAATTGGTATTCATATTGTATGGGAGCATCCAGAGCTCCAAACTTCTTATCACATTCAAAAGATGGGTCAGAATTGGTATTCATATTGTATGGGAGCATCCAGAGCTCCAAACTTCTTATCACATTCGAAAGATGGGTCAGAATTGGTATTCATATTGTATGGGAGCATCCAGAGCTCCAAACTTATTATCACATTCAAAAGATGGGTCACAATTGGTATTCACATTGTATGGGAGCATCCAGAGCTCCAAACTTCCTATCACACTTGAAAGATGGGCCCCGGTTGGAATGAATGTTGTATGCGAGCTTCCAGAGCTCGCATACAACTGGATTGTATTGCTCAAGTTACAAAAAGGTAGAAACATATGTTTGTTTAGTCATTCATTCATGTACAACTGTCTGTGACCCTATGGACCACAGCACGTCAGTCACATCTGTCTCTGGTTGTGCTTATCCATAAGGTTATATTGGCAAATAAACTGGAGTGGGTTAAAAGTTCCTTCTCCAGTGGACCATAATTTGTCTGACCTCTCTGCTATGACTGCCCATTTGTGGTGATCCTACAGTTTAATTGAGGTACTCAAGTCCTTTCACTGCCACAAGATATTGATCCAGATAGGGTAGATATATACATAGTGTATAAATCCTTTAATAAAACACTTAGAATTCTCCATATAAAAACTTATATGTTAGATCAAAAACTATCAGTAATGAAGCTCTGGAGAAATACATGCTGATATTCTGCTTTAGACCTGGTTGGTATTGTGCATACAAAGCATAAGACAATAAAATAAAAATATTTTCAATTACATCTTTTAATTGTGATGTGGAATCTGTATCTATATTTATATACAGTGTGTAACCAGCACCTCAGCCCTGGTATTTCTGCAGCCCTCACCCACTCCGTGTTGATATGTCCCTAATAAATCACCCTTCCCACTGCTCTCTGGCTCGTTGAGGGCTTGTGCTAAACATTGTGTACAATTTTCCTGGAAACATATCTCAAAAGGCTGAGAGCCAGATGAAAGAGAAAGGGGATGCAAGAACTCAGGACCTGGAGTGCCGCCGATGCCGGTGCCAAGAGACGGATGCAATCCAGGCATGTCACAAAAGCTTGATCTTGGGATACTCTTCTTAGGTTCCAAGTCCCAGCCGTCACAGTAGTATAAACACTGATGAAGGTTTAAAAATGGTTCTTTATGCATCAAAGTCCACCGTGATAGTCATATGATCTGGTCTTATTTATTAGTATTACAATCATGTTCATATCCCTGTATAGTTCTATGGAATATGTTGAAGCATTACAGGATAATATTAACGTCAAAAATATACAAGTTGATATTTGAGCATAAAACAGGGAAGTACAACAACATGATACAAAGGGAAAATATCTAGATAACATATTTACTAAAAAATAGTGGTTTAAAATCTGGATAACTCATATAAAGTTTTAAACCGATGCATTCTGCTGGCACGGATTTCAATAGCAACGTTAATATGGATTTGGAGGCAATGTCAACAAATGGAGAAACATTGGATTAAGATATATGAGATAATCTCAGAAATAATAGGTATTAAATTCATCCCAGACACAACTGGGCCATTTATAGACTACTTCAAGTTACTTTTAGATAAGCAGTAGAAAATCTTGTTGTTGTTTACTCGTTCAGTGATGTCCGACTCTCTGTGACCGTATGGAGGGCAACATGCCAGGCACATTTATTGTTATGTCTCTGGTCATGCTTATCCATTTGGTTTTCATAGCAAGATATTAGAGTGCGTTTCCAGTTTCTTCTCCTGTGGACCCCGATTTTTCTGAACTCTCTGTATGTCCGTCCCAACTTGGGTGACCCTACATTGTATATTTCACAGCTTAATTGAGGTACACAAGCCCTTCATCATGACACATTTAATGCATCTAATAGCGGAAATGGTATTACACATGGTAGAGACGTTTCCGAGATGGTGCATTTGAAAAATAGAATGGATGATGAATTAGACAAACATTTGAACTTTAGTGTATGAAGAACTAGCAGAGCTGTCTCCTCTCTACCCCGATAAAGGTCCATATTTTATTAGCTGCTCGCAAATGCCTCAAACACTTAATTTTTGCTGCAGGTGTTTTTGAAATAAATGTTTAGATGTATTCTATTGACTCCAACTCTCAAATTCCGACGGCAAGTCTGAACTCGTAAACCCTACATTTTAAGTCTGATTTCTGGGGGATCATATGATCTAACAATATTTAGGCAAGCTTGTCATTTACTTCTTAGACACAGCCAATTGTAAATGAGACCGTCATCATGCCGATTGTAAAACATGGAAGTTACACGTAATCTGCAACCGGAGGCCATATATTTCTTTGTGCCAATAAGTAATATTTGCAGACGGGGCTTGCAATCTAGCAATCTATAAAGCGCAGATTCTCAGTGTCCTCTTTAGACACCTAATACGGGGAAGAGAGATGAACACCTGCAAGTCTGAAGCACCATTGTTCAAATGTGAGTTTTTTAAAGCTATAATAAATTTTTTAACTTCTAATACTGATTTTTGTCAAAATAGAAAAGCTCTGAAGAGAAAGTTCCAGTGCTTTACACCAAAAATAGGTAAATACCAAATAAAAAAGGAACGGGGAACTATATTTAAATTCTTGTTAAAATATTAAAAACGCTGCAAACTAGTGTTTACTCAAAATCCGTTCTTATACAAAAAAAATGAAACCTATTGTATGAGTCACACTTACTGAGGTATTCCTATAGGGAGACAGAAAAGCTAAACAAGTAAGACATTTATTAAAGAAATTATAACAAGGTGATAAATGTAATTTAAATTATTTGAAACAAAGATCGGACAAGACTCATGCCTGTAGGGAGAGGCCATTGTTCTGAATCTTCTAAACACTGTGAATAGGTTGGAGTGAGCAATAAACACTCATGTTTTATTGCTCTGTTTGTGTTTAGCTATTAATAAATCTGGCAAACCCATTTGCCTTGTAATAATTTATATCTATTAATCACTGAGATTGGTTAGAGTTGTGAGAAAGATAATCCACCAGCATGTTTAATGTGATATTTTCATACATTACAATCTGGTGCAATGTTAGCACTTGCCCTTTTACATTCAAAAACATGTAATTTTGACAACTTAATTTATTATTTTCACACACATATCTATTTTTTCTGTTTGTGCTCAAAAATAGCATTGAAATATCTGATCGTATATTAAAGCAAAAACAGATTAGATTAAGATGTTGCAATCTGACCCAGCTCCACAAGGAAGATTGCTCCAAAGATTGCTCCACCTCCTATAAGATCTCCTTTAACTTGAACTGACAATAGCTATTTTTATATATTGGGCTTCTCCCCCGCAAGATGAGCCTTCTGGGTTTAATAGGGTCTGGCATTATTAATGCTGAGATACTCAGTTCATGTGATGTTAAATCCCAATGCTTAAAAAAAGAAATTATTATTATTTCCTGTATTTGTAGCACTCTAACATATTCCTTAGTGCTATACAGGGGTAAGTTTAAATCAAAACAGTATTAACATAATGCAAAAAGAAAAAAAATGGGGTAGGCCTCTGTCTTAAAATCAAGCGTACATAGTGCTTTCACTAAAACTCTTTGCAAGATTAAAAACTCACAAACTTACAAACTAATGGGAATGGGAGAGATATAGAAGAACAATAGATGTGATGTGTATTTTAAGGCTGGGTAGTCATATAGGTCCCCAGCATCCCATCAACATTATTACTATCAATGGCGTAACTAGTGAATGGAGGGCCAAATAATTTGGGCATGCCCTTGAAACCTCTGTATATAAAGTAGGTGCCTGTAGGGGGCAATAAACAAGACAACAATATATATAGATGGTCAGATCTCACCTAGGACGATCAAATCACCTTCCATAAAACTAATTACCAGAAAAGATTAAGGGATCTGGTTTACTCCAGGTAACTGAGGGCCTCTACACTGGTGCTTAACAATTTATGCACCAGCAGTAGTCTGAAACTGAATACTGTACCACTAGTGAGTCCTGAAGCTCCAACTTGTTGGACAGGTATACATTCTTTAAAAAAAACAGTTAAACAAACAGTGTTAGCATTTGAGCATTATTGCTTTTTTTTATTTTACAAAACATAATTTTGCACATTCTATGTATGCATCAATATCCATTTTAGAACCAATTTATTAGTTCTTAAATTGAAGATTTTGATTTGTCCCTCTGTCCAAATATTAAAATACTGTATCTCCTGCTTTTTTCCTTACGCCCACCAATTGATATTATGAGGTAGCTCTGCATGATTGGCCTGGTGGGCCTGCAGTGTGCTCAATATCACTCGCAAGTTTAAATCTAAACACAGACAAATAAAAGACGAATAGGTTGTGTTTCCAAACTGATTATTTATTGTTATTTAATGAAACTCTTTGGCTTTTACATCTGAATCCCACACTGTACCTATTCCAGAGCTTTTGGCAATGCTTAGGGTACATGCTTTAGGTGAATATATCATGGATAAACCACCAGATCTTGAAATAATGCAGTGTTAGTAATTAAACTAGTCAAACAATGATATAAATTAAATTTCACCGGTCCCATCTGTTTTGGAAATCTCTCTTGTCATGGGAGAGTTAATGACCAATTTAAGACATCTCAGCACAGTCATCCCGAGCCAGCAAGCCGTCTCACTCCCTCCCCCTGCCATGCAGATCTTTCAACACCATGTACTGTTCACAGGCTGGTATGTAGAGAATGATCTTGGCTGGTATCTCAGAAGCATTTAGTTACTGTAGTGATTAAAAGGAGGTGGGAAGTTCTGCAGACATGGAAATTAGATAAAATGGCTCGGTCCTGGTCTTTACGCCTGGGTCCCTTCACACTGTGCAGTCACGGGTTCAATCCTTGGTTGGTTACGCAGGATGGGGAGATGGATGCACCTGTCCTAATTACTGCACAGACCATATCCTATAACCATATAAAAGGTTAATATGAATTGTTTGTATTAATAAATGGTTTGCTTACTTGTAATTACATTTGTATTATGCATTTGAAAGAGTTGGTTTTAAATCCTAATAAGATTTGTTTGCATGGCAACATTTTTTGAAATATTGTACCTTTTATTAGATAGGTATTTACATTTACTCTATAAACATAATTTATTAAAATTGTATTTTCTTACAGTGAATTTACATAGTACTATCATTCAGCCTTTCCAATCACATGCCAATCAAAAACTGCTCAGTTTTTTCATTTGCACACAGCTTTACACTAAAAAGAACACATTCAGAGCCAAAGGGGATAATTAAATGTATATGCAAGTGAGCTGGGTTAAGAATGCATCTGATAGAGGGAAATTAGTAGTGTATGATTACATTTATTTGCATGCACTATGTTTTTTTTGCTTTGCATTACAAAAATCTGTTGCAGGTGATGTTTACACCCCCCCCCCCAGAATGTTCCTCAGGGTTTGATTTTGTTAAAATGAACCCTGTATGTGAGCATGCCCAGCTTTGCAGCCAATCAGCAATACCATAAGCAGCCAGCTAGGTAATGCTGCTACACTCCTTAGAACTTAAGATCCTTAAAGGACCATAAATCAACATTCAAGTAAAAATGCTTAAACTGTTACACTGCTGGTCTTTAGACATACACTCTCTCCTTGATAAATTCTGACAAATTATAATTGTACTGAAACCAAACATTTCAGCTTCTTCTTCCTATTCTAATCTGTCTTTAAGGCGAATGAGCATTGATGCCTGATTTATGGTCCTGCATTGACTGTAAAGTTTGAGTAAGAGAGGTGTGCATGTGTCTCTGTGTGAGTGCATGCAAGTCACTGGGGCTGGGAGAGATCTCAGGGGCAATTCACTGGGACTGAAAGAAATCTTAAGGGCAATTCACTGTGGCTGGGGGAGGTGATGGGCAATTCATTTGGGCTGGGAGAGATCACAGGGGCAGTTCACTGGGGCTGTGGGAGGTAATTGGGTATTCAATTGAGCAGGGGGGAGGGTTTACAGGGGCAATTCACTGGGGCTGGGGGAAATTTCACCTGGAATGTAGATAAAACCATCAGTGAATGACAGGACACAGACCTTGTTCTTGTTATTACAGAATCTAAAGGAAAGCTGCAGCTCAATTCACAGACAAAAAGATACAAAGTATTATGTATGATAATTTTGCTTGGGATTTTCAGGGGGTGTCACCATTGATAGAAAACAGTTTGCAAATGCAAGAAATTTAGCAAATGTTAGGGTAACTGTTTAAATGTTTATTTTGGTATTTTTTTCATGCAAACAATGTTTTTTTCATACGCTACTTATTCTCCTCTATCAGATGCATTCATAATCCAGCTCACTTGCATATACCTTTAGCAGTCACTTATTAGAAGAAATATCATGCTAGTGGGTGAACCAGACTTATGATTGTAACTTTACAGAATAAAAATACATTTAAAAGCAATTCCGAGATGATTAAGTACCTATATTTAATATTAAAATGTACATTTTAACCTTTGTAACATCCATTTTTTCAAGCAAATACCCTCTTATAATCAGGGACGGATCTAGCGCTGGTTCAATCAGTGCTTTACACCGGGGCCCCTGCTCCGGGGGGGGGGGGGGGGGGGGGGGTGCCAGTGCTATGTAAATGTAAACTATCTCCCCTTCCACATATCCCAATCTCCCTCTCTTACTAATGTCATACAGGATTTCCTTCCCCAGCCTAAGGACATTCAGGCAGGAGAAGGATACACAGCTACTCAACACCCGGATCCGTAACGTTCAGTAAGAGAGGAAGATGGGGAAGGAGAGATGGGAAAGGGGGACATGGAGATGGGGTAGATGGGGAAACTGGGAAGGGGAGAAAGGGGAGAAGGGGGAGATGGGTAGGAGGAGATGGGTAAGGGAGAGGGAAAAGTGTGGAATTGTACCAAGGGGCCCTGCTGGAAGAGGGAGAGGAGGGAATGGTGTGCCAAGGGACCCTGGGAATGCAATATATATACTAGCGACTTGCCAGTCAAAAATGATGGGACAATAAAATTGTAAGGCAGGTAATGCTGTTTGCTACAGACAGTAAGTGTTTTGGTCGTCTGAGATCCTTCGGCACACATTGCGAGCCTCTTGATTGTTTTTTTTTTGTTATGAGAGGCGCTTCTGCTGTCATTGTAAGGTCCGCGCTGATGGTGTAGTTTGTGTCCTAAGAACACACTGTTGGCGCTCCTTGTGAGGCGCGCGGTGAAGGGCTTTGCCGTTAATTGCGATACTGTGTTTTTTTGGGTGTATATGTAGTTTTTAATAATAATTAATTAATTAATTAAATCATAAATTAATATACTTTACCTATTTGTAAATAATATATGCAGCAAGCAATGTGCTGTAGAGCTAACAATCTGTTTTGATGTTCCTGCAGCATACAATGTAGGTTTGCACTGTTGTGGAGCTGAGGTGTAAGTGTCAGCAATGTGTGCAGTGTGTAGTGTAAATAGGCTGCGTGCCCGAGGGGAAGCCATTAGTGTAGCTGTGTACTTCCGCATTGTGTAAGTTAGTGTTGTAAAATGGTGGCGAATGTGTATGTGGTACACGGCTGTGGATGATTTTGCTTCCTTGCTAATAGCTTATCTTGTACCTTGTACGGCTTTTTGTAAATGTCGTATGTGCTTGGTGGTGTTTTGCGGCTTTAGGGGTCGTGTAGCCTCTCTTTCGTTTTTTTCTCTCGCTTAGGGGATTTTTTGTGTCTAAACTCAGTAAATTGGACTTAAATTGAGGTGTAACCTCACTTCCAGATGTCCTGGGTGTCCCCCCTTGCTGTGGGTAAGGTTTGTATTTCATTTTTGTGTGTATTTATTGTTTTTTTAATGTTTTCTGCTGTACACGGTTCGTTCGTTAAGGTCGTACTTTTGCAAGTTCGTAAAGTTTTTTTTTCTAAGTCCCGCGGCTCGTATTTTTTTGTGTAAGTCCGTATTTTTTTTTTCCAAGTCCTGCGGCTCGTATTTCTTTGTGTAAGCCTGTATTTAGTTATTGCATGTTAGATTTTTTTTTTCAAAGTCCCGCTTCTGTGGGTGTTAATAATCACTTGTGAGGCGCCGTAGAGCCTCCACCTCCGCAAATGCGGCCCCTCACTTAGTGAAAGGGTCCACATTGGCGGCCTGCAATGAGCCTTTAGCTAATTGCAGATGACATTGGAGCCTCCACCTTCCGCAAATGCAGCCCCTCGCAAAGCTTGGAGCCGCATTTGCAGCCCGAAAAGCGTCCCTCGCTTTTCTAGCGTGACGAAGTTTCGTAGCTTGACAACTATTATACGTGATATATAGATATACAGTATATATATATATATATATATATATATATATATATATATACTCTGTTAAATGCATGAAAATCATGTGTTACCTAACCATATAAGTGGTAAATAATTCCCAGCTATCCTAGGCTACTGCGTCTAACATAATTTACTAGATACATTTCTATGTAAAAGAACAAATTCCATACAACTGGCACTAATATACTAGTACAGATATATGCCACTCG
The DNA here is from genome assembly GCA_027410445.1 of Discoglossus pictus. Classification (NCBI taxonomy): domain Eukaryota; kingdom Metazoa; phylum Chordata; class Amphibia; order Anura; family Alytidae; genus Discoglossus; species Discoglossus pictus. The sequence continues at coordinate 88,493,697 of CM050173.1, read as the reverse complement.
CCAGTACATCATCACATTTATTTATAGATTAATAGAACATAAGTGCCAAGACCTCTTTAGCCACTTGATGTGACTGCTTGATCAGATATGCATCGATACCCGTTGAGTTGATACCACTCAATGACTTATGCATATGGCACATTTGTATCTGCCGCAAGAAAAATATAACCCTCCATTTCTGTAAAGTGGAAGACTATCCAGTGATTTTATGTAGATAACCAAAAACAAGTTATCCCATTCTCCAAACCAAAGTTATTTGCCTGATTTTTTTCAATTAACATGGGAAGAGATGAAGGCCGATGGAAAGAAGGTTCCTGCCAACTCTTCCTACAAGGATTATTGTACTTACATATTCTGTATACATTTTAGATATTTTAATGTAACATATTTGTTTTTGTTGAGAGCAAATTCTACCTACCTGAAAGAGAAGGCAGATTTGATATATCATTGGAGCTTTTGGTATCTGACACATACCCCTTGTCCCTGCACATGTAGATAAGCAGCCAGAACTCAGGTAAACTGCAAGCCCTGCTCCCACAGATACAAAAAGATAGCTCCCACACACAAAACCATTATCAATATATATTCAATGACTCCAGCATTTATGAGTTCTCATAAAAAATATTGTTTGACCTTTTTGATGCCTAGTACCAAGCAAATACCCACAACCTTGGTTTTCTAAGAGGGCTGTTTATCAAACAGGGATGTATAGGATACAGATATACAGGAAAAGCAGGGAACCATGCAATTATGAGCTTTTTTGTCAGAAGAATAAAGATGACTAAATAAATTAAAGAAGAGGGATAGAGAAGAAGAGAAGCAAGGTAGAGTAAGAAATTTGAATGGGTAGTGGAGGGGGGTTAATGCCTGATATTATACTGTATAAACTATTATGCTGCAGTAGATTTTACAATTTAGCTTCTGCTGATCTTCCTCCTGAGAAGGGATGAGACTTTGGGTGCAGATGAAGCATCTGTCTGGACATTGGAATTGTTTCAATTAAATCTACTGGTGCTTTTAATGAGAATAATGGAAATCTCACAAGTTTTCAAGAATATACACTTCTGAGAAACAGGTGGAAAGTAACAGCTCAGAAAAGAAAATGGACCACAAAAAATGGGGCTATAATTATCCTTAATGATTACTCTTTTTGGACAAAAATGTATTCAGCCTATATTGGCTTTTTGTGCATGACTGTCATAGTTCAAGAATGATACAATCAGGGTGGAGCTACCAGTGGTCTGTGCCTGTTTAAAAAGAGCAATTCTACTGAAGCTCCAAGAAGTGGCAGTGTAGAGCAGTTCAGTGTTCTGGGGATGTGTATCAGGGAAAAGGTGAGAGAGGAAAGTACAAAGGGGATAGATTCTGTGAGAGGGAGTAAAGGAGATAGGGATGGGTGCTATGTGAGATGGGTGTGTGGGGATTGATGCTGAGAGGGGATGGCTGCTGACAAGGACTGGGTACTATGTATGTATGGATGCTAAAAAGGGGTGGGTGCTGTGTGGGGGTGGATGTTGAGAGGGACAGGGTGCTAGGTGAAGATAGCTGTTGAGAGGGACTGGCTTCTATGTAGAGATTATATCTCCCCTATTCATTTGAGCAATTGTAAAATTCTGCAATCAAAAATGATTTTTTTAACGTTTAATTTCCGTGTTATATCAATCTTGGAAGAGTTAATACATATCAGGCCACCCACATGGACTAGAACATTTTCTTCATTCATTTTTATTATTTTGTACACTGCTGGATTGCGAGTCTGATCGCATATCGGACCTCTAAACCCTAATTGATTGACATGTAATCTCTAAATCAGTAGTTACGGCCTTGCTTAATTGATCATGATCATGCTCTGAAATGCTACGGGTGCATGGTTTACAGTTAGACTTTTGGCTAGTGTAGCCGTGTTCAATTGAATCGCTCTGTAACTGTAGCAAAATTACAGACTTACGGATTGGAATTTGCTGCAGTTACAGAGTGATTCAACTGAACAAGGCCACAATTGATTAGGGCCCTATGTGTGCATATACAGTTATACCCCACTTAATGCTACCCCTTTTAGCGCTAGTTTGTTATAGAAACTTTTTTTTTGCTTTATTTCACGCTTTAGGCTAAACCCTGCTAAAGCACATTTTTTGAATGCTGTGCCTCGCTATAACACTGTTTTCCTCGTGGCACTCATGTAATGCACAGAACCACACCACAACATTAAAGGAGACAGAGCCGAAGTTTGAGAGAGAGCAAAGTGCCATCCTGGAAAAAGAAAGAGCCACAAAAGACCACCAGTTCCTATCTCCACCATCTAAAGAGAAGATACAAAATATTTTCCTTGTTCCCTTGTTTCTCATAATGTGTTTGTTAATTGTAAATTGTCTAATAAAATCAGTATTAATTGTATTTTTGTACTGTTTTGCCGACAATGACTGATCACAAGAAAGATCAGGCCAAATTGAAGAGCCAGAGCATTCTTCTGGATGTGAAGATGTTGGTGCTGGACCGCTAGGAGAAAGGAGTATGCCAAGTGGACATTGGAGTGGATTTAACGTTGCCAACCTCTACAATCCACACCATCCTGAAAAACAAGAAAATCAAGTATTCAGCAACCACCCGCACTGCAGATTCTACAAAAAAGATTACCTAGTCCAGATGCTATGCCCTGGAGGCAATGGAGAAGCAGCTTTCGATTTGAATTGATGATAAAATAGAGGGCATAATGCCTCTTAGCCAGGTCATCATTATGGAAAGGCCAGGAGCATCTATGGCCATATCCAAAGCCAAACATCAGATTTGAACAAAAGCTTATCAGGCAACATAGGTTGGTTTGACTGGGTTATGAAGAGGAACAACCTCTACAACATTAACAATTTTGGGAGAAGAGGGAGGCAGAGCTGCTAACATTCAAGGAAGGAGGATGTGTGTTACATGAGCTCTGCTGAATGACCATATAAAATCATATATATAGTGACTTATCTGTCACCAAATTGATATATATGATCAGGATTGTGCACAGAAGGACCCAGTTGGCTTTAACAATTAAGTTTGGCATCTTTTTTCCCTGAGATTTGCTGCTGAACCAGCTGCTGAAATAGCTGCTGAACAAGAACAAAAGAGACTCTGATAAACATCCTACTTAAGGTTGGTAGAAATTGAAAATACCTGTCTTACTGAAAACCTATACAGTTCTAACCTAGATGGCTTACACTACTGGCGACTTATTTGAAGATATTGAATTATATCTGGATTGTAAACACAATAAGCTGTTTTGTAAATCACCCATCATCTTATCTTTCAAATAATAATAAGGATAGAACATATGCCTTTTATGAGGGAGACTGTGAAAAATTAATACAGACAACTTCGGCATTGTATATAAGGCGATAAATTCACAATTTCTTTGAAGATGAAATAACTATTTTTCTGGTTGAAAAAATGTCTCTGTGTACTCTACTGCCATCTAGTGCCAACTGCAATTATAACTGTGATGATCCGATGGTACAAGCCCAGAGCCACCTGCTATAGACTACAGGTTCAATACCCACAAGGACTTATGGGTTCTTTGAAATCTCGGCATCAGCAACCTGATATCTGGCTTCTGTATCAGTCAGTAGTCCCAGTAACCTTCCTGTGGCAGTGATCAGGACAGGTTACTTAGAGGGTGGAGATAGGTTCAGTATCGCAGCCAACAGGAACAAAATAAGAGAGCATAAAGTTTCTATATGCCTCAGAGTGAACAGATTTTTAAAAATAAATTACAGCAGTATTAATAGGGAATAGATAAAGAGGGGGTGTACACAGCACAACAATGAGAGGGAGTGGCAGAAAAAAACAAGAGAAAAACTCCACATGCGGTCTAACAGTAGCTTCCTGAGATCAATAGGCTTCATCTCCAATACACATTCTGCCGTCTCTATGTCTGAGTGGTCCAGACCTTAGATAGTACAATCCAGTTCAACAAAAAAAAGAGGACAGCAATTGCTCCCCTCTTAACTGATGTTATTATTTAAATTAGAGAGTTGAATAATTTTCACAATATACAAATATTATAAAGCTATACATCTGGTTATAAACAGAAGTAGTTAAGAAACAGGAGAAATAATAAAGGTTTATAAATAATATGTTATTTACTTACTATATAAAATGTTTACAATTTTAGACTTAATATTTTGTTTTTCTACTTAAATATCTGACATAAAAAGTAGACGCAAAAGATAAATACGGTTCTGAGAAATATTATTCATTTATTATATAAAATGTTTATAACCATAGATTTGTTATTGTTAGAATTAAGAAAAGGTGAAAAAAGAAACAAGGAGAAAAGAATAATAGTAAAAAGATATAGTAATAGGAAAATGTTATGTTATAAAAATGTAATTGTGTTTTCTTTTACTGTTATCATTTATACTGAAGTATATTTACAAAACTGGTGTTGTTTATTTGTATTCTCTGTTTTCACAATAAAAAAATATAAAACATTTAAAAAAATGATGGGAGAAGCAGCGAACGCTGACACTGAAGCTGCTGCAGCCTTTCCAGCCCCTTTGAGGATATCATGGAAAAAGGTAATTATCCACAAGAACTGGTATTCAATATTGATGAGACTGGACTTTTCTGGAAGTGAATGCCAAGCCGCACCATCATATCCTGTGTGGAGAAGCGAGCACTCCTGCCAGCCAACACTACTTCACTTATCCAGTCAATCAATCAGGGGGTCGTTGTGACAATCAAGGCTATATATATATATATATATATATATATATATATATATATATATATATATATATATATATACAGTATATACACCTATGAATCTCAGTGGTGGAAGAGACTCAATGATTAAAACGTAGCTTTTAATAAATTATTTAAAAATATATGCTAAAAAGCTAAAAATCGCCCATGAATAACCAAGCCACTCCAAACAGGAGTTATATTATAATAATAAAGGGGGAATCATAAGGAATACTATATGGGATATAGTCAATCAATAAGAGGCAGTTTCAGAACTCCCATAAGATAGCACTTTATTGTATTGGGTAAAAGCCTCAATAGATGGTCTTTTACCAACACTTCACATTAATTTATATTCAACAGTGTATAACACTGACACGCTTTGTTAGCACTATAAGCACCTTATTACAGCACCTTATTATAGCACCTTAATATAGCACTTTAATGACATTATTTTAAGGAGTACCTACGCCCATTATAACTATTCCAGTCTATTCATATCCCTTTACCTTTTCCCACTACCTGTTCTAATTTGCAGCATCCCAGTTTTTTTAGCTTTTTAGCATATATTTTTAAATAACTTATTAAAAGCTAAGTTTTAATCATCGAGTCTCTTCCACCACTGAGATTCATAGGTGTGCACTATAAAAGGGTCCCTTTTCTTCTTCTTTATTGTGTAATAAAAAATGTTTTGACCCTTAGTGGCACCCTAAGTAATAAGGTCATTACAAGGTATTACATCTAGAGCCACCATATCTATCCCTTTCTATTTACCAAGTGTATGAACATAGTTCTACCTTGTGGTGTAGCTCGGTGTAATTAACAATAAGAATTTTTTAATAATATGTGGGGGTTTTTATCCCAAAAATGGGACCCATTAGCATGGTCTAATGAGGTAAAGACAGTATTTTCTAATAATCCCCAAATCAACACAAGTAATGAACCGAATCTCAAATTGGAATTTTTGGAACTTAATAAAGTATATAAAAAACAATACCAGATATGGTGGGAGGTAGCTAGTCTGGAAAATTATTTAAAAAACAAATTGATACCTAGAGGATTACGTATCAATCTCTTCCCCACAATAAGAAATCTATCAGAGGATTTTATAAAGAAATGGGAATTAGTCTTATTAAAATGTTCACAGGAATTGATGAATCTCTTACTTGAATGGGAACAATAGCAACTACAAGAAACAGAGATATTATAAAAAACTAAAATTGACAAAATCAAGGAATATAAGACTAATAGTGAATTTTCAGACTTAGAAAACTATTTGGAAAAAGACATTGGGAAATTTAGGAAAATGTTAATGGATAGAAAGCAAAATAAATTTCAAAGAGATCTTAATGATTTCCAGTCAGGTAATATATTTAGAAGATCGAGACAATTTAAAATACCTCAAGATAAATCTGACATGGTATTGACATCAGAATCAGAATGGTCAGATCTTGAACAAAAAGATGATCAAGGTGTAAATAAAAAAGGAAACACATTTAAGAAAAACAATAGAGGTTTTTTAGACCAGGCTTCAAAACCAGGAGAGGTAAGAAAAGGCCCAAATCTCTTCAAACCTCACAAAAGATTAAAAAAACATTAAATCCTCTACAGATCTTTAATCTATCACACCTTACATTAACAGAAGACCATATAACCCTATTACAGAAGGGACTAAATTTCCCTCCAACAGACAATTTTAAAATCTTTGATTGGGTGAAGGACGTACATCTATTTGCTTGTAAGTTAGCTTTAAAAAAGTTTTTTTCAAGAAAGCCAGGTAATAATCAACACAATGTGTCAGACAGACAGACATTGAATGATTTAAGGTATCTCCTGGCAGAGAATGAATCAGATGAATTAAATGGACCATTTTCCAATTTTAAACCAAAGAGCAGATTTACTCCCCCTTTCTCTATCAGTGCTAACATAGAGCTATTTGTCCAAAATGTAGTGAGAGATTTGGAAGAATTACCCATAAAAAGACCAACTCACTCAAACCTTTCAATAGGTGAAAGACAAGCCCTAAAGGATTTAAAGAATCATCAAGATATAATTATAAAAAATGCTGATAAAGGAGGAAATTTAGTCATACTCGATAGAGATGATTATGTCAAAGAGAATATGAGACTTCTAAATAATAAAGAATGTTACAAAAAACTCCCTAAAGATCCAACTACATCATTTTTGACAGAATTAAAAAGCATTTTGGATCAAGGTTTACTGACTAAAACCATATCCAAAGAAGAATGGGAATTTCTCAATGTAAAAAATCCTAAAATAGACACTTTTTAATCTATTCCAAAGATCCACAAAAACCCCTCTAACCCACCAGGCAGACCGATAGTGTCTGGGATAGGATGTATAACAGAAAACTCTAGTAAATATCTGGATTCCATACTAAGAGAGTATGTGGTGTCATTGACATTCCTTCATTCCTTCTAAGGTCTCTCTCCCATTTCTTTCTTACTCCCCTATCTTCCTGTACTGTCTGACCCCAATCCATTCTCTCTCTTTCTTTCAGTGCAAATTCACTCTGGTTTTAAGGCCTACTACATCTGTGAGATTCTCAGAATATTTGGATTCGGTACATAGATGATGTGCTAATTCTATGGAACGGTACTCAGCAACATTTGCAAGAGTTTATAAGTAAATTGAACAACAATGATATGGGTTTATATCTGACCTCAAAGGTTAATGACACATGCATAACCTTCCTGGATTTGTTAATCTCTAAACAAGAAAGTGGGAAATTGACAACTGACACATACAGGAAACCAACATCTACCAATAGCCTTTTACACGCCACTAGTAGTCATCCTAAATCTTTAATTTCGGGAATCCCAGTTGGGCAATATCTGAGAATTAAGAGGAACTGCTCAGAAGAACAACAAGTTGAAAAAGAGGCCAAGGACCTACAAAATAGATTTCAAGAACGAGGATACAATAAAAAGACACTTAAGAAGGCCTATGGTAGGGCCAAGAACATCAATAGAGAATCCCTACTTGTGGATAAATCCCTGAACGAGGATAATACCATCAGATGTATAGGAACCTACAATGATAAATGGTTCAACATAAAAAAGATATTCAACAAACATTGGCAGATACTGAGGGATGATAAAGATCTAAAACCCTTTTAAGTGAACATGCCCAAATAACAAGTAGAAGATCTACCAATTTGAAAGATCTATTATCCAAAAGCCACCTGGAGATTCCTAAAAAGACTACATGGCTAGAAAAAATAAAAGTTTTAAATGTCAATCCTGTAAAGCTTGCCAATATATAAAACCAGCAAAAAATTTCACTTCAAAAGATGAAACACAGATATATCATGTGAATTATCTTATAACATGCAAAACAGAGAGAGTTATTTACTTGATATCTTGCAAATGTGGGATGAGATATATAGGTAAAACCTATAGAGAATTTAGAAGAAGAATTCTGGAACACATCTATAGTATCAACAGGGAATATGATACACCAGTGGCTATTCATGTAAATACCAAACATCAAGGGGACGTGAAAGTACTTTCTTTTATGGCCATAGATCATATCGAACCAACCATTAGAAAGGGTAACATAGACAAAGAGTTACTCAAGATGGAAGCTAAATGGATCTATTTGTTAAAAACTAGAAAACCTGAGGGCCTTAATGAAGGTTTTACTTTCTCCCTATATATATGAAGTTAATAAACCAATATTTTTTGGCTATTTAAGTGGATATAAATTTAATAACATTGTGGACTTACACTTAAACCACTATACTATAAGAGACTTGCAGGAACGATAATGAAATAATATTATAATTCTCCATTCACTCTGGAAGTACAATATACAGTATATCATACTAGTAACATATTAATCCCCAAATTTAAAGATATAGTTATAATAAAAATAGAACTATATTTAGTGGACTCAGTTAACAAAGAATACTCTTTAATAATATTAAAGAGGGTATTTGAGTTGTATAAATTTCTATCTTTTATTTAAAAGATAGCTATACTTGAGATGGGATAATATAAATATTGAAATGTTTATCTAAATATAAATGTTATCTAATTAAATAATCATATTAAGGTACAAAGATGGATAGTACTACTACCAAATCCTTAATATATATTAGTGTCTATGACTACATAATATGAGTGGGGAGAGTGTTAATAATAAAATAAGAAACACATCTTCTAATTATTCGTTTCAAATAAAATATAAGTCTATGAGTGTGGTGAATAGTTGTAAGACAAATAGAGACTTTTTAAAGTTGTTTTAAACATAGGATAACTTTGGTTTTAAATCTAAAATTGTTTCCCATGACAACGGAGACTATAAATAGGGAAGTCCGAGTGTCATGGCGGTAACCCCGGAGGAAATTGAGAAACGTGCGTTGGGAAAGACGCAGCAACGTGGGGCGCGTGTTAGTGACGTCATCGTGAGGCGTCCTAACTGCGAACTCCACGCTGAAAGAGAGGCATAGAAGTGTCAGGGTCATAGCGGCTTAATCTAAACAAGTCCAAAGAAACAATATCGCCCATGAATAACCGAGCCACTCCAAACAGGAGTTATATTATAATAATGAAGGGGGAATCATAAGGAATACTATAAGGGATATAGTCAATCAATAAGAGGCAGTTTCAGAACTCCCATAAGATAGCACTTTATTGTATTGGGTAACAGCCTCAATAGATGGTCTTTTACCAACACTTCACATTAATTTATATTCAACAGTGTATAACACTGACACGCTTTGTTAGCACTATAAGCACCTTATTACAGCACATTATTATAGCACCTTATTATAGCACTTTAATGACATTATTTTAAGGAGTACCTACGCCCATTATAACTATTCCAGTCTATTCATATCTCTTTACCTTTTCCCACTACCTGTTCTAATTTGCAGCGTCCAAGTTTTTAGCTTTATAGCATATATTTTTAAATAATTTATTAAAAGCTAAGTTTTAATCATTGAGTCTCTTCCACCACTGAGATTCATAGGTCTGCACTATAAAAGGGTCCCTTTTCTTCTTCTTTATTGTTCAATATAAAAAATGTTTTTGACCCTTAGTGGCACCCTAAGTAATAAGGTCATTACAAGGTATTACATCTAGAGCCACCATATCTATCCCTTTATATATGTATATATATATATATATATATATATATATATATATATATATATATATATATATATATATATATATATATATATACATATATATATACAGTCAGGTCCATAAATATTGGGACATGGACACAATTCTAACCTTTTTGGCTCTATACACCACCACAATGGATTTGAAATGAAACGAACAACTTTAACTGCAGATTTTCAGCTTTAATTTGAGGGTATTTACATCCAAATCAGGTGAACGGTGTAGGAATTACAACAGTTTGTATATGTGCCTCCCATTTTTTAAGGGACCAAAAGTAATGGGACAATTGTCTGCTCAGCTGTTCCATGGCCAGGTGTGTGTTATTCCCTTATTATCCCATTTACAAAGAGCTGATACAAGCTCCAGAGTTAATTTCAAGTGTGCTATTTGCATTTAGAATCTGTTGCTGTCAACCCTCAATATGAGATCCAAAGAGCTGTCACTATCAGTGAAGCAAGCCATCATTAGGCTGAAAAAACAAAACAAACCCATCAGAGAGATAGCAAAAACATTAGGTGTGACCAAATCAACTGTTTGGAACATCCTTAAAAAGAAATAATGCACCAAGGAGTTCAGCAACACCAAAAGACCCGGAAGACCACGGAAAACAACTGTGGTGGATGACCGAATAATTCTTTCCCTGGTGAAGAAAACACCCTTCACAACGGTTGGCCAGATCAAGAACACTCTCCAGGAGGTAGGTGTATGTGTGTCAAAGTCAACAATCAAGAGAAGACTTCACCAGAGTGAATACAGAGGGTTCACCACAAGATGTAAACCATTGGTGAGCCTCAAAAACAGGAAGGCCAGATTAGAGTTTGCCAAACAACATCTAAAAAGCCTTCACAGTTCTGGAACAACATCCTATGGACGGATGAGACCAAGATCAACTTATACCAGAGTGATGGGAAGCGAAGATTATGGAGAAGGAAAGGAACTGCTCATGATCCAAAGCATACCACCTCATCAGTGAAGCATGGTGGTGGTAGTGTCATGGCGTGGGCATGTTTGGCTGCCAATGGAACTGGTTCTCTATTATTTATTGAGGATGTGACTGCTGACAAAAGCAGCAGGATGAATTCTGAAGTGTTTCGGGCAATATTATCTGCTCATATTCAGCCAAATGCTTCAGAACTCATTGGATGGTGCTTCACAGTGCAGATGGATAATGACCCTAAGCATACTGCAAAAGCAACCAAAGAGTTTTTTAAGGGAAAGAAGTGGAATGTTATGCAATGGCCAAGTCAATCACCTGACCTGAATCCGATTGAGCATGCATTTCACTTGCTGAAGACAAAACTGAAGGGAAAATGCCCCAAGAACAAGCAGGAACTGAAGACAGTTGCAGTAGAGGCCTGGCAGAGCATCACCAGGGATGAAACCCAGCGTCTAGTGATGTCTATGTGTTCCAGACTTCAGGCTGTAATTGACTGCAAAGGATTTGCAACCAAGTATTGAAAAGTGAAAGTTTGATTTATGACTTTTAATCTGTCCCATTACTTTTGGTCCCTTAAAAAGTGGGAGGCACATATACAAACTGTTGTAATTCCTACACCGTTCACCTGATTTGGATGTAAATACCCTCAAATTAAAGCTGAAAGTCTGCAGTTAAAGCACATCTTGTTCGTTTAATTTTAAATCCATTGTGGTGGTGTATAGAGCCAAAAAGATTAGAATTGTGTCAATGTCCCAATATTTATGGACCTGACTTTATATATATATATATATATAATTTGTGGTGTACTGCTCCTTGGTGGATGGTGCAAGTCACACAATGTTAGGGAACTCCGCTCCAGGTACCTTGGAGTTAATTCCCTGGAGGTGTACTAATTGAGCTGCAGGTGTGATAAGCCTTTTTAAAACACACACACAGGAAAAGGAAGGCCCGGGCCTAGGTGGCGTGAGCAGAGTGTTGAAGCTGCAGCCAGAGGCTCTGAGGCCTAGCCAAGGACACAAGCTGTAAGGAGCCTGGAAAGTACAGCTAACAGAGAGAGATGTCAGCTGTGTATGGAGTTCTGCACTGCGGTTTCTTAGAGCTACAAGTGACAGGTCCTGCTTGATAGAAGAAAGCCTGAGAGAGAGAGAGAGAGAGAGAGACTGAAACACAGTAAGTGTTGTTTGCCATGAGCTGCTGCAAAGTCTGGACCACACCAGAGTTTGGAGAAAAGCCTGGAGAGGGACTAAAGAAAGAAGGTACTGTTCCAGAGACATTGCATATACCCCAGGGAGAAGTCTGCAAAGTTAAGACTTTATAAACTCCACTAAAAGTGTGTATCAAGGGTCCCTGGAGGTTAGGGTACCCGGAGAGAGGGTGGGCCAGGACCACACCCCTCCATATGAGTAATTAAAAGGACTGTTTTACCTGTGAATCAAGAAGCGATTTTCAGGGCTAGTGAGGGAACTAAGCTGTGAGCTAGTCCGTTTATGTAGTTTTTTGCTTCATGCTACATAAAGCTATTTTCATTTAGATTTTGTCTGCATAATAAAAAATAAACCAGAGCCCAGAAATCTATGCCATTTCTCTATGGGAGTTGGGATCGCCGAAGGCGATTAGGTCACCCTGGTGTCCAGAATATTATTGATGAACAGGCCTGTGTGGCCATCTTTGTTACACTGGTGTCTGAAGTGGGATATAAAGTGTCTGAGTTTAAGAATACAGTCTCGCCCCTGAAGATGGAGTTGGCATTAAAAGCCTTACAAGCTTCTCCGCACAGCGAGTAATGAACATGCAGCAGGCAGAAATTAACAGAGTACTGGCTGCTAAGTGTGGTCAGAGCCAGCAAGAGAAGAGAGAGATGATTGCAGAGGACAGAGTCCAAGCCAAAAAAGAGGAAGATAAAGGTTTTGGAGAGGCTGCTGTAAGATTAGGAGAGGCCACAGAGAAATGGCAGAGACAAATTGAAATGCACAGTGTCCAGCTGAGAGAAACACAAGTACAGACACTGATTGCTGAAAGCAACACTGTGGCTTCAATATCAAGGGGAAGCATTAATTCAAATCACTTCTTAAAGAAGATGACCACAGAGTATACATTTTGAAATCTATTATAATATGTGACTTGAATCTTATATATGGCTCTACTATTGAAGAACAGCAACAGCAGCACAACTGAACCTCAGAAACTTGCAGAAGGGATACAAGAGGCGACATTAAAATAAGAAACACAGATGAAATACTCAGCATTGGAGGCTGCTAGGGATTTGCAAGACCCATAACAGAACATGAGTGTGGAGTAGCGCAATACATCAGCCATACATAGAGCACATAAAGCACAAACAGAGGAAGTCAGTGTCTTTGAATTATAACTTTACAGATTATATGTTTTGGAAGCATAACGTAGTATGTGTCTGGAATCCTGTATATGATATTACTACTGAAGCTTAGTAGCAGCAAAAGCACAATCAGGCTCTTGTAGCTTGTAGATAGGGGATAAGTGGTGATAGTAATGCAGACATCATCGCTGGGATTGATGAATAGCTGAATATACCAGACAAAGTACACAAAGTATAAATAGAGGAGCTTTGTGACCTTGATTTATCATCCTTATAATCTATGAGTTATTGAAAGACATTGTATTATGTGATTTGAATCCTATATCAGATAAACATCGAGTATGAATATTAGAAAGTGTATAAAATGCATTTAATAGTAATGATTGATAACAAAGTGAATATTAATATATATTGATTGTTAACTGATATAAGGAAACTATATTTGAATGTAGTATAATAATTTATAACTGCATATAGTGTGCATTGAGTATAAAAACAAATAAGATTTGATGTATTATTATAACTAAAAACTTTTTTGTACTAATCCATGACAATTTGCTTGTTGACATTGTAATAACTGGATGATACTATGTATATATATTGGGAACCTATTTCTGTACATTTGAGAGTAACAGAGAATAGTTAAAATTACCAATTTTGATTAGGAAATTTGTCTATTATAGAAACAATTTACTTATCTTAAAATACATAAGGGGAAGAAAGGAGAGAAGAAAGGTAATTAATAATGAAGCAAAATTCAAAAAGTAAATCTAAAGAAAAAGGTAAAAAAAATGTAAACAAAAAATATTGCCTAAGTTTTGTCCCCAAAAGAGAAAGATGAGGAAATAACATCAGAAACATCTCAATTAACTAACTCTTCACAATTAGAACTTTCCCCATTACAGGTGAAACCTATTGAAATTCTACAATCAGAATCATCTGAAATAATAACTTTAAAAGAGCAAGAATTATTAACAGTAGATACTATGAAAAAAATACTCTTTGAATTTCAAATATCATTAAGAGAAGAATTATCTCAAGGAATTAAGAACAACACGATAGAAATAAACGCTGTTAAAAGTCAAATGGATGAACTAGAAAATAAATATGAGGAATTATGGATAGACAACCAATCGATGGGAACTAGGATAACAAAATTGGAAGAGGAAGCTAAACTATTAAAATTTAAATATAATACACGTGAGAGGTACACTAGACGAAATAATTTAGGAATTCAAGGTGTCTCAGAAAAAATGGTGATGAAGGAACTAAATGTTTATATTACCACATTTTTTGATATTTTAGTAAATTCAGAGAGCAACACTATAGAAAAAATATATAGAATCCCTCTTACAGCATACATTCCAAAAGAAACTCCAAGAGATATAATAGTAAGGCTTCAACAAACCTCCTATAAGGAGGCAATTATGAAAGCAGCAAAGGAAAAAAGAATATTTGATCATCACTATGAAAAATTTATGATTTTCGCAGATCTCCCAACTGAGATTCTGATTAAAAGAAAAGAGCTTAGATAAATAACGAAAATATTGTGGAATCAGAATATTATGTACAGATGGAATTATCCCGCTAAATTACTTATTATTCATAACAATGAAAGATTTATAATTAAATCAACAAAGGAAGGACAGAAACTCCTAGATGAATGGGCAATTCCTTATGAAACATCTTTTAAATTTGGAGTTAACTAAAAAAAGACATTCATGGCAAATTACAAAATAATTTGAAACTTGCTTTATTATGATCCTGTGTAGCGTAACTACCACGACTAGTTCATAAAGGCAAATTACATTAGAGAAATGCATACATTATTTTGATCCTAAAAGTGAATACATGGAGTCGATATAAGTTAAAGAAATTATATTGATAAAAAAAAAAAAAGGGGGAAAGGAGGAGGGGAGAGAGAAGAGAAGGGAGGGAAAAGAGGGAAGAAATGTTAGAAGTTAAAGAAAATATGATATGTTCAATACTTACACACTATGCATGATTTAATATAAAGGGAGAAGAAAGCGAAAGGGAAATATCGGGAAAAGGGAAGGAAAAGGGAGAGAGAGGGAAAAATATAATGGATAATTATAATTAAACAAATAGGTATTGTTTGAAAATAAATATGCACTGGGACTTTTTATTCTTATTTTGTTTTAATTTAACATTTTTTTTTATAGTAGTAAAGACTTATTTCAGAAGAAATACTTATATTCAATGTAGATATTTAAGAAGAAAACACTTATACACAATTTAGATATAATGGAAAATTGAGAGGAAAATTAAGCAATTACTTTCTATATTACAGAAACACATTCCCTCCCTTTACTTTTCCTTTTCCTTCTCCCCTCCCCCCAATAACTGTAAAAACACATCGGACCACCTTATTTATCCATGACAGTAATATTTGGGGAATAATAAGAAAGATAGAAAAATTATCGATAATCCATTAATAAATAAAAATGTGTATGGTTTAGCCGATGACCAGATTAAAACTACAAAAATGATAGCAAATACAATCACTTTGCTACCACAATATTATTTTAAATGTATTTATGCACTTATGAGTTTTTTTTTGTATTTATTCTTATTTATTTTTTTTGGTCATGGATTTTTTACCATGAATTAAATGTTGATGTTATATGTGTACAGGAGACTCATCTTAAAGATAAATTTATTCCCAAACTATCAGATAAAAGGTACAATATAAAATTGTTCTCTAACTATAAAACTAAGTCAAGAGGTGTATTTTTTAACAATAGAAATAAAATAGTTGAAGAATTCATAGAAAAAGACATAGAAGGTCGATACATAATTTGGATAGGTAAAATAAATGATCAAAACTATACAATAGTGAATATTTATGCTCCTAATAAGAATGAATATAGATTTCTAAATAAAATAATAAAACATATTAGTGATATTAAAAAGGGTAATTTGGTTACATGTGGTGACTTAAATATTTGCCTAGATCCATTTGTGGATAGAAGATCAGTGATAAAACCGGAACCAAATAAAATGATGATAAATAAAGCAAATTAATTTGAAAAAACTCTATTGGATCATAAATTATATGATGGTTGGAGGGTATTGTACCCACTTGATAGAGAATATACATACTTCTCTAATACATAAAAAACTTACACAAGATTGGATTATTTTTTAGTGAATCTGAATTTATTGAATAAAATTAAAAACATTGAGATTAGCCAAATAACATGGCTGGACCATGCATTAATAACAATGGTATTAGAAGATGGTCATAGAATACAATATAATAAATCACGTAATATAGATTCAACGCTCTTTAAAGCATTGGCAGATAGGTAAAAATTGAAAATAGAAATTGAAACTTTTTTTGAGATTAATGAAAACTCAGTATCATCAAAATCACTGCTTTGGAACACGCACAAGGCATACGTGAGAGGTGTCCTTTGTGCATGGTCCAAACATAGAACAAAACATGAAGAATCTTCATATAGAGACTTAATTATTAAACTTACACAATTGCAACAAAAAATAAAGTGTTACCAACAAATAATATTACTTTGGAAATATCTAAAACGCAATTAGCAATTAAAAAGATCTAACAGGAAAAAAATGATAATTTAGTCTGGTTATACCAGTTAAAGCAATATCATTTATGTAATAAACCAGGGAAATTAATTACTAAACAAATTAAAGGAACTAATGTTAATAAAAGAATTAATATGATACGTGATGATAAGGGTGTAATTCATAGATATCCAATAGACATAGGGAAATCCTCCTTCCAATATTATAATACCTTATATAATCTTGAACAAACAGATGGATTCCAGAAGCCTACAATTAAACAAATTGAAGAGTATTTAAATAAAATAATACTACAAAAAATATCAGAAGAACAACTAAAAGAATTGGAAACTGATATTACAGAAGAGGTTATTTACCAAACTATAAAATCTTTGAAAATCGGGAAATCACCAGGCCCAGATGGATTTGCTAATATATATTATAAAAAAATGCCTTCCTCCATAGTGAAACATTTAAAAAAATTTTATAATGAAATCAAAATAAATGGAATTAAATGCAATATTAAATGAGTTAATTAATAAAGATCAAACAGGCTTTATTAAATCTTGACAATCAACTGATAATATTCAATTTTTTTTTGAATATAATAGACTTTCCCAATAAAAAGAAAATTCCATTAATAGCTCTATCTTTTGATGCTGAAAAAGCATTTGATAGAGTGAAATGGGATTTCATACATTTAGTTTTAGATTAATATGGTTTTGGACGGTTTGGATCATATGCGATAAAAGCACTTTATACAGAAGATAATG
Source organism: Discoglossus pictus (assembly GCA_027410445.1). Classification (NCBI taxonomy): domain Eukaryota; kingdom Metazoa; phylum Chordata; class Amphibia; order Anura; family Alytidae; genus Discoglossus; species Discoglossus pictus. Next base: position 88,476,219 of record CM050173.1, on the reverse strand, counting down.
AATATATAACAGGAACTGACTTTAAGACTCATTCATTTAAACTAGGAAATGGCACAAGACAGGGTTGCCCTATGTCACCACTTATATTTGTCTTAATCATAGAACCACTACTTGAAATGATCAGAAGTTGTAAACAAATAAAAGGTATAGTTACTGGCTCTATTGTAAATAAAGTTATCATATTTGCTGATGATTTATTTGTTACAGTTTCAAATCCAATGAAGTCAATACCGAAGTTACTACAAATTATTGAAGAGTACAGTGACTTATCTTATTATAAAGTAAATACTACAAAAATGGAAGTTTTATACTCTAATATACCTGACAAAGACAAACTTGAATTAAAAGACAGATTCCTGTATAATTGGTGAAAAAATCAAATAACACATTTAGGTATAAAATGTAATCAAAACGTAACTACCACGGTTCATAATAATATGGATAAGTTATTCTTTCAGGTCTCTTCTACGTTAGCAAGTTGGCGAGATTTGAATTTTACTTGTTTGGGTAGAATATCACTAATTAAAATGAATATACTTCCCAAGATAACATATATTTTGAGAAGTCTTCCTCTAAAGATTTCAATTAAAAATTTAAAACAATTTCAGAAAATAATGGATAAAATTATATACAGAAATAAAAAATCCCGAATTAAACAAGAGATTATCTCGAGAACTTTCTCTAGAGGAGGCCTGGCAGCACCACACACTATACAATACTCAAATGCTATTAATCTGGTACATTAATCAAAATACACCTTAAAAGAAAATAAGCCTAAATATTTACTTATACAGAATGAATTAGTTATAAATAATAATCTACCTCATATATTTTGGGATAAGAAGATAGATAATAAGATTCTTAATAAATTACCCCTTTATTCCAAAAAGCTTAATAAAATGGTGGTTTAATTAAAATTAAATAAAATAATTGGTAAAATTTCCAGCTCCAAATATCCCAATATATAAATTGTCATTAGAACTAACTCCCTTTTTAAATATATAATGGGAGAAATGGGGTATAAAAAGTCTCAAGGACTTATTTCAGGGACAAACACTGAAAACATTTAAAGTAATATCTGCTGAATATCAAATACCATCTACAAAATGGTTGCTTTATGATATTTTATATACATCAATCATAAATACAGATTATGGAAAATTACCTAATAGAGAATTGAGTCAATTTGAATAATCTCTAAATGAAATTGATAAGAAAAGTACAATATCAAGATATCATAAAATAATAAAATCTCAACTAGAAATAGAAAAAACAGAAAGGATGCAAAAATGGGAAGAAAATTTAGGGATAACTTGGTCCACAACCCAGTGGTATAAAGCATTTCTAAAAACGGAGAAAAGTATAACAAATTCGTCCTTAAGAGGAACATACTTTAAATTAGTGCAGAGATAGTATATAACCCCAATTAAATAAAAAAAAAAATTGCCCCACAAAAAAATCAAGGTTATTTTTGGAGATGTGAAAACCAAATAGGAACCTATGAACATATGTGGTGGAATTGCTCTAATATTAAAGAATTTTGGACATTATGTCTAAGGCATATATCAAAGATAATACATTTTCAACTAGAAACAACGCCTGGGATTGTATTATTCCATATTTTTCCAAGTAAAATTAATTACACACAAAGCAATGTGATTATAAATACTTTAATGGCAGCTAAGTGGCTTATAGCCAGAAGATGGAAAAAACAATCCATACCGACATGGATGGAACTTGTGACCATTGTAGAGAGAAATAAACAAATGGAATTGGAGTACTCAACACACTCACATTGTCCATCGAAAAAAAATAGCTTAAAATGGTCTCTTTGGAAGACATAGTGAGCCATTTATGTGAAAAGGAAAACCTTTTGCTCCTCTCCTCCCTAGAACTGATTTTCAGTATGTACTGATATTCTGAAAAATAACTCCTTTCCTTATGACATATCCTGAAATGTTTAAATTTAGTTACGGTTCCATATTGTTGTGTTTTTTTCTTTTTTTTTTTTCTCTCTTTTCTTTTTTTGTTTGTTTGACTGTGTATAAATATTGATGTTTTTATATTTGGATTTTAATATTTGTAAACTTTGTAATAAGTAAAAAAAAGAAAAAAAAAAAAAAAAAAGAAGATGACCAGGAAAGATAATGTTGTAACATACCTCCTGAATTTTGAGCAAATTGAGAGCGCCAAGAGACTGCAGAGAATGGCAAAGAGACTGTAGAAAGTGCCCAAGAGACTGCAGAGAGCGCCAAAGAGGCCACAGAGTGCGCCAAAGATATTGCAGATTACCGTTGGTGCAGATAAAGAACCATTGCTCTTGGAAGAAGATGATGATAGTTACATATTTACATAATTACATAGGGCCTCATTCTATTAGCGGCCGGAAATCGGCCGTAAGGCTGCGATTCCTTGCGAGGGTTCAGTTAACTCGCGATTCTATTATACGGCCCCGCATGGATCTCCTTTTACGGCCGGCCACATATCTTTAAACCGGCCGTAAGCTGTGAAATCTAAAAACGCAAAAATAAATTCAAGCCTGCACTGTACAGCTCTGTAAATGCTAGGGATCATATTGGGGGACATGAGGATTAAAAGGAACCCCCTCTCAAGCTTGCACATCAGCCCAAACCCGAGTTCGAATTAACTGTTTATTTTCCGGCTGCGGCGTGGGTGTGTCTGAGGTGCTCCAAGCACTCTGGACTTTTTACATGGATATTTTACGGATATTAAAAATAAAATATTTTACGGATTTGAGTATAGGATAATTATGTGCTATTTTTTCTAACACCTAAAATCCCTTTATAGTCTTCTCAAAGTGCAGGATGGCTTTATTTGAGCTATTTTATGTGCTTAATTGGTGCTAGCGAGACCTCTTTCCTGCAAGTAAGCTGCGGCTCGCTTTTAGCCTTGCAGAGAGGTTTCCCAGAGCAATTGAATTGCAATTAGGAATTTCTTACGGCCGAAACTCTTGCGGCAGTTTTAGATCAAAGGCTTTCCTCTGGCGCGAGCGGCCGCAAGAGATAGCAAGGCACCGGCCGCAAGCCTGCCGGAGCCCCCGGCCGTAAGGGAATAGAATAGCCGAATAGCTTGCGGCCGGTCCTTGCGGCCCCGCAACGGCTGCGGCCGCTAATAGAATGAGGCCCATAGTAATTAAGGTGAAAAGTGACTTTCAGTCCATCAAGTTCAACCTTTTAAGATATGCTCTGATCTGCACTATGAGGATTAGTTATTAATTAATTAATTAGTTGTTCATTGTTAATTAATTATTAATCAACTATTTATTTTATCTTATTTTGATTATTAATTAATCCAGAGGAAGGCAAACAGAAAAAAACCCCAGTGAAACTTAGGCAGTCGTCCCAAAGGAAAAAAAAAAAAATCCTTCTTGACCCCAGATACTGGCAATCGGATTTCTCCCTGTCCCCTTTCAAAGTTATCTATTAAATCCGCCATCACCACCTCCTCTGGTAGAGAATTCCACAGATTACAACCCTTTTCTTTAAGGTGGAATCTTTTTACTTCTAACCTAAATGGGTGTCCTCTTGGCACAAAACGCTCCCTTGACAATTCTTTATACTGACCCTGGATATATTTCTATAATGTAATCATATCCCCTCTTAGACATCTTTTTTCTAGAGAAAATAAGCTTAATTTGGTTAGTCTTTCTTCATAATTTAGCCCCTCCAGTACCCTAATTAGTTTTGTTGCCCCCCTCTGTACATTTGCCAGCTCTAAAATGTCCTTTTTATGAAGTGGTGCCCAAAATTGTACTCCATATTCCAAATGAGGGCATACTAGAGATTTGTATAGTGGCAGAATTATATTTGTTTCCCTTGCTTCTATACCCTTCCTAATACATGGTAATATTTTGTATGCCTTTGCAGCTGCTGCTTGGCTTTGAGCACTGTTACCTAGGTGGTTGTCCACAAGTACTCCCAAATCCCTTTCAATATCTGATACCCTTATATTTGCACCATTAAGATTATAAATTGCATGGCTATTTTTCCTTCCCAGATGCATAACTTTACATTTATTCATATTAAATCTCATCTGCCATTTAGAGGCCCATTCCTCAATTTTATTTAAATCCTTTTGAAGGGAAAGCACATCATTATCGGATTTAATTACCTTGCACAACTTCGTGTCATCAGCGAAAATGGACACCACTCTCCAATCCTACCTCTAAGTCATTAATGAATATGTTAAAAAGGAGAGGACTTAATACTGAAACCTACCACATTAGTCCAATCGGAGTATGTTCCATTTACACCAACCCTTTGCTTCCTGTCTTTTAGCCAGCTCTCAATCCATGAACAGATATTTACTGCAATTCCTGTATCCCTTAGTTTGCACAATAGTCTCCCATGTGGCACTGTATCAAAAGCCTGTGTCAAAAATAGACTACATCCACTGAGTTGCCTTGATCCAAGCTCCTACTAACCTCCTCATAGAAACGAATTAGATTTGTTTGACATGACCTATCCCTCATAAATCCATGTTGACTCCTACTTATAATCCTGTTCAAATAGAGATAACCTTGTATATTATCCCTTATTAACCCTTCTAAAAGCTAGCCCACTACAGAAGTGAGGCTCACCGGTCTATAATTCACCGGATTTGCTCTTGCTCCCTTTTTAAATATAGGTAGTGTAACGGTACCCCCCACACATAGAAGGGGGCGCCCAAGCCTTTTCAGCCGATCCGCCCGTCCAGTGATATAGGGACAGCTACTGCAGGACACCCTGTCCCCCAAGAACTGGATCCAAGGGGAAAATACTCCAAGCCTGGAACTGGAACCTCACGAGTAGCCGCTAGCAGCTGAACAGGAAAAGCACCCCCCAAGATGCCCCCAACTCCTGGCAGTCAGTCTGTAACAGCATCCCATGAATTCCCCCAAGCACGAGACACACGCTCTGTGGTTGAGGGTCAAGCAGTGAACTCACTTCTTTATTAAAACCAAAAAGACATATATAAAACAAACCATTTCCACATACACCGTAGGGCCAGTGACTACCTTTGGTCAACCCCTAATTACCTATGGCCAATCAGACAGGGTAGGAACCATGAGACTCCCCCAATGGGCCACCCCCAGGCGTGGCTACTATGCTCATTCTCACCCAGACTGTCCCCGTGGACACTTCCTGTTCCCTCCTGGACTATGCCCCTGGGGAAACCCCATACACTGGCCCTTTGTTCAAGTCCTGGCGACACCCTGTGTTTACCTAATGGGGGATGGTCAGAATCTGTAACACATTTCTACACATTTTTCATAACTTTAAAAGTATGCATCACATTCACATAAAACATACATTTTCAGAATCAGCATACTCCAAATACAAACATGTGTCAAAATGATACAAATTGGTCCAGTGGTTCAAAAGTTAGATCACAGTCCTTTCTGACCAAATGAAGACATGGCTTCCATGTCTTTGTAGGGGGAAGTCAACATGGGCCGTAGTCAAACTGCAGAATGTGTGCAACCAAGCTTCTCCAATTCGCAGTGACAAGACTGATCTCGTCACATCTCTCCCCCTTTCCAAACAGACTAACAGGATATCTGACCTCCTGCCGGTCAGATTCCGGGTTAGTCCAGAAGGCCACCCACAAAACACAATCAACAGTACAGCCCACCCACAATAACTGGTTACTACACCTGGGTAGAGGGGAAACTTGTCCATGTCCATGTGCCTCACCACGGCTGTGCTGGGCACTGGTAAGCTGCCTTGGTGGGTTGCTGAGTGGGCAGAGACCAGCGGTGCTCTGCCCTGGTGCCAGCGCTACCACGGAAGTAGCCTGTTTGGGGCCTGGTTGTAGGGGGGGGGAGACCGACGGTCTCCCCTTTGGCTAAACAGCCCAGTTGCTGGGGGACAGGACCGACCGTCTCTGCCCCTGGTAGCTCAGCCTGTTGCTGGAGAATGGAGTCTGAGCTCTCAATTCCCTGCAGCTCACCCTGACGCTGGGGAGGGAGGACACTGCTCTCCTCTCCTGGCAAGGTACACTTCCGCTGGGGAGGGGAGACAATGCTCTCCACTCCCTGCACTTCACACTGGTGCTGGGGATCTGGGCTAGCCACCCAGCATCCCTGTAGGGCCGGTGGAGAGACCTCGGTCCCATCTCCACCTGCCGCCTGGGGTTCCTCCCAATAAACCTCTACAATATCTTCCCAGCTGAAGGGGTCTGGATCTGGGTCTCTCACCTTGTTGTAATGCTGAGCCTTTCCAATGGAGTGGAAGAGATCTTGGTAGTCCTGCTCCAGTTCCCACTCCAGGGTTGCTAGGTGAACAAGGTCTTGCTCTACCTCATGGGGGTCATCCCAGTCATGCCTAGCCTCCCTCTCATAGAAAATATACTCAAGTCTGGTCTGCGCAGGGCTTCCGAAGGCAGGCTCTGGAAATGACTGCCATAACAAGCCAGGACCATCAAACTCCTCTCCCTCTGGCTTGTCATGCTCGGCTGTCCAGGGTGTATACTGTGCCATATACCACCAGAGTGCCTGATAGGCATCCTCCAGCCATAGCTCCTGCCATGCACGGAGCTTTAGTTCCTCCACCCATTCCTCAAGGGGCTGCTCTCCCAGGAAGGGCATGCGCAGGGCCACTTGCTTCTGCAACCGCTGCTCTTCACTGGGGAGACTCTCACCCCGCTGGTATTGTACATTATCCAGGGCCTGGTACCAGATGCCTTTCCTTAATGCATCCCGGCCATCCAGGTCCTGATCTTCGTATAGCACTGCTGGTTCCATTCTGCTGCTTTTAGGGTCGCTGTACTGGGACATGCGTTGCCCCCAACTTGTAAATCCACAGAATGGTGTCTCCTGTAGCTGTCCTTCTGGCTGTGGGAACAATTCCGCCGCTTGCCACCAGTGTAACGGTACCCCCCACACATAGAAGGGGGCACCCAGGCCTTTTCAGCCGATCCGCCCGTCCAGTGATATAGGGACAGCTACTGCAGGACACCCTGTCCCCCAAGAACTGGATCCAAGGGGAAAATACTCCAAGCCTGGAACTGGAACCTCACGAGTAGCCACTAGCAGCTGAACAGGAAAAGCACCCCCCAAGATGCCCCCAACTCCTGGCAGTCAGTCTGTAACAGCATCCCATGAATTCCCCCAAGCACGAGACACACGCTCTGGGGTTGAGGGTCAAGCAGTGAACTCACTTCTTTATTAAAACCAAAAAGACATATATAAAACAAACCATTTCCACATACACCGTAGGGGCAGTGACTACCTTTGGTCAACCCCTAATTACCTATAGCCAATCAGACAGGGTAGGAACCATGAGACTCCCCCAATGGGCCACCCCCAGGTGTGGCTACTATGCTCATTCTCACCCAGACTGTCCCCGTGGACACTTCCTGTTCCCTCCTGGACTATGCCCCTGGGGAAACCCCCTACACTGGCCCTTTGTTCAAGTCCTGGCGACACCCTGTGTTTACAGCATACTCCAAATACAAACATGTGTCAAAATGATACAAATTGGTCCAGTGGTTCAAAAGTTAGATCACAGTCCTTTCTGACCAAATGAAGACATGGCTTCCATGTCTTTGTAGGGGAAGTCAACATGGGCCGTAGTCAAACGGCAGAATGTGTGCAACCAAGCTTCTCCAATTCGCAGTGACAAGACTGATCTCGTCACAGGTATCACATCTGCTTTTCTTCAGTCATCTGGTAGAGATCCTGTGTTGAGTGAATCTTGAAAATTAAATATAATGTTTATTGCTATTACATAACCCAGTTCCCTCAGTACCCTTGGATGTATTCCATCAGGACCAGGGTCTTTAATGACATTTTATTTCCAACCTCTTTGGGATTACTTCCTGTGTTAACCAATTATTCGGCAAAGCTGGTGTAACCTCATAATGTTGCAGCGTCCCAACTACTAGTACCTCCCTTGAATATACCGAAGAAAATAACCTATTTAACTCATCTGCGTTTTCCTGGTCACTAATTTTCAGACGTCCTGTCACATTGTAATGTTCCTATAGCTTCCTTCCTCGTCTTCTTCCCATTAATATAATTTAAAAATATTTTGGGGTTAGTCTTCTCTTTTGCAATTAATTTTTCATTTTCTATTTTTGCCAGTCTAATAGCCCTTGTGCAAGCCTTGTTGATTTCCTTGTACTCCCATAAAGCGGTCTCTATCCCCTCTTGTTTGTATAATTTAAATGCCTTTTTTTTTTACTCCATATCTTGATCTTTAAATCATTGTTAAGCCACATTGGATGTGATTTACTCCTTTTACTTTTATTCCCACACTGTATATGCCGATGTGTATGTATATTTAGTAAGGATTTAAATGTTGTCCATTTATGCTAAGTATTTTTAACTATCAGTTCTCTGTCCCAGTCTATACTTTGTTTTGCTGCCCTTAGACCGTTAAAATCTGCCCTTTTAAAATTAAGAGTTTTTGTTGACCCCTTAAAATGTTGTATTTTAATTCAATCTCAAATGAGACTGTGTTGTTATCACTGTTTCCCAAAGGTTGCCCTATTTCAACATTTGATACTATATCGATATTATTTGTGATAACTAAATCCAAGATGTACATGATATTAATGTGACTGGAGTTATAAGCACAGGCCAAAAAGAAAATGACAAGCCCAGTCTCAGTATGAATCATGCTGATAAAGTCATTGGGGAAGAAGAGAACCCAAACAGATGCGGAAATCTTATGGACAAGAGCAATGAGAAGGCCTCCATAAGAATCCTGGACAGACACAGCCACCTATCTTCTGTAAATACTCAGGAGGTGGAGAGTGATGAAAATGCTTGCTGAAGAATTCTGATCCAGAGAAAGGCGAGATCAAGTGGATGGATATAGCCAGTGTTCCTACAAAGGAAGAATGTCCTAAATATGAAGACACTGGAAACCTTACTAAAGTGAAAGAAAAGAGTCTGGAGACTGAAGTGGTTAAAGTAGAGTCACCAACCCTGAGAGGTCATGAGAAGCATAATATGGAGATGTGTCCTAAAAAGAATGTAAAGTACCCCAAGAGTGCTCTGTCCCAGATGGCAATAAAACCAAGTATTATGGATAAAAAGAGCAAAGAAGAGAAACCAATAAAGCAAGACGTAAGACGAACTCTATCCCAGTGCGACTGGAAGAGCCTACAATGGAAGACAGGCAAGTTGCTATTAAAATGAAGGATATTAGGATGATGCCAGATTATATTCCTGAATGGAGAAGGAAGCCTGCACTTGAAGACAACAGAGTGTCCTCTAGGAAGAAGACATATATGTCTATTGGGGAGCAGAGAAAGAGCTTGCCCACATATAACAGGAATGAGAAAGTTATGCAGAAGCTGCTGACCAGTGGCAAACAGATTAAGCAAAATGTACTCCCTAATAATTTTTCTCGGAGGATGAGCAATATCTCTAAGAAGGAGGCACCAGAGAAGTCTGAGGAGCAAACAAAGAAATTGCAAGATGCAAGTTAGAGGAGGAGTGTCTCTATTGGGAGCAGGCAAAACGAATATGGCACAGCCAAGTAGATGATCTACACTCTCAGCTACAAGAGGCAGAGAGTAAAAGAGCTCTCATAGTGTAGAAGTTGCTGATGCTTACTCCACAAGAGCGGAGCATGAACGATCCATCTGATATGGAGATACAGTCGAAATAGGGTGATGCATGTCCAGAAGAGACCAACCTTGATCTTCAGGACTGATATACAGAAGATGTTGTGTTAAACACAGAGTTATGTCCAAAGAAAGTTCATATGCATGGCATAGTGAAGGAGCTGCCAGAGATATCCAGGGAGGACCTGAAGAAAAAGAGAGAAGAAATTCTTCAGTTGAATGTACAGTCAGAGATTCAGTGTCAGCACAGTGAACTGGATTTACAAGCTAAAGGGGAGTAAATGCAGCTGAAAGAAGTAAAGAAATACGCAAAGCTGAAAGCCTTTGAGGCAAAGCAAGCAGAACAACTAAGAAAAGATAAAGAGAAGCAGTTAAATTAAGATTAATTATGGGTGAAAGCTGAGGATGCTGAAAACACAAGCTTTCTTGAGAAACCGAAAATTCTAAAGGCTTCCAAGATGTGTACTGGCCTATGGGTTGAGTGTAAGCCTGAAACTGCTGTACCGCTAGAGACATTCCAGCAAGATCAGAAATTTGAGAGATACGTCCTGGCAGAGCTAGAGAGTCGCAGACCTTATAAAATGGAGGCACTGATGGTTCGAACCGTGAGATGGTTGAGGTACAGATCCAAGAGATAGACACAGCCCTGAGAGAGGATATGCTTGTGGAGCCTATTAAGGAAACCGTACCAGAACAGAAACAAGGTGGTGATAGGAAGCTGATCCAGTCTGGCAAGAATTTCCAGCCAGCCAATGGGACCACCTGGAACAGAAAGAGACAGATTATCTCTCTGAATAAATCTTGGGAACCAGACAGCTTGTCGGACTGCAATGTTAATTGGTTGGAAAAGTTGGAAGCGAAACACCCAAAAAAGTTGCCATCCCATAACGATTCTAATGATGAAGATTGGGAACCGAATAAAAGAGCCGAGGAAGGGAGTCTGACCAACTCAAAATGTCACAGAGCTTTACCAATGGTTACACAGATTGGTAACAGAGAGTCAGTTGTTACCTGAGCCAGACACCAACCCCCATCTAGTGGCGTTAGCGGAAAAACTGAGTAATGTGGAAGTGTTGGAGAGAGAAAAAGAAGTCAAACCTCATAAGCTAGCCAAGCTGAAAGCGCAGAACAAGAAAAAAGTCAGTAGGCAAGAAGAGACGCAAGAGCTTCACAGTTTTCTAGTGAATAAAGACGTCCTGATCATTAGTGTAAACCAAAATGCTCTAGTCCAAAGCATCACAAAGAATCAGAGTGCCTGGATCTGCCCCAAAGCAGTTTGGTCAGACAGAGTCAGAAGTTGAGGACTCCAAATTCTTGGGGAGCGCAGAGACAACAAAATGTGATAAGCAGACACCGAAAGAGACCCGCCCGATCAGGACCATGACCTCAAGCTCCAATTCTGAAACAGACAACCTCTCCACAGTGATGTTAAAATGGAACAAACTTCCGTATTGGTTAATTGTAGATAACGCTATCAGAGCGGTGTTGCTGTCTCAGGTCAAGATGGGTGAGCGTCAGTTGTTACGAACAGATTCGGTTCTGAAAGGGAAGAAGGGACGGAAAATTGTATGTAATGTTGTTTCGAATGACACCTGCTCAGATGAGATGTTCCGGCTGAACAGAGTTACATGTGACCACCTGAGGGAGCAGCATGGAAATCTGACCAGTATTCAGCAATGTCGTGAGGTGAAGAATGGTGAACAAATCCATTTGCAACCTATAGACAACACTAGGGAAGGAATCACTGGTAATCTATTTGAGGGGTATTTCAACCCCTGCTTATTGAACGCCTACGGTCTGAACGAAAAAGGGGACATCTTCATCTTCATGCGTGTTGTGAGTTCCAGGCGCTAGTGACAAACCTTGTGATCCGATGTGTAGTAGAGTCAGTTAACTGTGAGGAGAGAGAGAAGATGGATTTACAAGCGGCCGCTTAATCACAGCCTCATACCTCAATGCAGATGTTCACAGGGGAGGAACGTTTTGCATGGAAGAGAGTTCTTGAGTGGTGAGCGGTTCTACGGAATGCAGAGGCTACTGCACGAGAGGTGGCAGTGTTTCGATCTGGAACTACAGTGCCATCTGCGCCATATGGTTTCTTTGTGCACCATTTATGCACTCTCTGCAATTAATTCGAGCCTATGTTGTTGAGCGGGGAGAGTGTGTGGTGTACTGCCCCCCCCCCCGGTGGTTGGTGTAAGTCACACAATATTAAGGATATCCGCTCCAGGTAACTTGGAGTTATTTCCCTGGAGCTGTGCTAATTGAGCTGCAGTGTGATAAGCCTTTTTAAAACACACACAGAGGGAAAGGAAGGCCATTTAGGCCCTGGCCTAAGTCGTGGGAGCAGAGTGTGGAAGCTGCAGCCAGAGGCTCTGAGTCCTAGCCAAGGACACAAACTGTAAGGAGCCTGGAAAGTACAGCTAGCAGAGAGAGATATCAGCTGTGCATGGAGTTCTGCACTGCTGTTTCCTGGAGCTACAAGTGACAGGTCCTGCTTGATACCAGAAAGCCTGAGAGAGAGAGAGACTGAAACACAGTAAGTGTTTTTTGCCATGACCTGCTGCAAAGTCTGGACCACACCAGAGTTTGGAGAAAAGCCTGGAAAGTAACTAAAGAAAGAAGGTACTGTTCCAGAAACATTGCATATACCCAAGGGAGAAGTCTGCAAAGTTAAGACTTTATATACTCCACTAAAATAGTGTATCAAGGGTCCCTGTAGGTTAGGGTACCTGGAGAGTGGCTGGGCCAGGACCCCACCCCTCCATGTGAGTAATAAAAAGCACTGTTCTATCTGAGAACCTGAGCTAGTCTGTTTATGTAGATTTTTGGGTTGTGATGCATAAAGCAATTTTCATTTATATTTTGTCTGCATAAAAAAAAGTAAACCAGAGCCCAGAAGTCTCTGCCATTTCTCTATAGGAGTAGGGATTGCCAAAGAATATTATTGATGAACATGCCCATGCGACTATCCTTGTCACAATATATATACAGTATATATATATTTATATATATATATATATATATATATATATATATATATATATATACAAGGAGCAGCACCAGGGCCCTCCGTCATTTTGCAGTGATATTGTCCCACCAAATTACACCCCTGCTATTATGTATAAGCCAGGGACATGAGTGAGGAGGAATTCCAGAAAACATGTGCACTAATATTCACGTTATATATGATATATGAAAAATTATATGTTAATTATTTCATGCATGTAAGACTTTTTTTAAAAGTCTTACATGATTCTTTAAGCTTAAAATGAATTTAGGATTTTTTATTTTAGTTTTATATAAATATTTAATTAATTGTATCCTTCTCAATATAATTCTCATATAAAATATATACTTTACTTACTTCTATGAAGCCCCCAGAATAACAGAAGATTTGCACCTTCTGGAACCTCCCTCTTTCTTTCTAGTAGTGTGAAGTCCCTCTCCTTTGGGTGTAGCCTTAGGTCACAACTGTGAAACATGGCATTATACATGAGAGAGAACAGTAAGAAAGGTGAGTTTCCAGAAGGTTAGAGCCTGGTACTTTGGGATTTATCTTAGAAGAAAGTAAAGTATACATTTCATACTACAATTAAATAAGTCACATAGTCACCTAAATCACAAGTATGTAAAAAAAAAAAAAACAAGCATGTCAAAAAGTGCCTTTGGTACAGTTTAATGAAAGCTGCTGCATCACTGATCTGAACGTTGCTCTAATGTTAGCTCAGATGAAGAAACCACAACAGGTCAGACACATGTAAGGTGATAGGACAGAGGTCAGGGACCTTTTATAATTAAAGAGTCAAACTGTGTCAAACTCCTGAGTCAGGGATCAACTGAAGAGCTGATTATTTTGCAAACCTACAGTTTGTTGTGCTTACACTCAGACAACACAGCTTTGAGAAATGTGCATATACATGCATAGATAGATAGATAGATAGATAGATAGATAGAAGAAAAAATTATATTTGACACAACATATGATTATTAGTGTGTAAATTGGTATAAGTTATATAAATTAATTGAAACATATTGAGTACCCTTTATATTTAATCCAAAAAGGTGTTTGTTAGTACATTCACGTTTCTTGCCCTTTGTATGATACAACTCCTGAAATGTCTTTTACTGTAAGAAGCTAAAAAATTATACTGTAGAATAATAAGTTTTGAGTGCAAAGGGTTCTCAAATGTTGAGATAATGGCAGGGTTAGCCAAAGAGCAGCATTTTAGCATTGAGTCATAACTAAAAATCCTACATTGCATTTTTATCTATAATTGCCCGTAATCAACCATAAGCCAAATGGGAAGTGGTCACTGGATGAACAACGTCCTGCTTCCACTAAGGCCTCCTGCCCAACACAACACAATACTTGGAGTCTCGACACAGGTATCTGAAATACAAGTTGGCCGCATACGTCCGGAAATATTTTATACCACTGAACGTAGCAGTCTTAGGTTATTTGATGGTCCAGATTCTAGAGTTATGCATCGTTTTTACGTATATACCAGTGGGAATCTCTGCAACCTCTGGTTAGGAAAGACTTAATCAATTCACATCTAAATATCACTGTTGGGTCTCGTGCCTGCCAAATGGTGCACCACTAATCAATTCTGGAAAGCAAACCCACTCATTGTGGCCTCGCAGGCAGACTCCAGAGAGCGAGCGAGTGGACAAAGGATGGTCATTAAAGAGAAGATTGATTTACCTAGTGGAGAACCTTACTGCAAGGAATATGAACCACAACTTGTGAATTCCTTACAAACCCATTATGACTTCTTACTATATAATCAAGCTGCCATGGTTGAAATGTAAAAATGCAGGCAATCTACAGTTACACTGCCAACTAGCTGAATTTAAAATAATATATGTCATCAGACCATGTAACCCTTTCAGGTTTGCAAATATACAGTGGGAAAAGTAAATTTCAATCATATTAGGTTAATAGTTAATAATAGATTTCATAATGTGACTGATAAAAGACTACAAGGTAACTGAGTGTGAATAGATTTAAATGTATATTACTTCAGTAAACACTTAGGCCCTCATTCAATTGCAATTTGGCCAATTGAATAGGGCTCTAAATAAGCACATAAGGTTTTAGTTAGTTTTCACTAACTGAAAACTTCTTAAAAAAAATATGCTTTGTGCTTATTTAGAGCCTTATTCAATTGGCCAAATCGCAATTGAATGAGGGCCTAAGTGGAGGAGTTTATTTTGCAACACAACACTTTTCAATCTATGTGCATACTAATGTAAAAATAAATTGATTTTTATAACTGTCCTCAGCAGATCTGAACTTTAATATTCAAACAAAAAAATAATAATCTTATCTTATATATGCTTATTATGATGTTCTGCTACTAGCTAGGATTGCAAGAACATCAGGAACATGCAAAATCAGGCAATAACAGGCCCACTGCAAAGAAATGTTAATCAATTTAATTGTAATGGATCACATGATTAATGGCAATTATTGTCCTGTCCTACTGTTAGATTAGTTAGTTAATTAGTTAGTTAGTTAGTTAGTATTCCTAGTAGTAACATATGGATGTCGGAGTTGGACCATAAAGAAGGCTGAGTATCGTAGAATTGATGCCCTTTGAATTGTGATGCTGGATAAAATTGCATAGGGTCCTTTGGACTGCAAGAAGATCGAATCAATCAATACAACAGGAAATAAAGCCAAACTGTTCAATGAAAGATTTGATTATGAGGCTAAAGCTCAAATATTTTGCCCATATCATGAGAAGACAGGATTCCACTTAGTAGAATCTGTTGCTGGGAAAGACTGAAGTCACACAAAGAAGAGGACTGCAGAGATGGATAGATGAGGTCAATGAAGCAATGAGCTTGAGCTTGATGCCAGATGTGCCTGAAGTGATGCTGCCCATAGAGTCATGGAGAGCCAAAGACATCTGAATGACTAAAGAATAGTGATGTCGCGAACATCAAATTTTCGGTTCGCGAACAGCGGACCCGAACTTCCATCAAATGTTCGCGAACGGGCGAACCCGGCAAACCGCCATAGACTTCAATGGGCAGGCAAATTTCAGAACCCACAGGGACTCTTTCTGGCCACAATAGTGATGGGAAAGTTGTTTCAAGGGGACTAACACCTGGACTGTGGCATGCCGCAGGGGGATCCATGGCAAAACTCTTACGGAAAATTACATAGTTGATGCAGAGTCTGGTTTTAAGCCATAATGGGCATAAATCTAACATTCCTAAATTGTTTGGAATAACATGCTTTAAAACATCAGGTAGGATGTTGTATCGATCAGGTAGTGTAAGGGTTACACCCGCTTCACAGTAACAGACCAATCTCCCCGTTTAATGCACCGCAAAAAAACCACAAACAGTCCCTTTGCACAAGGTTGGATACCAAGCTAGCCATGTCCCGTTCCTTGTCCTCACTGATGTCATTGAAGGTCTCTTCCTCCACCCAGCCACCAAGGGTCCCCGAAAGGTGACAACAAGCCCCCTGGGATGCCTGCTGTGTTTGGTCTTCCACCTCCTCAAAGCCACCTTCCTCCTCTGACTCCTCTTCTTCAGACTCCCAGAGTCTGGGGGCTTCCACTGCCCAGCATGGAAAATATACACAGGTCAGAGTCTGGGGGCTTCCACTGCCCAGCATGGAAGATTATACACAGGTCAGAGTCCGCGGGCTTCCACTGCCCAGCATGGAAGATTATACACAGGTCAGAGTCTGGGGGCTTCCACTGCACAGCATGGAAGATTATACGCGTTGCCTCTGTCTGCCTTATTATAAGGTGTGTACTGTTAAGTAGTACTATTCCTATCGGTTTAATCCATGTTACGTCCACTATCAGGGGACGTGTATATGGCATGATTTTTGAAAGCGCGAGATGGAAAAAGATGCTTGGTCTGTCCTCCCACTTCAAATTTGGGGCACTGCGCGTGCAATCTAAGGTGCCACCAGATATGAGTGTCACTGTGCACTGGCAAAAGTTGGCAGAGTAGATGCAATAGGCTTCACACACACGCCTGTCGGCAGGCAATTGCTATTCAATCTATTACAGTCAAAAAAGTGTTGTTTTATGTCACTGAGCAAAATATAAACTGTGAGCCTGACACAGGCAGGCAACTGAAATTGGATTACAGGAAAAAAATGGTTGTTTTCAATGTATGTTACACTACCGGGTATGAATAGTGAAAATAAGCACAATGTAAGCTGTTAGGTGTTAGCCTGTCACACACACACGCTGGCAGGCAGGCATAGATTACACAAAAAAAATTATAAAATAAAATAAATGATGTTCAAAGTTTCCTCAATGATAAAGTATAGGGGGCGAACCGAAAAGCGCATGTGTTCGCCGTTCGCGGCGGACGCGAACATGCGAAAATCGCCTCGAATAGTTCTCCGGCTAACTGTTCGGGACATCACTACTAAAGAACACTTTTAAGTATTTCCAATAAAATGAACAGCATGGTTTGCTGTTTGCATACTATACAGATATTAACTCAGAAACTGTTCGCTGTGGCAGATACACAAAGTCTGAATATTTATTTAAATACCCAAACAAGTGATAGCCAACCAGTTTCAACCTAAGAATCTCAAATGAGGTCCAACATTCCCACTATTAATGTACATCGGACTTCAACTCTGATTTTTGGACAGACAGATATTTGTGAACATGAAAAATTGATTGTTAATTTGGATTAGAACATGAACAGGAGAGGGTTGGTCTAAAGAAGAGGTAAGAGTTTGTTATTTGTTTAGTAGAGGGGCACATGATCTCAATAAATATCTGTTGTATATTAGGATAAAATCAATATAAAAAAAATAAATGAGCCAGCACAGCACTTTTTGCAAACTGAAGTGCATTACAATGATTTGGCCAAAACTGTACATGCTGATACAATGCCACACGGGAGACAATGGTGCCAAATAATGCATATCAGAATTGCTGCAAATATCTACACATGGATAGAAAAGTGGTTAATGTATATGAAATAGAAGATTATTAAAAATTGAATTTACTCAGATTGAACTAAAGTCATAAGAGGATGTCCTCAAGTTTCTGAGCATAGCCCACTTCAGTTCAATGTGTTTATTGAATATTTAGACGGAATTGCTCCTTATTTTCTTATGACACTAAACTGCACAAGTTAATTAAATTGGACGGAGATGTACTTTCCCTGTAGAGCAGTGATGGATACTTGAATGACTTCATATTTAACCTTGTAGAGCCTTGCAGTGCTTTAAACTCAAAGCAAAGTAAAAAAATCACTGTAGGAAAGGAAATAATTGGTAACAGATAATGAGAAGTATTTAGTAATACAATGAGAATTGTTTGCTAGCTTTAGAAAGCGTCCTCATTCACTCCAGAGATTTGGCTGGGGTGCTTGTGGCTCCCAGGCACAGCTTATGTGGCCCTTGGTCTTGCTTGACCACCTGTTGCCAACCACTGATTTAGAGAATCTTGTATTAAACTGGAAGACTAGGCAGCAAAATGGCAGATGTGATTTAAAAGATAACGGTAAAATTAGAGAATGGAAAAAAAGCATGTGAAGTGTAATCTTAATGGAGCTATTCTGGTAGAATCAGAGAGGGAATAAGATGGTGTTGGACATTGCCAGGAAATTATGAGAGACACAGCATGCACATTCAATTCAGTTGTATCCTTGCTTCAGATTATTTGCTAAAATACTGATGACTTGCTCTTCACGTTAGTGGGATACTGGACCATATATACAGGTTGAAGAGCTGAGAAATCTTGAGAACATAAAATCTTAGTACATATGTTCCATAGGCTAATATAGGAACGTAGTATACTTAACCACCCTTGTTCTTAATATCTGGCCCTTTGTGGTGCTTGGAAATGATGCAATGTAAACAAACAGAAAATATGTAACAAGCTTGGACTCCACACGCCTGAGGTCCAAGCTTCCCATGTCTCTTACAGATACATCAGTATTTTGTCTCCATTATTGGCTCACCAGCTTTGGCAGCTGCAACATACGCTAGTCCTGGAAAGCCAGCCAGAAGCAAAAGGGTGTTTGGAAGCTCATATAGCTGAGAAAGGAAGCCTCAGTTAAAATGACAGCTCTAGAATGTGAAACATTAACACGCAAAGCATATCGCCTGACTGATGGACAGGCACAGGTGGGCTGGGCATATTTATTTCCTTGTCTATCAACAGAATTCTGCCCACAGATAACTTCACCATATCTCTTTTCCAACAGCATCTGAGAGCAGAAAAAGAGCCTTGTTAATAAAGAGGAGCAGCCTTGCGGGGGAATAACCTTTTGGTAAAATAGGACAGCGTGGGCAGAAATATAAAGCATTTTCCTTGGCTTATAAACCACTGGCAGCTTCAAGTGGAAGGGTGCCAAATGTCACCAATGCTGTCTTTCTTGTTAGCACCAAATAAAATAATTAACACATATTAACCCTTTTAGTGCATAAGAACAATGGTGTATTTGACTTCTTTTGACATTAGAGTGTGAAATACTCCAACTATCAGTAACCACAGGACAACAAAATAATACCATGTAATACCAAATGAAATAAGACTTAAACTGTTATTTGCAAAATAATTACAACCATAATTTATAAAATGCATCAGACAGATGCCTTGTAACCCATAGGTGTACTAGACAGTAAATTAGGCAGTCATTAATTTCTAAGCTTAAAAAACACTGTTGTCCCATAACTACAGAATGCTCTTTGACGAATCAGACTGTATAATGTGCAAAATATTTTCAGAAAGTAACAAGTATAGTTAACAAATTAATTATTATATGCTGTTAGACAGTTTTGATGGATGCAATTGATTAGGTTGCTGATCTGCTTCACAAGGGAATCTTGAATACCATACCTTCAAGCATTTCAGATGACAAAAAAGGAACACAGAATCAGAGGTTCTCATCAGAGAACGAACTAACCTTTATAGATTTGTTCTATGACATGATAACCCACTCTGAGTGAATGGGATTTACGTGACTGAGACAGAGGGAAGCAGAACAAACCACCTGGAAACTGTATTTGGACTAAGGTATTGTGTATAAATGAGAACCACTCAAGGACTATTGAGGGTGCTCCATCTTTCTCTCTCTCTCTCTCTGTATATATATATATATATATATATATATATATATGTGTGTGTGTGTGTGTGTGTGTACATATATATATAACAAGAGAGAAAAGGAAAGAACAGATATCTTTTTAAGTTAAAGTGCACACCCTCTGCCTAAATAACAATATAGAGCAGTAAAATATATTGATACTAGAGAATTGTCCGTCAAAAAATGACGGCAATGAAATTGTAAGGTAGCTAATGCTGTTTGGTGTATAATAATGAAAGATGTAATACATTAATAAATGAATCTGTAATGCTGTTTGGTGTGTAATAATGAAATCTATAATCCATTAATAAATAAATATACTTTACCTATTTTGAAGCATTGTGTTGAAGAGCTGGCAATGTGTTTTGATGTTGCTGCAGCATTAGTGGTGTGGAGCTGCTGTGTAAGCGTGCTGAATGTGTGCAGTGTAATACTGTGCGTGCACGAGACGAAACCGTTACCGTAGTGGTGTACTTCCGCATTGGCGTAAAATGGCGGGTTATCTGTGGTATGCGTCTTTGCAGATTATCCGTCGGTGCTTCGTGGTGTTTTTCGAGTTTCGTATGGTGTTTTGCGAGTGTGTTGTGGTGTTTCACGTGTTGAGAGTGCTGTAGCCTCGTTTTCGTTTGTTTCGGCGGCCATTTTTTCTCTCGCTTAGCGATTTTATTAGTGTCTACAGTAAAGTGTTTTATTTTTATTTAAATGAAGGTGTAACTTGGTTTTTTGAGGTGCTGGATGCTCCCTCTTGCTGTAGGTAAGCTTTTTATGTGTGTGTTGTGTGTATTTATTGTGTTTTAAATGTTTTTATGTCGGCGTGTTGCGTCCAATGTATGCGAGGTCGTAATGTCTGGTAACGTGTCTCGTATGGTGTTTGCGTGTGTAGCCTTGTTTTCGTTTTGTTCGGCGGCTAGTTTTTCTGTCGCTTAGCAAATTTTTTAGTGTCTAAACTCTTTTATTTTGAGTGAAATGAAGGTGTAAGTTGCATTTTTGAGGTCCTGGATACTACCTCTTGCTGTAGGTAAGCTTTTTATGTATGTGCTGTGTGTATGTATTGTGTTTTGAATTTTGTAATGTTTGCGAGTTGCGTCCGAGTGTTGCGAGGCCGTAATGTGTGTGAACGTGTGTCGTATGTTGTTTGCATTGCTCGTAAAATTTAGTGAGTGTCGTAATTTGTGTGTTGTGTTATTTGCGTTGCGACGTGAAGTTTGCGAGGGTCGCAGTTGCTGGCGCTCCATGCCAGCAACTGAGGCCCTCGCCCAGTGCCCTCGCTACGCGAAGGCCGCGGGCACGCTACGCGAGCCGCGGCCCTCGCTATGCGAGCCTGCAAGCGTTAGCAACAACTCGCATGCTCACAACTATATATGTGATAATTAAAACTTCTGGTTTAAAATCCTGAGGCTCTGACAAGATAATGAGAGTAGGGAAGTGTATAAATCTGAGGACTGTCTTATATATGAATAAGAAATATATAATGGACCCTATATATCCTCCAAATCAAGTGATTAAATATAATTCAATGTGATGCTGTCAGATGACAGAAAAATAAACAAATAGCAAGCTTTTAAATAAAGTGTCTAGTGCTATTGATGATTAAGCAAATATAAACTTAAAATAAGTAGAATTTTTAGTGTCAATTGCACAATTATATAAATAAAGTGCTAGTGCTAAGTGTAAGGGTATAAGGGTCTTGCACAATAATGCGTGATAAGTATAAGTCCACAACTAAAATAGTAATATACTTGTTACTTTCACTGCTTAATCTATGGAGATTAAGTGCATATTATCAGATTCCTCATTGCCACTGTATAGAGTCAAGTTACTCAATTTAGGATTGGTATCGATAATTCATATATATACATTAATGTAGATGGTCAGTCTGTGTTTTTAGACACCTAGGCTCCAAACTACCCGTGCGTCGCCTATGCGTCTGCGTATGACATCATAGGACTACGTTGCGGCATAGTAAAGCGTGCAACCCGACGCACGTTTCTGGAAATTTCAGCAGGGGTTACCGGAGGAGTGTCAGAGGAGCTATTTAAGCTCTATGGTTGACTTTAAAATGCTGCCAATTAGGTAGGGAGAGATGAACAGGACTAGAATAATCCATTTGAAATCAATATTACTACAAATAGCACAGGTATCATAATAAGCAATAATAGAGTTAATAACAAAGTCCCCTAATATAATACAGCATCAAATATTACACAGGTGCCTTATAGAGATATAGAATCTGCACATTTGTTCATCTATATAACAATATGATGGATGAGTACCATAGAATATGATATCCTGTTTATTCTGAAGTCATAGATAGAGGAAAAAGAGTATATACACTTATTTATACATGTTTATATCTAATAGAAGATGTATATGGAGTCATCCATTAGTAAGGGACCAAAAAATATATCTTAGTGGTTCATTAAATAAATAACATAGAATCAATGTCCTGTATTAATAGTTGTGCATTTAAACAGGATGTCATTTTAACTATAGCAAACAAACTGTTCATATATAGGAATTTGTAGAATTTATTAGAACCAATGTAATGTATTATAATAAATAATACATAGGTACCCTTTGTATAATTTTGTGTATAGCTCCAATATCAAGATAGGATAACACTGAAAGAATCAGTAACCAGGAAAAACATTAGATTAATGGTGTAAAAGTAAATACATCATTAAGGCCCCAAGGTTTTTTGATCTTAAGTGCAAAAATCCAGTGGGCCTCCTTTTTTAACAATTCCTTGTCAATATTCCCTCTTCTGATGTTATGCTTTATACCATCAATAGATATGTAGGATATATTATTAAGATCTCCATTGTGTTGAGAGTTGACCTGATTGGCTACCGGTGTATCATATTCTTTAGTTATGCTGTTTATATGTTCCAGTATTCTGCGTCTGAATTCTCTGCAGGTTTTACCTACATACCTCATACCACATTTGCAAAGCATGAGATATATAACCCCTACTGATTTACATGTCATCAGTTGTTGGATTATAAAGTTATTAGTTCCATCTTTTGAAGGAAATGTCTTGGTAGTATTTACATATCTACATGCTCTGCAGGATAGGCATTTAAAACAGCCCTTAGTTTTATTTAGCCAAGTCTTATTTTTAGCAACTTCCAAGTGACTTTTAGACAGTATATCTCTCAAATTTGTTGATCTTCTACTGGTGATTTGGGCCTGGTTGCTTAGGAATGGTCTTAGATCATCATCATCTAAGAGGATTTTCCAGTGGTCATTAAATATTTTTTTTAATATCATGCCACTTACCATTATATGTACCTATGCACCTGACCACTTCATCCAGTTGCTTATTTTTATCTGACAGCAGTAGATCTCTATCCACAGCTTTTGCTCTTTGATATGCTCTTCTAAGGGTTTTGTTCTTATAACCCCTTTCTTTAAAGTGATGCCTGACACAATTGGTCTACCCGGGGGTTTCTTGGGATTCTTGTGTATTTTGGGAATGGTATAAAAAGTAGCTATTTTAGGGTTCTGATTGGAAAGAAAGCCAAATTCTGATTTGTCTATAACCTTAGTATTTAAACCACTTAGTAAGATGTCTTTGAGTTCCTCAATAAAGCCATCCGTTCGGTCTTTTTCTTGTTTTTTATAACTTTTTTTTTATCTTTGAGGAGTCTTTCACATTCCAAAATATAGTCTGTTATATCAAGAATGACTATAATGCCTCCTTTATCTGAATTTCTAATAATTATGTTGTTGTCTTGTTGTAATTATCTTAGTGCCATTCTTTCGGTTTTAGTAAGGTTATAACTGATGTTACCTCTGTTGGAAATGTTTTCCATATCACGAACCACATTATTCACAAATAACTCAATATTGGGACTTATACTCAATGGTGGTGTATATTTACTTTTTGGTTTGAAGGCAGAGTAATGGCCTGTTGACTGAAATTCTTAATTTTCTGCAAGTAAGCTTTCAAGGCTTCTTAGAGTCATAGAATGCAAGGGTTCTGATGGAATTTTATTGTTCTCTTTAGAAAAAAAACTTTTTTCGAGCCAGTTTTCTGGCAAACAGGTGTGTATTCTTTACCCATTCAAAAAGATTGAAATCCCCTGTAGGTGAAAAGTTAAGACCTTTTTTTGAGAACTGATAAATGAACGTTTGATAGGGTTTTGGTTGACACATTGAATATTTGTAAGGAATCTAAGTTTTCCTTATTCTTTTTTGTAGCTTGTATCTTGATTTTTTCTTACCCCTCCTGATCCTGCTCTGGAATCTAAAAACGTTTTAGTTGTTCTTTTCTCCAATGAGGTGTTAGCTAATCCTGCTGTGTCATTTGTTTCCAAATCAGACCATTCTGTGTTTTGGGTAAAAAAAAAATCTGGATCTCCTAAAAATATTCCCACTTTGGAAATCATTTAGATCCCTTTGGAATTTCTTTTGTTTCCTGTCAACCAACATTTTTTTAAAATTTTCTATGTCTTTTTGCAGTTTATTTTACAGTTCTATGAAGTTGGGATCTGTGTTATGTTCTCTTATTTGTTCCACTTCTTTTTTCAATTGTGGATCCATTTCCTTAAATTGTTTTTGTTCCCACTCTAAAATTAAAGTCATAAGTTCTTTAGAGCATCTCAATAACACAGAATCCCACTTCTTCACTAATTCCTCAGGTAGGTCTTGAATTGTGGGGAATAGATTAATACGTAACCCTCTGGGTACTAAGTTGTTTGTCAGATAATTCTCTAAACTTGCTATCTCCCAGATATTCTATACTGTTTCTTGTACAATTTATTCAGTTCAAAGAACTGATTTTTTAGAATAGGCTCTTTGCGTTGACCCAAATTTGAATCTTTGTTAAATTTACTTTTGGCTTCATTTAGACAACTTTCTTTGTTCCAATTTTAAAATAGTTATAAAAAACTAGAAAAAGACCCAACGGATGACTTTATTGAGGAACTCAAAGACATCTTACTAAGTGGTTTAAATACTAAGGTTATAGACAAATCAGAATTTGTCTTTCTTTCCAATCAGAACCCTAAAATAGCTACTTTTTATACCATTCCTAAAATACACAAGAATCCCAAGAAACCCCCGGGTAGACCAATTGTGTCAGGCATCACTTTAAAGAAAGGGGTTATAAGAACGAAACCCTTAAAAGAGCATATCAAAGAGCAAAAGCTGTGGATAGAGATCTACTGCTGTCAGATAAAAATAAACAACTGGATGAAGTGGTCAGGTACATAGGTACATATAATGGTAAGTGGCATGATATTAAAAAATATATATATTTTTATACCATTCCCAAAATACACAAGAATCCCAAGAAACCCCCGGGTAGTCCAATTGTGTCAGGCATTGTAAATCTTACAGAAAACTCCAGTAACTATGTGGATTTTATGCTACGAGACTTTGTGATCACTCTAGCATCATATGTAAAAGACACAAAGGATGTTTTATTGAAATTAAATGATATTTCAATTAGCAACAAAGCACTTTTGGTGTCTATTAATGTAGAATCCTTATATACTAACATACAACATCAAAGAGCTATAGAAGCAGCAAACTACTTCTTATCAAAAAGAGGAGCTCAATACCTCAATCATAATAAGTTTTTATTAAACTTACTGGAGTTTGTGCTAACTCACAACTATTTTGTTTTTCTCAATAAGCTTTACCAACAGATATGTGGCACAGCCATGGGCACAGCATGTGCCCCCACATATGCTAATTTATATTTAGACTGGTGGAAAGAACAAATTGTGTTCACTGACCAATTGGATAAATATACCCAATATATTGAACTATGGGTGAGATTCATAGATGACATCTTGCTAGTATGGAATGGGAACCAAAAAGATCTAAAATACTTTATTGATATTCTCAATAAAACTGATATGGGACTGTACTTAACATCAGAAATCAATGAGAATGCAATTACTTTTTTGCATTTGAAAATTACAAAGATAGAAAATGGCAAACTTCAGACCACAACATATAGGAAACCAACAGCTATGAAGAGTTTATTACAAGCTAATAGCAGCCATCCAAAATCCCTAATTGAAGGGATACCTGTGGAGCAATATCTAAGAATTAAAAGAAATTGCTCCAGTTTAACTAACTTTGAGACGGAAGCTAAAGAATTACCACATCACTTTAAAGAAAGGGGTTATAAGAACAAAACCCCTAAAAGAGCATATCAAAGAGCAAAAGCAGTGGATAGAGATCTACTGCTGTCAGATAAACTGATGTCATGTAAATCAGTAGGGGTTATATATCTCATGGTTTGCAAATGTGGTATGAGGTATGTAGGTAAAACCTGCAGAGAATTCAGACGCAGAATACTGGAACATATAAACAGCATAACTAAAGAATATGATACACCGGTAGCCAATCATGTCAACTCTCAACACAATGGAGATCTTAATAATATATCCTACATAGCTATTGATGGTATAAAGCATAACATCAGAAGAGGGAATATTGACAAGGAATTATTAAAAAAGGAGGCCCACTGGATTTTTACACTTAAGACCAAAAAACCTTGGGGCCGTAATGATGGATTTACTTTTAGACCATGTATCTAATGTTTTTCCTGGTTTCTGATTCTTTCAGTGTTATCCTATCTTGAGATTGGAGCTATACACAAAATTATACAAAGGGTACCTATGTATTATTTATTATAATACATTACATTGGTTCTAATAAATTCTACAAATTCCTATATATGAACAGTTTGTTTGCTATAGTTAAAATGACATCCTGTTTAAATGCACAAATATTAATACAGGACATTGATTCTATGTTATTTATTTAATGAACCACTAAGATATATTTTTAGGTCCCTTACTAATGGATGACTCCATATACATCTTCTATTAGATATAAACATATATAAATAAGTGTATATACTCTTTTTCCTCTAATTATGATTTCAGAATAAACAGGATATCATATTCTATGGTACTCATCCATCATATTGTTATATAGATGAACAAATGTGCAGATTCTATATCTCTATAAGGCACCTGTGTAATATTTGATGCTGTATTATATTAGGGGACTTTGTTATTAACTCTATTATTGCTTATTATGATACCTGTGCTATTTGTAGTAATATTGATTTCAATTGGATTATTCTAGTCCTGTTCATCTCTCCCTACCTAATTGGCAGCATTTTAAAGTCACATTTTATTATTATTTGCTGTTTCATAAAGTACTGCGGTTGCTACCGCAACCATAGAGCTTAAATAGCTCCTCTGACACTCCTCCGGTAACCCCTGCTGAAATTTCCAGAAACGTGCGTCGGGTTGCACGCTTTACTATGCCGCAACGTAGTCCTATGACGTCATACGCAGATGCGGGTAGTTTGGAGCCTAGGTGTCTAAAAACACAGACTGACCATCTACATTAATGTATATATATGAATTATCGATACCAATCCTAAATTAATGAGTAACTTAACTCTATACAGTGGCAATGAGGAATCTGATAATATGCACTTAATCTCCATAGATTGAGCAGTGAAAGTAACAAGTATATTACTATTTTAGTTGTGGACTTATACTTATCACGCATTATTGTGCAAGACCCTTATACCCTTACACTTAGCACTAGCACTTTATTTATATAATTATGCAATTGACACTAAAAATTCTACTTATTTTAAGTTTATATTTGCTTAATCATCAATAGCACTAGACACTTTATTTAAAAGCTCGCTATTTATTTATTTTTCTGTCATCTGACAGCAACACATTGAATTATATTTAATCACTTGATTTGGAGGATATATAGGGTCCATTATATAATTTGTATTCATATATAAGACAGTCCTCAGATCTATACACTTCCCTACTCTCATTATCTTGTCAGAGCCTCAGGATTTTAAACCAGAAGTTTTAATTATATCAATATATTTTGCTGCTCTATATTTTTATTTAGGCAGAGGGTGTGCACTTTAACTTAAAAGGATATCTGTTCTTTCCTTTTCTCTCTTGTCATTTATTTATATCCTCTAGTAGCACCCCTGTTTCTTCCCAGAATCTTATTATACCTAGAGCCACCCATTTTCCTATCTTTCTGTATCTATATATATATATATATATATATATATATATATATATATATATGTATGTATATATATATATATATATATTTATATAAATATATTATATATATATATATATATATTGTTTTTTTTTTTTTTTCTTTATATTTATATATTTCTTTATATTTATACCACTTCAGAAGTGGGTCCCCTACTATAAGTGGTATTATGCAGTATATTAATTGTACATATGCACAATAATATACCATAAAGATATGTATTCTATCTATAGTATTGATAATCTAGACTTCTATCATTCTCTTCGACTTTGAAGGAAAATCACTGGAAGAACTAGAGAAGTAGGGCAGGATTTGTGATAATAAATAAGTATGTCCTTAAATGTGAGACTTTCCTTCAAAAGAGGGACATTTTAGAGCCTAAGAGGGAGAGGGGCATTTCCTCTGAAAAGACTGACTCTCCAAAAGAGGAATCGATAGAAGTACAGAATAGTATCATGGTAGCAAGTAGCAAGTAAATAGTAGCAAGTGTGTTCAATGGAACTAATGAAAAAGTAACCTGTAGTGAATAATGTAGGACTCAAGGCTATTAAATTAGCCGACCTACGTGTTAAAATTCAGGACGGCCGAAAAAAGGCTTAGGTTTTGTGGAACATGGAACATCACAGCACACAACCGTCTGATCTGTCACGCTACATTCCCATTATGCTATTAATTAGCCACGCAAATTGACAGCATTTCAGCCAATCAGAAGGTGTTATTTCAAAATTTTAGTGGGGCAGCCAAGAGAACCGTAATTTCCTGCGGGGGGAGTTTCTCCAGGTACGAGCTCCTTTATTTATTTTTATTTCCTGGAGGACCCTCATGGCACTTCTACTGTTATTCTAGGGGTTAATAGTGTCCTATAGGGGTCTATATAGACCCCTTTTGGACTAATGGGATTAAGTATTGTCCCATAAAAGTCTGTATGGACCCTTATGGGACTAATGGGGGTTAGGTATTGTCCTATAAGGGTCCTATATAGGACTGAGGGGGTTAATTAGAAGCTCATGGGGGTCTGTATAAACCCACATGAGTGATGGGGTTAATTTTAGATGCCATGGGGAGTACTTATAGTACCCCCGCGTCAGGGGGTAATTTTTTCATTATTGCGGGTCTTTTAAGGACCTTTATGGGGGCCTGTAAGTGGTAATATGGGGACACTGCAGGGTTCGCGATGGGGACCCCCAGCATAGGGGGGGTAATTTTAGGGGCAGGAAGGGACTGGAAGTACCCCCCGTGGCAGGGCTTGTGTTTTTAACTGCTGAGGAGGTCCCGATCGGGACCCCCGCGGAAAGGACGCTGCAGGCTTCAATTAACCAGGATGGCAATCTCCATTGTCATTGTCTAAGTCAAACCGATTGCTACGGGTTTGACAAACTGATCTTAGCACGGCCGCACATCCAACGTGTGACACACTGCCTTGCGGTTTTGTGTCTCTCGCTCGAAGCACGCAGCCCCTTCCAATTTAATCACATCTTAAGTAGGCCATTTAGAGCCCGTAGCCACTGCAGGCCTCATGTTGGAGTTAATGAGCTTGAATTTAATAGGACTGATTATCAGTATCCAATATTCCTTCCATGTTGTTCTCTTTAATGTCAAATGTTAATTCCTTTATTCCTTTGCAAGAATTTGCACTTGATCCTGCTCAGCTCATCACTATTATCCAACCCCTTCTCAGCCCCATCATCAACCTCAACTGCCCTTACACTGCCACCTCACTCTACTTTCTCTTCCACCCCTGACCCCTATAACCACACGCAGATGGCCTCGCTCTCATCCACAACCATGGCACACTACACAAACACGATACATCCAGAGGTGCTCCCGCATTGCTAAACAACTATGGAGGGAATCCTGCACTTCAGCAGATTTCCTCCACTACAAATTTATTTTACACTCCTATTCCTCTGCCCTCAACCTTGCTAAACAGCAGTACTTTACATCACTAATATCAACTCTGTCCTCTAACCCTAAGTGTCTGTTTGCCACTTTCAATACTCTCCTCCGCCCACCACTTCCTCCCATCCCTTCCTCTATCACAGCTGAAGACTTCGCCAACCGTTTTATTCATAAAATTCAAAACATCCCCAATGAACTCTCATCTCATAGTGGCTCTCTCACTCCACCCTCTAAACCAACCAACAACACCAAGTCTTCTCCCTTCTCCAATACCACAGTTACTTTGAACTGCTTTTATCCGACTACAGAAGATGTTCAAACTGCTATTATCCACTCGCCTCACTACCTGTCCACAGGATTCTATTACATCTCAGCTCATCTCTCCCCTCTTTGTAACACTAATTCCATCTTCTCGAAAACATGCCATAGTTATACCCACTCTCAAAAATCCCTCATCTGACATTGCATCTAACTACCGCCCTATCTCTCTGCTTCCCCTGGCTTTCAAACTGCTGGAGCGGCTCATCTATAACCACCTTACCAGCTTTATTTCCTCTAACTCCCTTCTTGACACCTTCCAATCCGGCTTTCGGCCCCAACACTCCACTGAGACAGCTCTCACTAAAGTCACCAATGACCTGCTCACTGCCAAGTCAAAAGGTCACTTTTCAATTCTTCTTCTTCTTGATCTCTCTGCTGCCTTTGACACTGTCGACCATCCACTTCTACTCCTATCCTCTTCTCCCTCGGTATTCGAGACACTGCTCTCTCGTGGTTCTCATCAAACCTACAAAATCGATCATTCAGGATCTCCCTCTCCGACAACTCAAATTCTTTTCCTCACCCCTGTCTGTTGGTGTACCCCAAGGATCAGTCCTAGGCTCCTCCTCTTCTCCATCTACACATCCTCACTTGATACCCTAATAAACTCTTTTGGGCTTGATTATCATCTCTATGCAGATGACACCCAAAACTACCTCTCCGCACCAGATCTAACCCCCTCTCTTCTAATACATGTCTCCAACTTCCTCTCTACTATATCCTGTTGGATGTCCACCAACCATCTCAAACTCAACATGTCTAAAAATGAGCTCCTAATCTTCCCTCCCTCTCCCACAGCGTCAATTCCTCATATCTATCTCACTGCCAACAACAACATCATCACCCCACCTCCCAAGCCAGTTGTCTGGGAATTCTACTGGACCCCGCTCTGTCTTTCATCCCTCACATACAATCACTAACTAAATATTGTCTTCTCCATCTAAAAAACATCTCCAGAATTTGTCACTATCTTACACAAGACACAACTAGAATCCTAATACACTCTCTCATCTCTTGACTAGACTACTGCAACTCACTTCTTGTTGGCCTACCCACCACCCGACTATCTCCACTTCAATGCATTATGAATGCCTCTGCTAGATTCATCTTCTGTACACAACGCTCAGTGTCGGCATCACCTCTCTGTCAATTACTCCACTGGCTTCCCTTAGCCTCAAGAATAACATTTAAAATCATGACTGTAACTTACAAAGCCCTCAACAATAAGGCTCCCCCATACATCTCTGCTCTCATCTCCAAATACTCCCCCACCCGCCCTCTTCATTGTGCTAATGACCTTCTTCATTCTACAACTCTTGTCACCTCCTCTCACTCTCACCTCCAGGACTTTTCTCGTGCTGCCCCTAGTCTCTAGAACTCCTTGCCTCACTCCACCAGATTATCCTCTTGCCTCAAAACATTTAAAACCTCACTTAAAACGCATCTCTTTAAAGAAGCGCATCACCTTCCACCCGAACATGCTTATCACCTCTCTCACCCTCTTTTACCACTCACTGTACCTTAGATTGTAAGCCTGCGAGTTTCTATCCTAAGTACCATGGACATTGGATTCCTAGCTCATAGACAGGGCCCTCCTTACTTTACTATTTGTTAATTTATATTTATCTTTGTCTGAACTTAACTTATGTTCAGCGATAAGGAATATGTTGGCGCGTTATAAATAAACTATAATAATAATTGTTAGTTTGGTACATAATTGACAAATAAATATATTTTTCATGAACTAGTATATTAAAGAAATCAATGGGCTACCACTTCTTGTAAATGTCCACACTAAACAGTAAAGGATTTATGCAAGTGGATGTTGTTTCCATGATCGTAAATCATTTTGATGACTTAAAGGGACACTGTATTTCCATAGGAATAGGTCAGTGCATTATAAATTAACAATAATAATAATAATCAATTTGTATCATATTACCTGATGATCTTTTAGTACATCTAATAATTTGTTATCTCATGTATTTGCTGAACATATGCTCCTTTACTGTACCTTTGTATACTGAGTTACATGATATGTTGATGTTTAAAAAACGATAATGTAGAGATAAAAATAATATCTCTCTGTGTTAATCCTAGGTCTTAATAAAGGTCTTACAATATCATAGAAAATTAGGAGCAGCTATGTAAGCCACAATAAAGATTGTAGTCTCAGGTTCTCTCTCTGCAACTTCTTTAATCACATATATAGTTGTCAGCAGGCGGGCTTGCCAAAACCCATTGGTAATGCAACGGGGGAAACTGTAAGCTTGCAAAGCGAGCCCACAGCAACTGCAGCCCCTTGCAAAGCGAGGGACTCGGTTGCAGCCAGACAAGGACCATCGAAGGCGCTCCTTGCGTTGGTGGAGATGAGCACCATAGGCGCTCATACCTACGACCCTGTAGCACTGAGGCAGAGAGCGCCAAAGGCGCTCCCTGCACTGGTGGAGATGAGCACCATAGGCACTCATCCCTACGACCCCGCAACACTTTACCATCATACCTACGACCGACGGGACTACACATGAACACAACACTCAAATACACAATTCCCACTGCGAGACCCGTAGCACTTTGAAAACATTTCACAAAAAAAATACGGGTCGTAACACTTACAAAATGAAACCACAACTTGCATAAAACAAAATACGAGCCGCAAAAAATACTAACTTAACGGCCGAACCACGCACACCGAAAAAGAAAACACACTAAATACAAACAGAAGTCACATAAAAAAATCACATATAGCAAGGGGGGTCACCCAGGACGTCTGCAAGTCATCTTACACGTCAATTTAACTGCAATTTTCACAGTTTACACACTTGAAAATCCCCTAAGCGAGAGAAAAAATGTCCCCCGAAAAAAACAAAAACGAGGCAACACGATCCTTAAATCCGCAAAACACAACCAAGCACATACGACTTTTACAAAAAGCCGTACGGGGTACAACATACACTATTACCAAGGACTCTAAATCATCCATAGCCACGTACCACATACACATTCACCGCCAACTACACAGCTACACTAACAGTTTTTCCTCGCGCACGCAGCCTATTTACACTGCACACATTGCTGACACTTACACCTCAGCTCAACAACAGTGCAAATCTACATTGGATGCTGCAGGAACATCAAAACAGATTGTTAGCTCTTGAGCACATTGCTTGCTGCATATATTAATTACAAATAGGTAAGGTATATTAATTTATGATTTCATTTATTTAATAATTAATTATCATTAAAACATACATATATACAAAACTTTAAAAAACACCACAACACACGATCGCAATAAACGGCAAAGGCGCTCATTGCCAGCCACACAATGAGCACCAAAGGCACTAACCACGAGGCTCGCAATCAGCGCAAAAATTACTCACATAACTAAAACACTTAATTTTTGTGCCATTCCTTCACTAACAATTCTTTTGCCGCAATTTGCTAGTCCCATATATAGTTCTCAGCATTGCGGGCTTACCAAAAATCGTTGGTAACGCAATGTTAAAACTGCGGGCTCGCACAGCAAGCCTGCTGCAACTGCGACAAACTTGAATCGATCGCTGCGGTTGCGGCCAGGCAATGATCGCAGAAGGCACTTATTGCGCTGGTGGCGATGAGCGCCATAGATGCAAGACGCAATGGAGTGGAGCAGGAGCAGCTGGTCAAGGTAAGTGAGGGGAGGGGGGGCTCACATTACCCCCATTGTCTCCTCCCTCCTTCCCCTCATCCTCCTCCTACCTGCTTCCCCTCATCCTCCTCCTCCCTGCCTCCCCTCATCCTTCCTGCCTCCCCTCCCCTCATCCTCCTCCCTCCTCCTCCCCCTTTCCCCCCTAATTAACCTCCCCTCACTTACCTTCGTTAGCTGCTGCTCTGCATCTTATCTTCTGTGTCGGGATGCTAGTCACATCATTTGCATATGCCAAGTCCCGACACAGCCGGAAGACGCAATAGAGTGGAGCAGGAGCAGCTGGTCAAGTAAAGTGAGGGAAGGGGGGGGGGCTTGCATCACCCACATTGTCTCCTTCCACTCAACCTCCTCCTCCCTGCCTCCCCTCCTCCTCCTCCTTGCCTCCCCTCATCTTCCACCTCCCTCCCCTCCTCCCTCTCTATCCCCTCATCCTCCTCCCTCCCCTCATCCTCCTCCTCCATGCCTCCGCTCATCCTCCCCCTCCCTCCCTCCACTCATCCTCCTCCTCCCGGCCTCCGCTCATTCTCCTCCTCCCTCCCCTCATTCTTCTCCTACCTCCTCCTCCCTCCCCTCATTCTCCTCCTACCTCCTCCTCCCTTTCCCCCTCTCTAATTAACCCCCCCCTCACTTACCCTTATCAGCTGCTGCTCTCCATCGCATCTTCAGTGTCGGGACCCGGCATATGCTAATGACGTGACGTCACATGTGCGTCACGTCATTAGCATATGTTGGTTCCCGACACAGCCAGAAGACGCAATGGAGTGGAGTAGAAGCAGCTGATCAAGGTAAGTGAGGGGGGAGGGAAATGGGGGGGCTCGCATTACCCACATTGTCTCCTCCTCCCCTCATCCTCCTCCCTCCTCCTCCTCCCCTCCTCCTCATCCTCCTCCCCGCTCATCCTCCCTCCTCCTCCTCCTCCCCTCATTCTCCTCCTCCCTCCTTTTCCCATCATCCTGCTCCTCCCCCTCCCCTCAACTTCCTCCCCCTCCCCAATCCTCCTTCTCCCCTTCATCCTCCTCCTCTTTCCTCCTCCTCCCCTTATCCTCCTCCTCCCTCCTCCTTCTCCCGTCATCATGCTCCCTCCTCCTCCACTCATCCTCCTCCCCTCATCCTCCTCCTCCCTCCTCCTCCTTTTATTGCCATCATTTTTGACTCACAAGTCACTAGTAATTTAATATTGGCTGGAGTATGCCTACAGTGTTTGGGTATTTAAAGGATGGTTAGACTGGACCCAAGTCTTATGTCCCATTATCTTATCTACTCCAGACTGCATGGAATAGAATATGCTGGAGAACATTTCACTGTCTTGTGTAGCTCAGACAACGTGGTGCTGTTCCACCCACTGTTAAATCCCATTGACTGTAAGTGGTGCAGGTATGATAAATAACAGTTGGAAGATGTGTTATTTGGACAAGACTCAGATATCTGTTGTGTTGACCAAGCTTTCCATGTAAAGAAGCTCTCTAGTATAGATATAAAAATCACATATTTATATAGTACTAGCGACTTGCCCGTCAAAAAATGACGGCAATGTGATGTATATGTTTGTCAAGTTGTTTAGTTATTAACATATATTTTTGACCCTTGTAAGTATTTTAATATGAACGTGTATTTTTGTAAAATGTTGATGTAATGGTTTTTTAAAATGTAATTAGTATCTGAAGAATTGTTAACTTTAATATACATTGAATGAATAGGAAAGCAAAAAGTAAAAACCCTTCTTTAAACGTCGCAAATTTTAACATGAAGTTTAAACTATATGTAAGCAATAACCATCAAAGTATATATTTTTAAACTTGAACTTTATTTTTTATGTAAGTTTAGAAGTTAACAAAACATTGGTATAATTTTGAACATTATAAACAGGAACATAGTGAATACATTTTGTAACCTAATTTTTTATTAAAAGTATTAACATTTGAATGTAAAAACAATTGACATTTAAATTAATCAGTATTAAAATTCAATTTCTATCACAATAATTGTTAACTTGAATATACATTGAATGTAGAGGAAGGCATACAGTAAAACTCTTCTTAAAACGTACGTAATTAAAGTAATTTATTACTGAGCACATAAACTGGCGATAAACATTAATGTAGGTAGTAATCTTAAGATAACAGACAATATTTACATTGTGACTTAAAAGGTGCTTGACCTGTTAACATCCACTTTGTAATCTGTTGAATGAAATAACTTGAAAATATATTTTTTAAACTTGTAACATTAGAAACATTAACATAGTGACTTAACATTTTAACATAATTTTTACTAACAATGCAAGGCAAGTATTTTGTGAGGCAAATCATTCATAAACATGACTTCCATTAATTATGACTGAATTAAACAACCAATTGTTATGTATTTTGCAATGCTTTAAAAAAATCTTGGCATCGTTAATTTGTATCCTTCAAAGTTATAGTACTTCATAGTAGACAATGTTTTTAGTAAAAATACGTCCATCTTCTAATAAATCACCTTGACTTTCATTGTTTTCAATGTAAACTTTAATAGCCTGTGGATTTTTGCACCGTGACAACGCAACGTACAATTGACCATGTGCAAAAACTGGTTCTTCCAAGAAAATACCCACAGATTTGAAAGTTTGACCTTGTGATTTATTAATGGTCATGGCAAATGCCATAATAATGGGAAATTGTCTTCTTTGAAGTATAAAAGGGAGACTACTTTCACTTGGTGCTAAATCTATTCTTGGTATGAAAACTCTCTCTCCTTTATGGGTCCCAGTTAAAATTTCAGCATCTATAAAATGGTCCTTTAATTGTTGAACAATTAATCTTGTGCCATTGCATAGGCCTTTTTTGGGGTTCATATTTCGCAGTAACATGATAATTGCACCTTTCTTTAGCTGCAAAATATGTGGTGGCATTCCAGAAGGAGTTAAAGAGTTTATGAATTCAGTTGAAAAGTTAGCCTGACTTTCATTGTCATCAGCAAGTACAGAATCAGCACTGTGATAATTTCTTTGTGGTGCATAAATTGTTTTTAAGATTTCATTATTGAGGATTAATGCATCTTTATTTTTACACGTCAGTATGACTTGGTTGGCAAGCTCGGAATATTCTTCGTTATTTATGCTCCCTTCAAATATAGCCGATATAATATCTTGTTGACAAATCATATGAGGTGGGATCTCTACAGTGTCATCAGGTAAATGTAGTATTTTTTCTGTTCTGCCTTCTCCAATTTTAATAAGCCAATCATTGAAATCAGTTTGGCCTTCTGATCTCATATTTTGTTGCAGTTGAAGATGGGTAAAATGTTTCCATACTATACTTGACTTTATACATGTTTCGATAATGTCAGTTCGATTTCCATGTACAACGACAGGTAATGTTTGTCTGAAATCGCCACCCAACAACATTACCTTTCCACCAAATGGAAAAGTATTCTCCATGACTTCACGAAGCAAACGGTCAATACATTGGAGGGCATAGCATGACATCATTGTGGCCTCATCTATTATAATTAATTTACATTTCTTCAATTTCTTTGCTTGTAAGGATGTCATGCGAATATCTGACACAGAATTTTCTAAAATAGGCACTGGCAGTTTAAATCCACTATGAACAGTTCTTCCACCTTCTAATAAAAGTGCAGCAATTCCAGTAGTGGCAAACGCCATTGCTATTTTTCCTTGGGCTCGTACTGAACTCATTAATAAATTGTACAAATATGTTTTTCCTGATCCGCCAGGTCCATCAAGATAGAAATAACGCTCTGTCACCATGTCATCATCTATAGCATTTTTAATGGCATGAAATGCTTGCAATTGTAGTGTATTTAAAGTTGCAAGTCTTTCTTCTGTTCTTTCTGCTTGTAGTTGAATGTCATAGTCTTCAAAGTTAATGTCATCTATAAGACCTGGATCAGGCAAATTAAAACTTGCACAACTTAATCCATGAGTTAAAAAGACTTCTTGGATTTCCATTAACGCTTTTAAGTGTGCAATGGGTTCATTGTATCGTCGCATAAAGTCTTCAGCCATATTACTTTTAAAAGTCTCCCACAAAGCTAATGCATTTGGAGCATTTGAGAAGATACAAATAAAAGCAAATTGTTCTCTCATCTGTCGTGGCATTTGACATTGTGCTGCTTCTTCTAAACATCTTTCCCACTCTGTATCATCAGCGAGTAAGTTTCTATGTCTTGCAGCTAAATGGAAGGATTCATATACAATGTCATTAACAGTTCTTAATTGTTCAAAACTTTGTGCTCCTGGAACATTTAAAAGTAATATCCGTAAGCAAAAACGTTCAACATCTCTTGGACTGACTGTGTAAATTCGTGGAATTATTTTATTGCCTCTGGTTTTTCTTGGTCTCCATAATCCATTCACAAAAACATAGTGATATGGAATTTCAATATATAAGTATTGTGTTGCTTCAGCATCAGTGGAATTTAATGCAAACCATGCAGTTAGTGTAGTGTGACGATCTTCACTTTGGGCCAATGCATTCATTTCATTTTCAGCATGGAAATAGACTAAATGTCGTTGTGGCAAATGTACTGCTAACCTATATACTGCATGTGATCTATCATGCATTTCAAATTTTAAAAGCCGCCACATAGCTTC
This sequence comes from Discoglossus pictus, assembly GCA_027410445.1. Classification (NCBI taxonomy): domain Eukaryota; kingdom Metazoa; phylum Chordata; class Amphibia; order Anura; family Alytidae; genus Discoglossus; species Discoglossus pictus. The sequence goes on along the minus strand of CM050173.1, from coordinate 88,437,961 downwards.
TGGCGCACTGACATAGCGAGCATCTACATGAGATGCAAGTTCATCATGTACTAACTCACTACTTTCAGGGTTGTCTGCACTTTTGACGACTACAGTAGCTGCATCGTAACCTTTGTAAATATATTTGTAGACATATTTAATGGATTTGATGGAAGTGCAGGCTTCTACGTTGATGTGGGCGTTGTACTTCATGAGTAAATGTGGATTGTAAGGTACTACATATCTATTGTCCACTTTTTTTCCACGAATAATGGCACTATCTCCTTCTCTTCTTTTATAAAGTGGATATCCATCACAATTGGCATAGGTTTTGTCTCTATAATCTTTTGGAAATTCTTTGGAACATTTATTATTTTCCATACATGGTGATTGTGGATTAAGGTCACCACAGGGTCCATGAATCATGCGATGAGTAACAATCTCATATAGTCTACCATATAGTTCTGGATCTGGTAGTTCAGCAACAATGACTGCATCCACTTTGTCTGAAGTATCTAATTTATCTTTTTCTTGAAGTATTATTAGAAGATGTGCATGTGGAAGGCCTCTTTTTTGAAATTCAATGGTATATACATAAGCAAGACATTTGCCAAATAACTGATTTATAGTGAAGTCACGTATTAATTCATTTAATTTAATCTTAAAAACTCTGGCTACTAAATCTGGTCGATCTGAAGCAGTTTGTCCAAGAAGTAGATTTAGTGTAATTTCTGGCCATTGTGGATTACATGTAAATGTCACAAATAGATCGGGTTTGCCAAATTTTGTCACAATAGCCATAGCATCATTGTATCTTTCTCTCATATTCCGAGGAGATCCTTGAAAGGAAGATGGTAAAATGATGGCTTTGCCAGCTGTCATGTCTCTGCTTGTAGCCACGTCAGCAACATAGTCCATGAGTCCAGAATATTGTTCTACACGGAGTTTATCTTGTTGATATTTGATCAAGTTTAAATTATTTGCCTCAACTTGCAAATATGAATCAATAATCCATTGTTGTGTTAGTTTCCCACCACATAAAATTGGATTAAATACATTGCGAATGGCAATTTGAGCTACTTTAAATTCAAGCATAGAAACATTATTTCAGATTCTGGCTTTAGCATTTGGGTAACTGGGAAGAGTTAATTTTGGTTGCCAACCTGCTTCTCCGTGTGGGAAAAAGATGGGATATGTCATTGGATCTAAATTTGGACTTAAGATACTCATATTAATAAACGGTTGGTCCTCATTTCTAGGATATATTCGAATGTCTCTTTGAAATGGTGGTTCTCCTTCATCATTCTGAAACACCATTGCAACCTCATTTGTTGTTGGCAAGTTATAACGACGTTTATCAGTATGTCTGTCTCTTTTAAGCACCATATTAACCTTCGGCATTGGTAATTGATGTGTTTGTGAATGAAGTAGTTGTTCATTTTCTACTTCTGCCAATTTTTTATAAGCTTTACTGTAGGGATTGTTGTCCATAATGTTATTTAGCTCTATGAAAACAGTGGGTAAGCATTTTTTATTTTCTTCCATCTGCATACGTTGGTCAACAGCTTCCATTGTATCTAGGACATATAGTTGAGCGAATTTTATTTTATTTCCTTCCTCTGGATGTAAATGGGAAGTGCGATGATAAATTTGTCCTTGGACTTTAAAACAGTAAGGACCATGTCCGGGTACATTAGCAGCTAATGTTGCCCCCATGGATGCAAAGGATATGGCACTATTGTAGGATCTTATGTTTGTCTTAAAATGTTTGTAGTTTGGAAAAGTAGGTTCAGTCATAATATTTTGTAAATAAATTGGAAATTCTTTCCTTTCTGGAAGTTTGAACTTGCCTTTTTGACAACAACTAATAAATTGTCCATCTCTGGGTCTCTCCTGTTTAAAATAATAAGCCTCACAAAACTGACATTGAGTAGTCATGTCCCCACAACTATGAACCTCTACTGCTAAAGACTTGAGTAGAGGACAATTTGCAAAGCATATAGGATTTTGACTTTCATATTCATCAGGTGAAATGTCATATAATGTTTCAACAACAGGTTCTAAATGTTTTGTTTTTTTCGTTGCTTTTCTTGGTATATGTTGCATTGTTTGAGGTAAAATGTCATGTAATGTTTCATGAAACGGTTCTAAATGCTTTGTTTTCTTTGTTGCTTTTTTTGGTATCTCTTGTATTTTTTCTGGTAAAATGTCATCTGATGTTTGAGCAACAGGTTGTAAATGCTTTATTTTCTTTGTTGTTTTTTTTGACATATCTTTAATTTCTGCAAGTGACAGTCTTTTGCTTGCAATTCTTTTGCGTTCTTTTTCTCGTCGAATTTCCTTCTTCTCCGGTGTCTGCTGGCTGTCTGCTCTCTGTCGTCGTTCTCTAGCTTGGCGTCTTTTCTTTTCTTGTTTACTCTCGTTATCAGCCATGTTAATCTGTAAAAATAAAATAATGTACCATTAGTTTATTTTGAGATGTTAAGTTGTTTTTCATGACAAATAGTTATCAATAGTGTGTTAACATTTTATACTTAATCAATTTCAATGCGGTCAATTGAATAAAAGTCTAAATAAGGCCATCCGATAATTATTTAAAGAAATTTTTATTTATTAAACATGTATCCAAAAGCAAGTGTTTCAGTAACTAAAAAGGTATTTTCAAAAAGATGTTATGTCCTTATTTACAGCACTATTCAATTTGTCAAATGGCAATTAAATTAGGGTTTAGGACTGGAATGTTACAATGACAAATTGTATAGATTCAGTGTTTTTAGACTTTTTTGGACTATGCCAATTTATTTTTTAAGTTTACATTGAAGTTTGTATTTATTGTTAAAGATTATTGGCCCTAAAAGACAAATAAGAGATAGATGATAGATATTACTTTTTATACTGTACCTTGGTTGAAGTTTGATTTCAAGCAAAATTCTTTGTTGGTCCTGTGTTGAAAGCCTTCGTCCGATGGTCTGGTCCTGTGTTGAAAGTCCTCGTCCGATGGTGTAGTCCTCTGTTGAAAGTCCTCGTCCTCTGGTGTGGTCCTCAGTTCCAACTCCTGTTCCGATGTTCTTGACGCAGTATCTGTTATAAAATAAAAATGAAAATGTTATGTTATTTGAATGTCTTTGTATGAATGAAAAAATGGCATTATTTCTGTGTTTTTCTACAATCCTTTTTGGTGCGCCACAATTTTGGTATGCTTCTGTAGGCTATTTTCTAAGGCTTATAGGTGGTTAAACATTAAAGAAGAATATTAATTAATTTTTCTCTTTTTTTACTTGTTATACTGTACCTTGGTTGAAGTTTGATTTGAAGCAGAATCTTTGTTGGTCCTGTGTTGAAAGCCTTCGTCTGATGGTCTGGTCCTGTGTTGAAAGTCCTCGTCCAATCGTCTGGTCCTCTGTTGAAAGTCCTCGTCCGATGGTGTAGTCCTCTGTTGAAAGTCCTCGTCCAATGGTCTGGTCCTCTGTTGAAAGTCCTCGTCCGCTGGTGTGGTCCTCAGTTGAAACTCCTGGTCCGATGTTCTTGACGCAGTATCTGATATAAAATAAAAATGAAAATGTAATATTATTTTAATGTATTTGTATGAACTAAAAAATGACATTATTTCTTTGTTTTTCTACAATCCCGTTTGGTGTCCACCACTTTTGGTATGCTTATTTAGGCCTTTTTCTAAGGCTTATAGATTGTTAAACATAAAATAAGTATCTAAATGTACTTTGGTATGTGTTTGTGTGAGTTTTCATACAATCCTGTTTGGTGCGCACCACTGTTGGTATGCTTATTTAGGCTTCTTTCTAAGGCTTATAGGTTGTTAAACATAAAATAAGAATGTAAATGTAGTTTGCTATGTGTTTGTGTGAGTTTTCATACAATCCTGTTTGATGCGCACCGCTGATGGTATGCTTATTAATGTTGTTTTGTAATGCTAATAGGTTGTTAAACATAAAATAAGAATCTAAATGTAGTTTGCTATGTGTTTGTGTGAGTTTTCATACAATCCTATTTGATGCGCACCGCTGATGGTATGCTTATTTAGGCTTCTTTCTAAGGCTTATAGGTTGTTAAACATAAAATAAGAATGTAAATGTAGTTTGCTATGTGTTTGTGTGAGTTTTCATACAATCCTGTTTGATGCGCACCGCTGATGGTATGCTTATTAATGTTGTTTTGTAATGCTAATAGGTTGTTAAACATAAAATAAGAATCTAAATGTAGTTTGCTATGTGTTTGTGTGAGTTTTCATACAATCCTGTTTGGTGCGCACCACTGTTGGTATGCTTATTTAGGCTTCTTTCTAAGGCGTATAGGTTGTTAAACATTAAATAAGAATCTAAATGTAGTTTGCTATGTGTTTGTGTGAGTTTTCATACAATCCTGTTTGATGCGCACCCCTGTTGGTATGCTTATTAATGTAGTTTTGTAATGCTAATAGGTTGTGAAACATAAAATAAGAATCTAAATGTAGTTTGCTATGTGTTTGTGTGAGTTTTCATACAATCCTGTTTGGTGGGCACCAATGTTGGTATGCTTATTTAGGCTTCTTTCTAAGGCTTATAGGTTGTTAAACATTAAATAAGCATCTAAATGTAGTTTGCTATGTGTTTGTGTGAGTTTTCATACAATCCTGTTTGATGCGCACCACTGTTGGTATGCTTAATAATGTAGTTTTGTAATGCTAATAGGTTGTTAAACATAAAATAAGAATGTAAATGTAGTTTGTTATGTGTTTGTGTGAGTTTTCATACAATCCTGTTTGGTGGGCACCAATGTTGGTATGCTTATTTAGGCTTCTTTCTAAGGCTTATAGGTTGTTAAACATTAAAATAAGAATTTAAATGTAGTTTGCTATGTGTTTGTGTGAGTTTTCGTACAATCCTGTTTGATGGACACCACTTTTGTTATACTTATGTAGTGTTTTTTCTAATGGTTATAGGTTGTTAAACAAAAAGAATATAAATTTAGTTTGCTATGTGTTTGTTACAATCCTGTTTTGTGTGTACCAGTTTGTGTGTACCATATGTTGCATACTTTGGCCCTCATTCAATTGCAGTTTGGCCAATTTAATAGGGTTCTAAATGTGCTTATTTGGAGCCCTATTGAATTGTCCAAAATATCAATTGAATGAGGGCCTTTGTTTGCTGGATTTGTTATATTGTGAGGGCCTCATTGAATTTTGTTTTTCAATAGGGCTCTATATAAGCACAGAGCATATTTTTGAACAGACGTTTTTAGTTAAATTGAGCCAAATGTGCTTATATAGAGCCCTATTGAATGGATGCTCCCACCACCGCAAATGCGGACCCTCGCTTCGCGAGGATCCGCATTTGCGGGGACGTTGTTGGGTTTTTGTTGGCTGGGCTTCGCGAGGGACGCAGTTTCTTGCGGGCTCGCTACGCGAGCCCGCAAGCGTGAGCAACGACTTGGGTTTTTGTTGGCTGGGCGGTTGGGTTTATTCTGTTAAAAAAGTCGTGTGTGTGTATGTGTGTGTTAACACAGCCGACGTTGAGCCTCCACAACCGCAAATGCGGGCCCTCGCTTCGCGAGGACCCGCATTTGCGGCGAACTGCGTCCCTCGCTTCGCGAGGGACGCAGTTCTTGCGGGCTCGCTACGCGAGCCCGCAAGCGTGAGCAACGACTCGTACGCTCACAACTATATATGTGATGTACCTAACCAAAAACATTAGCAACTATGCAAAAATGATCTTTGTTTGTGGATGAGGGACTACATGTCTGTGTCATCCACACTTAATGCTGGCTTGAAGTCCAATAGAGTATGTTATGAAAATTCTAATATTTATTCAAAAGTAGAAGCAGGTCTGTTCACTCAATGGTTGATTGTGATAAGCTTTGAATGTTTGATATCTTCCATCTCTTCTGCACATCACTCAGCCCTGCTTTGTACCAACCTACTTTTCCTTGAATAGGAAGCATTATTGTCATGCCAACTTCCATGTACTTGCTGTGTCTGTTAAAACAAAGATTTTCTCTGACAATGCTCTTATGCTCATGAATTACACAACTGTTAATTTTGTTCATTGTTTTCCTAAACTTCAGTAGTCCTTTAAAGTGGAAGAATATAGTGAATGTAGGTTTTAGAATAAGCAATCTCCTGATTGAAAAGCTCATGTTTTCTTAGGTTTCTGAAATAAGCAAAATCCGCCCAAAAAACTGTATTAACTATACATTTCTTTTCAATCATAATAAAGTGTGGTCTTTTCTTATTAAAATACTACATTTCTCCAGTACTGTGATGTGAAGATAGGTCATTGTTTATTTTTTATCCAATTATAAGATTGCAAACATCCGGGACATAGGTTAGATTCTCTGTGTTTCAAACTATCTTTACAGGAAAGGAAATATCTATCTGAAATTGGCAATGAGAGGTTGGTGTCTTCAACCAGTTCCATCACCTGGCAAAAGAGAAGCAGGAGAGGGAGAGAAACATCCCAGTGTAAACTGTGTTCTGATGCTGATTTTCATTTCTTGGCTGTATTGGCAACATTGCTTTATAACCATCTGGCATTGACAACATACTCATGTACAGTAGAGACATTAACTTAAATTGAAATAAATACTGAGAGTAAACAAGAAATACTCAAATAATGTCCAAGAGCCAAATGCAACTGATCATGAGAATGTAGTAAGAGCTTTTAGATGGGCAATGGAAAAAAAGTGCGCACTTTCTACACATTGTATGACTCTTAGGGGACAGTAAGTCCCCCCCCCCCCCCCCCCCCCCCCAATGACGTTGATGAGTCAGGGATTTAAGCTTTCTGATACAGAGGAGTGCCGTTCTCCAATCCTTGTTTCAGGGTTCTAATTTGTGTTTTGGACAGTATGGTCATCTAGACTATAATCAAGTTGTATTATTATATTATTAGGGAAGACTAATAGTGGGGGGTATGTCATTAGGGCAGCCTTCCAGGTAGGAGGAACCCTTTGAGGTTCCTAGTGAGTCAGCGGATATTTAATATGTTTATTCCTTTTTTCTAGCATCCAGATGAGGCACTCCATAGTTCATACTTGATTTTATGTTTGGAATAGTGTGCTTTAACTATTTTTAATAAACAAATAAAGTTAACTTTTATTTCCTTTTTTTGTGTTATTAATTGGATCAGGTTTTAGGCACTAAGGAATTACATATTTATTTCTTCTTGTTTATATTTTCACATACCACTATCTCAATTGTATTAATTTTGCTGGTACTGTATATGCCTATACAAATGTTAACTACCTGTTAATAGCACATCTCATTTAAGGCTAACATAAATCAATTGGATATATAAATAGGCAAACGTGTGGCAGTTCATTATGCATGTAAATATATTAGATATAATCCTTTACTGATGTTTTAGAATGTAAGCTCTCAGGAACAGTGACCTATAATTCAGTATCAACATGTTTTAACTGTATTGTTATGTTTCATATATTTAACATTTTCAGTGTATTTACCTTTTCTATACAATGCTGTGTAAATTCTTATATCCTTATAAATAATTAAAAAAATTATAATAATAATAATACAGATTGCATGTGAATGTGGAAGTTTCTTGTTGTTGATTTTCTGATACAAAATTAATTACGTGGAAGTTGTTGAGTTACAACCAAAACTGGGAGACTCCTCCATCAACGTAATATCTGCAATGTTCTGTTCTTTATGATTTGGTCCCTGATGGCCTTTGTTCTTTCTTCAGATTAAAGTACTTTTTATGATGACTAATGTGCTTAATAGTTAATAAAAGGAAACAAGCTGCGAAAACCTAAAGTATGAAATAATGTGCTAGTAATCTCCAAATCCCTTTATATCTCCAAATCCCTTTATATTGCTCTGGTTTTATGCACATTAAAGCACTTTTTACATGCTTATTTGACTGCTTAACAGAGAAGGCAAGAAAAAGTAGACAGAGGATTCCAATTATAAGCTCCCCAGAGGTGGGTGTTATAAACTCATTGGGAAATGATCATGATTTGAGAGTTTTCATATTAGAAGGCTGAAACCTCTGGGTTGAAGAAGTTTTTACTCTGGAATTAACAGACTTCTGTGTTCAGTTTATTTTTTTATGTATGGTATTTAGACTAAGTAAACTTCATAATAGGAAAATAAAATAAATAATTTAAATAAACTCAAACTTTAGATTTTAATTGTATTTTAACATGAAAGTCAAGAGATCGCTTTTTGAAAATTGGGGATATCAAAGTATTCTTACATGCCAAAGTGTATGATAAAAGACAAAAATGGTAGGGACTTGACATAAGCAGATTAGAAAAAGAAGAAGGTTGTATATTGTCACTCTATTTATTCATCTTATAAGCAGAGTACATCATGTGTAAGGCCAGGCTGGACGAATCAAAAGCCGAAATCAATATTGCTGGAATAAATATCAACAACCATAGATATAACGAAGATACTACTCTGATGTCTGAAAGTGAGGAGGAACTAAAGGACCTATTGATGAGGGTAAAAGAAGAGAGTACAAAAGCTGGCCTGTTGCTCAATGTTAAAAAATGAAGATCGTGGCAAACGGCAATCTCAGTTGCTGGCAAATAGCTGGGGAAGAAGTGGAGGAGGTGACAGATTTTATTTTCCTGGGTTCCAAGATATCTGCAGACTGTGACTGCAACAATTAAATTGGTAAACATTTACTTCTGGAGAGGAAAGATACGGCAAGTCTGGAAAATATATTTAAAAGTAAAGATATTACACTATCAACAAAGATCCACATAGTTAGAACTATGATATTACAGTAGTAATGTAAACATGTGAGAGCTGGACCATAAAGAAGGATGAGTGTTTAAGAATGTACGCACTTGAATTGTGGAGCTGTAGAAAAAAGCTAAGAATCCCTTGGAGACGACCCTATCAATCAATCAATACTACAGGAAATTAACACAAAGTAGAATGTTTGATTATGAGGCTAGAGCTCAAGTATGTTGGTGAAATAATGACAAGGATATCCAAGAGTAGACTCTGATGCTGGGAAAGATGGACGAAACGTGAAGTAGGCAGAGATGAATAGATTGGATTATTGAAGCTATAAACATGAACTTGAAGGGTCTCAGAGGAGCAGTGGCACTCAGATGTGCATGGCAGCACTTTTATTATTATTCTTTACTAGCGACTTGCCCGTCAAAAAATGACGGCAATGAGATGTGTATGTTTGTAAAGTTGTTTAGTTATTAATATACATATTTGACACTTGTAATGTTTTAGTTATGATGACATAAGTACTATTGTGATATTAAACATTTTTATTTTTGTAAAATGTTCTTTTGTTCAACAGTAACTGTTAAAGCATTTTGTAGTAAAAGTATTAACATTTGCATGTAAGAACAATTGAACTTTAAATTAATCAGTATTGTAAACTTGAGGCAATGGTTGTTTAACATGCAAATTCTATCTCAAGAATTGTTAACTTAAATATACATTGAATCCAGAGGAAGGCAAACAGTAAAAACCCTCCTTGAAAAGTATCCAATTGTATCAGAGAGGGGAAAAAAATAATTCCTTCCTGACCCCATTAACTGGTGATCGGATTACTCCCTGGATTAATGTTTAACATAAAAGACAGCATTCACATTGTGCCTTAAAACGTGGTTGTGCTCCTAACATGCACTTTGTAATATGTCTAAGTAAGGAACTTGAAAGTATATTTTTTTAAACTTGAACTTTCTTATCTGTCTAAGTAAGGAACTTGAAAATATTTTTTTCAAACTTATAACATTAGAAACAGTAACATAGTGAATTAACATTTGAACCGAATTAGTCAAAATAATGCAAGGCAAGTGTTTTGTGAGGCTAATCATGCATAAACAGTACTTCCATTAATTATGACTGAATTGTTTATTGATTTCAATTTTTCAATGGCTGACCTTTGTTTGTTGCTGTAGTAATTGTTTTAAATCACACGTATAGTTTTGTCTGTGGAAAAGTGTTTTTCTAAAAAGAGAACGCAAGAACTTAAACTTTTTGCACGCTGTGTAAGCACTGTTCTGTATATTTTTGACTATTAAATATAGTTTAACAGGCAAATATTTTATTTTTGTAAATGTAATTTATGTTGCATAATAATGGCCTTTAGAAGGAAACAGACATTTATGTGTATCTGTTGTGCAAATTTGGTGGTTAGATTGATGTTTTTTATATTTTTGCATTTGCTTTTAAATTGGTTTTGCATGGCTTTTGTTTGTTTACTGAAAAATTGGAGTACTTCATAGTAGACAATGTTTTTAGTAAAAATATGTCCATCTTCTAATAAATCACCTTGACTTTCATTCTTTTCAATGTAAACTTTAATAGCCTGTGGATTTTTGCACCGTGTTAAGGCAACGTACAATTGGCCATGTGCAAATACTGGTTGTTCTAAGAAAATACCCACAGATTTGAAAGTTTGTCCTTGTGATTTATTAATGGTCATGGCAAATGCCATAATGATGGGAAATTGTCTTCTTTGAAGTATAAAAGGAGACTACTTTCACTTGGTGCTAAATCTATTCTTGGTGTGAAAACTCTCTCTCCTTTATGGGTACCACTTAAAATTTCAGCATCTATGAAATGGTCCTTTAATTGTTAAACAATTAATCTTGTACCATTGCAGAGGCCTTTTTGGGGTTCATATTTCACAGTAACATGACAATTGCACCTTTCTTTAGCTGCAAAATATGTGGTGGCTAGTGATGTACCGAACATTTAGCTGGAGAACTATTCGCAGCGATTTTCGCACGTTCGAACACATGCGCTTTTCGGTTCGCCCCCTATACTTTGTCATTGAGGAAACTTTAAACAACATTTATTTTATTTTATATTTTTTTTGTGTGTAATCTATGCCTGCCTGCCAGCGTGTGTGTGTGACAGGCTAACACCTAACAGCTTATATTGTGCTTATTTTCACTACTCATACCTGGTGGTGTAACATACATTAAAAACAACCATTTGTTTCCTGTAATCTAATATCAGTTGCCTGCCTGTGTCAGGCTCACAGCTTATATTGTGCTCAGTGACATAAAACAACACTTTTTTGACTGTAATAGATTGAATAGCAATTGCCTGCCGACAGGCGTGTGTGTGAAGCCTATTGAATCTACTCTGCCAACTTTTGCCAGTGCACAGTGACACTCATATCTGTTGGCACCTTAAATTGCACGCACAGTGCCCCAAATTTGAAGTGGGAGGACCGACCAAGCATCTTTTTCCATCTCCCGCTTCCAAAAATCCATGCCATATACACGTCCCCTGATAGTGGACGTAACAGGGATTAAACACATAGGAATAGTACTACTTAACAGTACACACCTTATAATAACGCAGACAGAGGCAACGCGTATAATCTTCCATGCTGGGCAGTGGAAGCCCCCAGACTCTGACCTGTGTATAATCTTCCATGCTGGGCAGTGGAAGCCCCCAGACTCTGACCTGTGTATAATCTTCCATGCTGAGAAGTGGAAGCCCCCAGACTCTGACCTGTGTATAATCTTCCATGCTGGGCAGTGGAAGCCCCCAGACTCTGACCTGTGTATAATCTTCCATGCTGGGCAGTGGAAGCCCCCAGACTCTGACCTGTGTATATTTTCCATGCTGGGCAGTGGAAGCCCCCAGACTCTGGGAGTCTAAAGAAGAGGAGACAGAGGAGGAAGGTGGCTTTGAGGAGGTGGAAGACCAAACACAGCAGGCGTCCCAGGGGGCTTGTTGTCACCTTTCGGGGACCCTTGGCGGCTGGGTGGAGGAAGAGACCTTCAATGACATCAGTGATGACAAGGAACGGGACATGGCTAGCTTGGTATCCAACCTTGTGCAAATGGGGAGTTTGCGGTTGTGCAAAGGGACTGTTTGCGGTTGTTTGCAGTGCATTAAACGTGGAGATTGGTCTGTTACTGTGAAGCGGGAGTAACCCTTACACTACCTGATCGATACAACACCATACCTGATGTATTAAAGCATGTTATTCCAAACAATTTAGGAATGTTAGGTGATTTATGCCCTTTATGGCTTAAAACCAGACTCTGCATCAACTATGTAATTTTCCGTGGGAGTTTTGCCATGGATCCCCCTCCGGCATGCCACAGTCCAGTTGTTAGTCCCCTTGAAACAACTTTCCCATCACTATTGTGGCCAGAAAGAGTCCCTGTGGGTTCTGAAATTCGCCTGCCCATTGAAGTCTATGGCGGTTTGCCGGGATCGCACGTTCGCAAACATTTGATGTAAGTTCGGGTCCGCTGTTCGCGAACCGAAAATTTGATGTTCGCGACATTACTAGTGGTGGCATTCCAGAAGGAGTTAGTGAGTTTATGAATTCAGTGGAAAAAGTTTTCCTGACTTTCTTTGTCATCAGCAAGTACAGAATCAGCACTGTGATAATTTCTATGGGGTGCATTAATTTTTTTAAATATTTCATTATTGAGGATTAATGCATCCTTATTTTTACAGGTTAGGATGACTTGGTTGGCAAGCTCTGAATATTCCTGGTTATTTATGCTACCTTCAAATATAGCCGATATAAGATCTTGGTGACAAATCATATGAGGTGGGATGTGCACAGTGTCGTCCGGTAAATTTGCTATTTTTTCTGTCCTGCCTTCTCCAATTTTAATAAGCCAATCATTGAAATCACTTTGGCCTTCTGATCTCATATTTTGTTGCAGTTGAAGATGGGTAAAATGTTTCCATAATGTGCTTGACTTTATACAGGTTTCAATAATGTCAGTTCGATTTCCATGTACAACGACAGGTAATGTTTGTCTAAAATCGACACCTAACAACATTACCTTCGCACCAAATGGAAAAGTATTACCCATGACTTCACGAAGCAAACGGTCAATACATTGGAGGGCATAGCATCACATCATTGTGGCCTCATCTATTATAATTAATTTACTTTTTTTCAGTTTTTTGGCTTGTAATGATGTCATGCGAATATCTGACACAGAGGTTTCTAAAACAGGCACTGGCAGTTTAAAGCCACTATGTACAGTTCTTTAACCTTCTAAAAAAAGTGCAGCAATTCCAGTAGTGGCAAACGGCAGTGCTATTTGACCTTGTGCTCGTACAAAACTCATTAATAAATTATATAGATATGTTTTTCCTGATCCGCCAGGTCCATCAAGATAGAAATAACGCTCTTTGACCATGTCATCATCTAGTGCATTTTTAATGGCATTAAATGCTTGCAATTGTAACGTATTTAAAGTTGCAAGTCTTTCTTCTGTTCTTTGTACTTGTAGTTGAATGTCATGGTCTTCAAAGTTTATGTCATCTATAAGACCTGGATCAGGCAAATTAAAACTTGCATTACTTAATCCATGAGTTAAAAATACTTCTTGGATTTCCATTAACGCTTTTAAGTGTGCAATCGGCTCATTGTATCATTGCATAAAGTCTTCAGTCATATTACTTTTAAATATGTCCCACAAAGCTAATGCATTTGGAGCATTTGAGAAGATACAAATAAATGCAAATTGTTCCCTCATCTGCAGTGGCATTTGACATGGTGCTGCTTCTTTTAGACATCTTTCCCATTCTGTATCATCAGCTAGTAAGTTTCTATGTCTTGCAGCTAAATGGAAGGATTCATATACTATGTCATTAACAGTTCTTAAGTGTTCAAAACTCTGTGCTCCAGGAACATTTAAAAGTAATAGTCGTAAGCAGAAACGTTCAAGATCTCTTGGACTGACTGTGTAAATTCTTGGGATTATTTTCTAGGTCTCCATAATCCATTCACAAAAACATAGGGATATGGAATTTCAATGTATAAGAATTGTGTTGCTTCTGAATTTGTAGAATTTAATTCAAACCATGCAGTTACTTTAATTTCCAGCATGGAAATACACTAAATGTCTTTGTGGCAAATGTACTGCTAATCTATATACTGCATGTGATCTATCATGCATTTCAAATTTTAAAAGGCGACACATAGCTTCTGGTGCACTTACATAGAGAGCATCTACATGAGATGCAAGTTCATCATGTACTAACTCAGTGCTTTCGGGGTTGTCTGCACTTTTGACGACTACAGTAGCTGCATCATAGCCTTTGTAAATATATTTGTTCACATATTTAATGGATTTGATGGAAGTGCAGGCTTCTACATTAATGTGTGCATTATACTTCATGAGTAAATGTGAATTGTAGGGTACTACATATCTATTGTCAACTTTTTTCCCACAAATAATGGGACTATCTCCTTCTCTTCTTTTATAAAGTGGATAGCCATTACAAGTGGCATACGTTTTGTCTCTATAATCTTTTGGAAAATCTTTGGAACATTTATTATTTCCATACATGGCGATTGTGGATTAAGCTCACCACAGGGTCCATGAATCATGCGATGAGTAACAATTTCATATAGTCTACCATAAAGTTCTGGATCTGGTAATGCAGCAACAATGACTGAATCCACTTTATCACCAGTATCTAATTTATATTTTTCTTGAAGTATTATGAGAAGATGTACATGTGGAAGGCCTCTTTTTTTAAATTCAATGGTATATTCATAAGCAAGACATTTGCCAAACAAGTGACTTATAGTGATGTCACGTATTAATTCATTTATTTTAATTTTAAAAACTCTGGCTACTAAATCTGGTCTATCGGAAGGACTTTGGGCAAAAAGTAAATTTTGTCTAATTTCTGGCCATTGGGGATTTGGTGACAATATCCATTTGGTGACAATATCCATAGCATCATTGTATCTTTCTCTCATATTTCGAGGAGATCCTTGAAAAGAAGATGGATAAAATGATGGCTTTGCCAGTTGTCATGTCTCTGCTTGTGGCCACCTCAGCAACATAGGCCATTAGTCCACAATATTGTTCTACACGTAGTTTATCTTGTTGATATTTTATAAAGTTTAAATTATTGGCCTCAACTTGCAAATATGAATCAATAATCCATTGTTGTGTTAGTTTCCCACCACATAAAATTGGATTAAATGTATTTTGAATGGCAATTTGAGCTACTTTAAACTTTAGCATAGAAACATTATTTCGGATTCTGGCTTTAGCATTTTGGTAACTGGGAATTGTTAATTTTGGTTGCCAACCTGCTTCTCTGTGTGGGAAAAAAATGGGATATGTCATTGGATCTAAATTTGGGCTTAAGATACTCATATTAATGAATGGTTGCTCCTCATTTCTGGAATATATTCTAATGTCTCTTTGAAATGGTGGTTCTCCTTCATCATTTTGAAACACCATTGCAACTTCATTTGATGTTGGCAAGTTATAATGAAGTTTATCAGTATGTCTATCTCTTTTAAGCACCATATTGACCTTTGGGATTGGTAATTGATGTGTTTCAGCATGAAGTTGTTGTTCATTTTCTACTTCTGCCAAATTTTTATAAGCTTTAGTGTAGGGGTTATTGGCCATAATGTTATCTAGCTCTATAAAAACACTGGGTAAGCATTTTTTATTTTCTTGCAGCTGCATACGTTGGTCAACAGATTTCATTCTATCTAGGACATATAGTTGAGCAAATTTTCTTTGCTCTCCTTCCTCTGGATGTAAATGTGAAATCCGATGGTAAATTTGGCCTTGGACTTTAAAACAGTAAGGACCATGTCCTGGTACATTAGCAGCTAATGTTGCCCCCATAGATGCAAAGGATATGGCACTATTGTAGGATCTTATGTTTGTCTTAAAATGTTTGTAGTTTGGAAAAGTAGGTTCAGTCATAATGTTTTGTAAATAGATTGGGAATTGTTTTCTTTCTGGAAGTTTGACCTTGACTTTTTGACAGCAACTAATAAATTTGCCATCTCTGGGTCTCTCCTGTTTAAAATGATAAGCCTCACAAAACTGACATTGAGTATTCATGTCCCCACAATTATGAACCTCTACTGCTAAAGACTTGAGTAAAGGACAATTTGCAAAGTATATATCAGTTTCATTTTAAAATTTATCAGTTGAAATGTCATGTGATGTTTCAGGAACAGGTTCTAAATGCTTTGTTTTTTTGGTGGCTTTTTTTGGTATATCTTTTATTTGTTGAGGTAAAATGTCATGTGATGTTTCAGGAAGAGGTTGTAAATGCTTTGTTTTTTTGGTGGCTTTTTTGGTATATCTTTTATTTGTTGAGGTAAAATGTCATCTGTTGTTTCAGGAACTGGTTCTAAATGCTTTGTTTTCTTAATAGCTTTTTTTGGTGTATCTTTAATTTTTGCAGGTGATAATCTTTTGTAATTCTTTTGCGTTCTTTTTCTCGTCGAATATCCTTCTGCTCTGGTGTCTGCTGGTTGGCCCATCTCTGTTGTCGTTCTCTAGCTTGACGTCTTATCTTTTCTTGTTTGCTATCGTTATCAGCCATGTTAATCTGTAAAATAAAATAATGTATAATTAGTTGAGTTTGAGATGTTAAGTTTGTTTTTTAAATTTTTTATTATCAACAGTTTGTTTCTATGTGATTGTAGTTTATTGTAGCGGTACTTTCTTTGTATTGTTAAATAAGTGTTTATTATTTTTTTGCTTTTACTTTCTGTCGTATGTTGTAATTTTTGCCTTACATGCATAGCACACTCAAGGTAATTTCAATATAGCTTCTTCTAGATGTAGTAGCTGTATAGTGTTTATTGAAATCGATATTTTGTTTGGTTTGGTAATTTCTTTTTTTGTTGTACTTTTGGCTTATAGGCATAGTAGAGGGCAGAAATTAGTCTTTGTAATTTGTCGTACAGGGGATTGTTGTAATAGTATTTTTATATTTTATTTAAAGGCTTATATGTTGGGGCTGTGAAAAGGTTTCTATTGTTGTTTTTTGGGTGTTTATACTATTTGTTGTAGTATTGTATTGTATGTGTGTGGTTAGGTTTTATGCTTAATATAGTACATTAGGACTGGTAATTGAGAATGAAAATGTTTATTTAGTCTGTGTTTTGACACTTTTGTGGACTATGCTGTTTTCTGTTGTTTTTTTTTTTTTGTTGTCTAGATTGAAGTTTGGGTTTACTGTTAAACATTGTTGTCCATAAAAGACAAATAAGAGGTAAATGACAAATGTGTCAGTAATATTTTGGTAAAGGTTATAGTTAGTGGGTGTTATTGTTGTGAGTGTTTTTTTTTCTGTTGAAATGGATGCATAGCAAACATGTTCATTTAGTTTTCTATTTTTTTACTTGTTATACTGTACCTTGGTTGAAGTGTGAATTCAAGCAGAATCTTTGTTGGTCCACTGTTGTAAGTCTTCGTCCGATGCTCTTCACGCGGTGTCTTTTGTAAAAGAAAAAGTAAAATGTTATTTTATTTTAATGTATTTGTAATGAATAGCATATTTCATTGTTTTGGTCTATTCTATCTGTTATGGTGAAATTTCCTGCTATGCTGTTTTTTGTGCAACCTTTTTACTGTTTTTACTATTTTGGCTATCCTGTTTTGTGTCCACCACTTTTGGTATGCTTATTTAGGCTTCTTTGTAAGGCTTATAGGTTCTTAAACAGTAAAGAAGAATATTAATTTACTTTTCTATCTGTTTCTGTGATTTTTGGTACAATCCTGTTTTGTGTCCACCATATTTTGCATACTTTATTTGCTTAATTAGTCTTATAAGTATTCAATGATGTTGGACAGTAAAAATTAATCTTAATTGCCTTTTCTATATCATGTTGTGCTTTTTATTTTTATCCTGCTAATGTTTCGGATGCAATCCTGTTTTGTGGCCACCTCTTTTTTTTTTCTTTGAAACTGTCTTTCTTTATGAGTTGTATAGGTGTTTGTGAAGTTTGTTGAAATGTGTTGTTTTGTTCTTTATTAAATTTGTATTCTTTTTTTTACTTAAAATTTTTATATTGGCGGCCATTAAACATATATCGTTCCTTTTTTTCCCAACTTTTTCTACTATACCTTGATTCAAGTGTTGTTCTTGTCCAAATGACAGAGGGTCCCCTCTTGCCAATCTTAATCCTCCACTCTTCTTGTAGTGTCTGTTTAAAAAATAAAGTTAAATGGTTAATTCTATGTTTCTTTTGTTTTTGATTTTGCAAAGCAGGGTGTTTTTCAGCATGTAATCTATTTTTCTATCTTACCTCTTCTTCTTTCTTTCTGTTCTTTAAAAGTAATTATCTTTGACAGTCCACGGTGCAAATTCTTGAGTGACGCTGTTGATGCAGAGTCTGTTTGAATAGTGAAAAAAGGGGTGTAACGGAACCCATCACTGTTTTACCCTGTTTTATGGTTATTTAATTATTATGGTTAAAATATGATCCTACTGTTATACTGTATGTATGTTGGTTTATGCTCTGCAGAATATTAGCCCAGACTATTACAGCTACTAGGCTAATAGATAATCCTATTCCAGAGACTCCTCATAAGATACAGAAGTCTATTGTATAACGTGTTTTCATTGTGAGACATAAGAACAAAGGGAAGGATGATCTAATCAATGTCTGGTTGTATCAAAGTAGCCAGGTAGCCTCAGGGAGGTGTGACCACACCTATTGTTCTCTCTATGTGTATTGTGTGGCCAACTATGGGGGATGTGTATTGCCTGTGGGAAGAGATATGTATACATATTTCTGCACAACAAAATAAAGTCAGTATTCTTTTGACTCCCAATTGAGTGTCGTCCAACATGGGAGGTTGGGGATGGTGAGACTGTAGTGCTTCTTGGATATTTTACCGTATACCAGCGGAGATATTGGATTCGTGTTCCAACTCCGTTACAAGGGGAAAGATTCAGCTTCAGGTTACATATGTAATAGTGTCATATTATTTTTTGCTATGGGTTGCAGTAAATTAATGTAATTTAAATATACTTGTTTAATTAGTTTGAGTTAACATTAGTTTGTTGTAGGGCCTATACACATATATGTGCGTGTCAGATGTCACTATACATGATACACATATATGTGCGTGTCACATGTCACTATAAATGAATCCCATTTTCATAGTTAAAGTTCATATTTTTTTTTGGTCTTGGTAGTAAAATGTAATATATTATAGCTTACCTCTCAGTTGTAATTTGCACAGTGTAAAGTAGGAAATTAGGAAATAATTATCTTCTCAAGTAACAGCAGCAGTTAACTATCCAGTCACTCCGTTCATCACCTGAGTAGAAATGTAGAATTTTCTGGAAAGTAGGCAGTATTTATAAACTTTGAGGTGCCTGAGACCGTGAGAAACGCAAACGCATGAGCTATTTGCGTTCCAGCGTACAATTTGCGTCCCATCCGCCATTTTATGCGTAGTAGTTGTCAAAATGGTGGTTAATATCAGTGTGGTACGTGCCGCATAGGATGTGTTACGTATCTCGTAAAGTTGACTGTAGCGTTGTTTCAGTTTTGCAAGTCACTGTAGTATTGTTGAGTCTGTAGCCTCATTTTCATTTTGTTCAGCGGCCATTTTTTCTCTAGCTTAGGTGAATTTCGGCACTTTAAACTCATTTTTTTGGACTTAAATGGACGTGTAAATTCACTTTTCGAGGTGCTGGATGCCCCCCCCCCCCCCCCCTTGCTGTAAGTAAGCTTTTTATGTGTTTGTTGTGTTTATTTACTGTATTTCTGATGTTTTCATGTGCGCCGTTTTTGGCCAGATTTTTGTATTTTTGCAAATGAATAGTTATTATTACATATTTGTATAAAACTAAGATTTCACATACTACTTTATGCTTATGACTCATCCTCATTGAGAGTAACTAATTAAATTAAAAGTACACTTCCATTTAAAAGAGCAGTTTCAGAGAAAAGTCAGGGCCACACCCTATTTTTTTTTAGCTCTAACACCTTCAGTCCAGTGGCGGAGCTACTGCCAGTGCATGTGGTGCAATGCACCGGGGCCCGGCCCATTTGAGGGGCCCAATTTTTCCCCCAGCCAGGTCACACCTCAGCCCCTTGCAATGCCCACACGTCCCTCCTCAGCCCTGTGGCCCTCCTGGGCCCCACGGCCCTTCTTGCTCCCCCCCCCCACGTGGCCGCCCACGGCCATGCACAGTTATCCTTAGCTAACCAAGGAAGTAGAGTGGAGCATCACAGGCATGACATGTACTTAAGTATATTTATATATTTAAATACAGATAAATAAGTAAAATATTAAATATATAGTATATACATATTGAGGGGGGTCAATGTTTTTTTCTTGGACTGGGGCCCTCCATTTTCTAGCTCCGCCACTGCTTCAACCACTAGAGGGAGCAACTGATTTTTTTTCCAATTTTTCTTGTGCCGTAGATCAGTCGTCTCTGACTCTCCCTGACATTATGGACTGTGACACACCAGGCATATCTTTATGCTGATCCAATTGGTTTTCCTGGCAGAGATAATGGAATGGGTTACCATTTCCTTCTCCAGTGGGCCACAGCATACAGCTCCTGGTATTCCTAGGCAGTCTCCCATCCAAGAATTCGGCTTCAGGGGGGTGTGACCTTTTGGTTCCCTGACTGGAATCAAACGCAGGTCACAGCGGTGAAAGCACCAAATTCTAACCACTGGACCACCAGGGATCTCTTTTTTTCATCTGGTGCAGTGCTCTGAAACACCAAAATAGAATTAAATTGAAGAATCTTCTGATTTGGGTCCAAAAGGTTTTAAAAAGCACTTTGAAATCCTTGCAAACTTTCAACAATCTCTTTGAAATACGTGATAACATTTTTTTTAAATTCCCTGTACTTTTACATATATGCCTTGGCTTATACACACACTACTTTAGAATGCTATGGCATTAATCAAATATTAAATACAAGTGGTTTAAAGGACCTGTTTCTTTAATAGCAGGACATCATTTACCAGTCTCTATGTTCCAGTGAGTATTTGACATAGTACCAAGATATAATTTCCATAACACTCCACCCAACAACCTATACAAACGTTAAAAGTCTGCACATTTCTGCAGAAACAACAGGAAAACCAAGCAACTGCATGTGTGTTCACTGTCTGCTAACCTGATGATAATCTTCAAACACTGGACCTGTTTATAGTTGCCTACAATCCTGGCACCACACTACATCAAAGTAATATGGCTAGCAGGGCCTCAACAGTACATGTTTTCCATCTATATCACATTGTATCCTGATTGGTTGGAAACTTTAAGCCTTTGATGCTTTTTCCAAGAGACACAGTTTTATCAGAGCCAACACAGTGATATATCTTGGAAACCAGTAAAATACTACTTCATCTGTCTTGCCAAAGGAAGGTGTAGGGATTGATTATAAACTACTTAAATGCTTATTTCACTTCTTATTATACAATACTATGTTAAATTTGAATGTCTGAAGATCAAAAACTCAGTTTCTCACAATTATCACTATTAATGTTCCACTAATATTAAAAACCATTGCAAATTGTAGTGATGGAGATGTTGCTCAATTACTCAAGAAAGGCTAAGCGAAGTCTAGCATTATAAAATCTTTAACATACAACATGACAAGTGAAATGTTTGAACACTCTGACCATTTTTTGACTCCTCCACTAAATGTTTCATGATGTGACCCAGTTTTGTTTTTTAAGCAACTTACCTAATTCTAGCCCACAAAGGGGCAGAATTTCATGTAGGGGATGGAATCAGCTAGGATTTTTTTTTGCCTAAAAATAGAAGGAGAGCCAGCAAAAATGGGTTAGCTGCAGGGGCTTAGGAACTGGGGGGGAGGGGGGGTGGGAATGGGAGGACAACCATCCCAGATTATATGAACAGGGGATACAAACAATAGCAAAATGTTATTTAATCACGCATTATCAGATTTGGCCATTATAGGGTGCCAATTGAGCAGAGCGATGTGGAGCAGTGTGTCTTTCTTATGAAAGCTTTGACCTATAATTTATATTTTTATCTATATATATATATATATATATATAAAAAATGTTTAAACAAATAAATTGCACTAAGACCCCCAGAGCAGGGCCCTGGTGCGTTGCACTGGGTACACTGACAGTAGATTCATCCCTGCTGCCTTTCCCGGGAGTAGAGTTGAATTGCACCACTCAATGACACAGTTGTTTTGTCTCTTTAAAGTTTATCCCCCTCAGTTTTTTTTGGGCTGCTACACCCATGGTTGGGGGATCTTAAAAATAGTAGGGTAGAAGAAATAAATAATGGAAGAGAGAGGAAGATGAGCAGACAGGCAAGAAGTGACTATTAGAGTTGCAGATGGGTGAATTACATATCTGAGTTGGCGGTGATCATCATTAAATCTAAACACCTCTTTGATGCAGACACTTCTATTAACATCAGCCCCATGTTGGATGCTATCCGGACTTTGCTAGACATGTGACTGGAAGCCTATTTCACTTAGTTTATATATTTGGCCCTGAGAAATTTCAAATTATTTTCTGGCTGGACAATATCCAATCCCTTGGAAACATGTGCTCTCATTATGTCTTACCCAAAATGTAGGTTCCTTCATTTGTAATTTAATATATCAACAACCTTACTCATGCTTTCATAAAGCACTGGGGTATGGGAGAGTCTTCAAAGTAGAGAACAGTCTCTGTTAATAAATAAAATGTACAAATACGTACATGATTAATTCTGCACCAAGGGAAATGAAGTCATGTTTGAACAAATTTGCCAGCACTGCAGTTCTTGGCCACATTTGATATGAGAACCCAATTAGGAAAACTATTGATCAGAGAACACACTTTCCATATTTAAATGGTAGCATGATGCCTCTCCAACAATAAATAGAATGGCTCTGAACTAGGGTAATTGAACACAGCTGTGACTAGGAATATTTAAATGACTGAAGCCTGGCACTACCTGGAATAGAGTATAGTCAGAATATTCTTAGAGGGGGTAATTGTTCATTTTCTAATGGAGAAACCATGACTATAACTGTAAATATGTTTCCACATGCTTCTTTTTTTAAAGGGCTTCTGTACTGTTCCAACACTCTGCAGAATGTTGTTGTTTTTCTAAGAAATTAATATCTAATTTCTACAGACACTATATTCTTATGTGAAGGTGAATAATCAAACAGACAAATAAGGTATAATTAAAAATATATATTGCACCAGTGGCGGAGCTAGATAATGGAGGGTCCTGGTGTAAAAAAAAAAGTTTTGCACTGGGTCCTCTTGGGACCAAATAACTCAGTGCTTCTCTCCAAGACCCCTTCCCATAATGGCCTCCATCCCTAAATCCCCTTACCATGACAGTAAACCTTCTCAAAACCATTCCATAGCTACTCCCCCTACCCTTACCTCCTGCTTGTGCAAAGTTTCTCTGGATTCAGGACATGCACGCTCAAAGTTTCAGCAACTGATATATATATATATATATATATATATATATATATATACACACACACAGTATATACACTATATATGTATACTATCTCCACATAACACCCAGTCCGTCTCAACATCCAACCCCGCACAGCACCCAACCCTTCTCAGCTCCCACCTCACATAGCACCCATTTCTATCGCCTTTGCTCCCACTCACAGAACCCATCACCTGTACTTTGCAGGTCTTGCTCTGTTATCTTCTTCCCTGATACACATTCCCAGCATGCTGAACTGCTCCACACTGACACCTCTTCGAGCTTCAGTAGAAATGCTCTTTTTTAAACAGACACACACCAATTTCAGGCCGGGGTTGTGTACAGAGAGGCAAAGGGGCACAGGAAGGCCCAGTGGAGGCCCAGGATGGCTGGGGCGGGTTGGATCAAGGTGTCCCCACACTACAGAAAATTTTTTGCAAAATAAAATTTACTAAAAAAAGTTTACACAGCATTGCCCCGCCACACCCAGGGGAGGGACCTGTACCACTGGTAGATCCACCTCTGTATTGCATATATATCAAAATACTGTTACAAGAGGGGTTTAGGCAAACAGATAACAGACAATATGCATAACATGTTATTTACGAAAAGGAAATGTATATAAATTTCATATTATGTTATATAATAATATGTTATACACTATCCCCTAAAGTTAGCTTTCTTCAAAAGATTTCATCAAAGGTCAGGTCTGGACTAATTCATAGTTTTGGTCTGCTCTCCTGGGATCTTTTCCACTTGTTTCTCTGGGCTTCTGGCACACATTTATTGAATAGTACTTGGATTTTTATAATCCATTTTGCTATGTCCCACCCTCTCAACATAAGACATACAATTCAATAAGCTAGATTTAGCTTTGGTACCCATACAGGCTGTAACGTCACACCCATCTAGTACATCCTGGGCTATGTTTTTACCATAATGTTCCTTTAGTTTTAGAACTGGAAAAAGTACACAGAAGGGCTACAAAACTAATCAGGGGAATGGAGGGGCTAACTTATGAAGAAAGACTAACCAAATTAAACTTATTTTCTCTAGAAAAAAAGGTGTCTAAGGGAATATGATTACCTTATATAAAGATCTCCTGGTCAATTATAAGGCTTTGTTAAGGGAACTTTTTGTCCCAAGAGATTTTCAACTTACAAGGGGACATCATTTGAGGTTAGAAGTAAAAAGATTCCACCTTAAAGAAAGAAAAGGGTTCTTCACAGTAAGGGTGGTAAGTCTGTGGAATTCTCTACCAAAGGAAGTTGTGACATGGAATTCCATAGATAACTTTAAAAAGGGATTGGATATATTTTTAACTAAAAAGGGTATTCGGGGTTATCCTGGTTAATTAGAGGAGTATTGATCCAGGGATGAGTCCGATCGCCAGAATCTGGGGTCAGGAAGGAATTATTTTTTTCCCTTTTTGAGTCAATTGGCAAATGTTCACTAGTTTTCTTTTTCTGTTTGCCTTCGTCTGGATCAATTAACAATTAATCTGCATATTGCAGATCAGAGGAGATCTAAAAACGATTGAACTTCATGAACTATAAGTTTTTTTTCAACCTCAATTACTATGTAAATACAGTATGTAACTATGTTTAGCTGTCCAAATTTACAAATGTCACACTTTTTTATTTTTTAACAGTTTTATGATTTATGACAGCTTTAAATCCAACATGCAAATATTACTATCATGTAAGTAGCCACTGAAATGGTCCAGCTTTTACCACATTTTTGTAGTAAAGATCAGTTAATATAACATTTCACTTCATTGTCGTGAGAAAACTTATACTGAAAGTCTTACAGCATCATTCTATTGCTGCAATTTTGAGATCCAGGCTCGCAAATGGAGGTCGCAAGCTACTTTGCTATTTAATTGCCTTCCGTTTGCGTGCTCTGATCGGGTTACTTGTTGCGAGCTGTGATCCATTGCAATTCTTAAAATCACAAGTTACTTCCCTCCAAGCCTTTGATCTTTCACAGCCGCAAGAGTTGCAGCCGCTAAAATCACAAATCACTATTCAATTGCTCCGATTTTCCCTTGAGAAATCATTCCGTCAAGCCCGCAAATGGCAACCGCAGGTTACTGGGATCAAGGAGGTCTCGCAAAGGGCTTACTGACAAATCAGAGCACTTTTGGTGCAAATATAAATTCAATACAGCACTGTAAATGATGGGGAACACAATTGGTGACAATAGAATTAAAAGCACAACATTGTCAAACTCGCACATCGCCAAAATAAAATATTTTATTTAATGTTTAATTTCCGTCCAAAGTCCCGTAGGACTTTGGAATCCAACCTCCATTTTTTCCCCGAAGTCCTACGGGCTTGAATAACGAGTTACGGGCTTGGAGGTCATTCAAGCCCGTAGGACTTTGGACGGAAATTAAACATGACATTTTTGTATTTTGTCAATGTGCCAGCTTAAGAATGTTGTGCTTTTATTTCTAATGTCACCCATTGTGTTCCCAATCATTTACAGTGCCTTATTGAATTTATGTTTGCATTTAAAGTGCTCAGATCTTACAGGCTTGAACCACGAGTTACGGGCTATGTTCAAGCCCTCAAATGCTACTGCCGAGAGCATGGTTTACGATTCTCGAGACCGGCGCCTAAGTTTCGGGCCTGGCCAATTGAATAGCAGAGTAAAAGTAGACCTACTGGAGCCTGCAACTCAACTTCAGAAAATTGGCTATCTGCAATGGAGTTACTGCCACAAATTGAATGAGGCTGTTAAACTGGAGCTCATTCCATCTTTTGCAAACTGTGGCAAAGTGTGGAGAACAATTAACCACACTCTGCAACCAGAAAGGCTACTCCAGGTAAATATGCTCCATACACAGTGATGTTTTTTAAAACCTCCAGGATAAAAATGGTGGAAATATTGAGAGTGAACTGTATTGAATATGTGTGTAACTCCCAAATGGAATAGCTACTACAGCCAAAATTATGTTTGAGAGTAGTTTACTTGTCTTGAATAGAATATGACTCTAAGTTGGAGTGTTCTTCTATTCTATGAAGGGAGATTTGTTGAACATTTGGTGGATTCAGATAACATTTCAGCACTGGATAACTTCCCTCTCCCTCCTATAGGCTCAGTAGAGACAGCATGCAAGTGTACTGGAAACCTTGCCCTGCTCTATAACCTGGCACCCTGACTTTTGAGCACACATCAAATGCGTGCCGACAAATGAGATCCGACGCATGGAAGCTCACACAAAAGCGCGCCCGTCAATAGAGCGTCCGACATCTGCGTGCAGCAGCTCTTTGGTTGGGCTTATATCAATTATTAGAGTATAGACCATATTTATCTTCAATGACCTCACTGCTGATCTTGTACAGGTCTCTGCAGCCCCCCTCCACAATTCTACACTGAATCTAGATATCAATTTGAAGTTCTGTATTTCCCTGGTATCTCATGCTTCCTGTCTTCCATGTGTCTCTCACCTGTCTCCCCATGATATTGCTACTGTCCAGTGTCTGTCATGTCCCCCTGTGTGTATCTCTCACCTGTCTCCCGTTGGTATTTCTCTCCTTTGTTTCGCTCACCGGTCTCTCCTGTCCCCCTGTGTGTGTGTGTGTCTCTCACCTGTGTCCTCTGTCCCCACATGTGTGTGTGTCTCTCTCTCACCTATATCTCCTGTCCCCCTGTGTGTGTGTGTCTCTCACCTGTGTCCCCTGTCCCCTTGTGTGTTTTTGTGTGTGCGCTGTTGACAGCGTGCTTTTGGCGCGCACTGAGTTAGGATCTTTCCTATTTCATCCCTGTCAGCACTGGCGTGCAGTGGTCACAAGGTGGTGCAATGGTGGTGCGCAGAGACTTTGTTCAATTTGTTCTTCACTTAATGGTTAGGGTATACATGGTAAAATTTACTATGTAAAGCTTAACATCCGCAACTACCTTAACCCTGGGCCTTAACTCTAAACTCTAGTCGTTAGAACAAATTGAACATAGTCTTGGTGCACTACCATTGTGCCACCAACAGGAAAGTTCCAAACTTAACATAGGCAAACAACAAAACAAAGCCAGAGATAGGCAAGTAAATGCTTAGATGTTCTGGAGGAGGAATTTGCAGCAGAAAAAGATCGCTCACCTGGATACTGTGTCCAGTTAAGGAGGTCATATCGCCAAAGAATATTAATACATTGGAGATGACTCAAAGATGCGCCACTAAAATGGTGCAGGGTCTAAAAGACACAACTTATAAGGAAGGACCATGACCTATATATTTGTAGTTTTTTCTATCGAGACTGGTAAAAACAACTATTTTTCTAATATCAATCTTTTTTAAACGTGAGATTGTTGAAGGATATTGAGAAAATACAAATAACATTGCTCTGAATGTGCCTTGTTAATTTGTTCTTAATTCATTCAGACATGTCCGACTCTCTATGACCTGCCAGGCACATTATGTGTCTGGTTATGCTTATCCATAAGGTTTTCTTGGCAAAGGTATTGGAGTCGGTTGCCAGTTCCTCTTTGCTATAACCTGTCCATCTTGGGTGATCCTACATCGTATAGCTCACAGATTCATTGAAATACACATGCCCCTTCACCACGACAAGGTATCAATTCAGAAGGGAGCCATCCCCTTACTTTGTAGTTAAATAGCCACTGTATTTTAGCAGCTATGTATGAAACCAACTTCCTTCTTTCTTTCTCTCCCTCTCTGTACTCTCTCTATGCTCTCTGTTTCTTGTTTCTCTCTCTGTGCCCCCCATCTCTCTGTGCCCTCTGTCTCTCTATGTGCCCCCCCCTCTCTCTGCCCTCTTTCTCTCTCTGTGCCATCTATCTCTCTCTTTCTCTGTCCTGTCTCTGTGTGCCCTCTCCTTTGCACCCTCTCTATGCCCACTTTCTCTATCTGTGTCCTCTCTCTCTGTGTGTCCTCTGTTTTATTATCTGTGCCCTCTGTCTTTCTCTCTGGGCCCTCTCTCTTTCTTTGTGTGCCTTCACTCTATGTCCTCTGTGTCACTCTGTATGCCCTCTTTCTCTCTCTCTCTCTCTGCCTTTTCCTTTCTCTCTGTGCCCTCTCTCTTTGTGCTCTCTCCTTGTGTCCTTTGTCTCGCTCTATGTGCCCTCTATCTCATTGCCCTCTCTCTCTTTGTGACCTTCATCTATCTCTGTGCCCTCTATCTCTTTGCCCTCTCTCACTCTGTGTGTCATATCTCTCTCTTTACACTCTCTCTCTGTCTGTGCACCCTCTCTCTGCCCTCTCTCTTTCTCTCAGATGTGTCCTCTCTCTCTCTTTGTTTCCTCTCTCTGTCTGTGCTTTCTTTCTACTTCTGTGTGCTCTCTGTCCTCTTTTTCTCTCTGCTTCCTCTCTCTTCATGGCCTCACTCTCTTTGCACCCTCTCTCTGTCTGTGCACTCTCTCTACCCTCCGTCTCTCTCTGGACCCTCTATCTCTTTGTCTCTGTGCCCTCTCTCTCTCTCTCTCTATGCCCTCTCCATGTGTGCCCTTTCTTTTTCTCTCTGTGCCCTCTGTCTCTTTCTCTGTGCCTTCTCTCTCTGTTTTCTCTATAGCTTTCTGTGCCTTCTTTCACTCTCTCTTTGCCCTCTCTCTATGTTCTCTCTGTCTATCTTGGTGCCTTCTCTCTATCTCTGTGCCCTCTGTCTTGCTCTCTGTACCCTCTCTCTCTCTCTGTTCTTTCTCTCTGTACCCTCTTTCTGTCTCTCTGCCTTCTTTCTCACTCTGTGCATCTCTCTTTCTCTCTTTGCCCCCTCTCTGGCTTTCCTGACACTAGGGTTCGCCAGATGATGATGTCAGATGCGCGCTTCGGTTGATCCAAGGGGGATCCGGAGATACCAGACCTCCACTATTTTTGTGAGCTGACTCTGAGGTGGAAGTACCCCAGGGAAATACATGTTTTTGAGCACCCAGTGTTATGTACAGAGATAGTTATTATATGCTTTGATTGATGCTATATTTGATTGTCATTCAGATGGATATCACATATATAGTTGTGAGCATGCGGGCTGTTGCTAAAGCTGTAAGCTCATGTAGCGAGCCTGCGGCCCTCGCGAAGCGGCGCTCCTTGCCAGCAACTGCGGACCTCGCAAAATTTACGGAGTTACGAAACAAAAATACGAGACGCATTACGACTCATTACGACCTTGCAGAAAACGCCCGAAACCCGCTCACATGAAAACAGGAAAAACACAATAAATACGCACAACAAATACATAAACAGCTTCCCTACAGCAAGGGGGGCACCCAGGAGCTCGGAAACTGAAGTTACACCTCAATTTAACTCCAAATAAAAGAGTTTAGATACCCGAAAATCCCCTAAGCGAGAGAAAAAATGGCCACAGAAAAAAAAAAGAAAAGGAGGCTCTAAAGACGCAAAACACCACCAGACACCTACGGATTTTCCGAAAAAGTCGGACGACATCCGAAAACAAGGACACTAAATAAGCCACAGCCGCGTACCACACATTAGTCGCCATTTTAGAACACTAACTTATACAATCCGGAAGTACACAGCTACCCTAATGGCTTTGCCTCGCGCACACACACTATTACACTACACACTGCACACATTCATGACGCTTACACAGCAGCTCCACAGCACTGATGCTGCAGCAACATGAAAACAGATTGCCAGCTCTTCAACACAATGCTTCCTGAATATATTACTTCACAATAGTTAAAGTATATTCATTTCCTTTTTTATTCATTATTCATTGCCATACCCAAAAAAACCACCAACGCTGCTCATAGCACACAAACAACCAAGAGCCTTGCATTGAGCGACGAAGGCGCTCATTGCGAGCCATGCGATGAGCGCCAAAGGCGCTCAGCGCGATGCTCGCAATGAGTGCCGAAGCATCTTAAAACACCAACAAAATTAATTTTGCATGCAAACAACATTACCTGCCTTACAATCTTATTGCTGTCATTTTTTGAAGGGCAAGTCGCTAATATTGATATAACAAGCAGATGCATAGGTCTGGTAATGTGAATTGCTTTTAGTGGCTGCAGAGTGTGAGATCCAGCATTAGATAGAAGTTTGCTTTATGACATTTTTTGTGTTTGGGCTAAATACTATTACCCTCCACTACATGCAAATGTATTTAAAAGTACAGACTGCCTACAAATGTGATAGTGGACAACATAATATTGTGGGCATCTAGATATTTGAGCTAATGGGGATAGACCAATTATAAGCTCTGAGATGTACTTATAGGCATATTTTGGTGTGATCTGAGACTCCTTTATATATATATATATATATATATATATATATATATATATATATATATACGGTATGTATATATACAGTATATATATATATATATATATATATATATATATATAGGAATTTTTTGCCTTATCAATAAAGGTAATCTGGGCATATAGTTGCTGCTTTTCTCTCTCTCTCTTTATTTAGAATTACGCTCTCTGGCTGTGCCCTTTCTCTCAGTGCCCTCTGCTTTTTGCCCTCTTTCACTCTCTCTGTGCCCTTTTTCTTACTCTCTGTGCTTTCTCTCTCTCTCTGTGCCCTCCCTTTGTGCCATCTGTCTCGCTTCATGTGCCCTCTCTCCGTGTTCTCTCGCTCTGCCCTCTTTCTCTTTCTGTGCCATCTCTCTCTGCCCTCTTTCTCTCTGTGTGTCCTTTTTTTATCTCTGTGCCCTCTATCTTGCTCCCTGTGCCCTCTCTCTCTCTTTTCTCTCTCTATCTCTGTGCTCTCTTTCACTTTCTCTTTGCCCTTTCTCTCTCTCTGTGCCTTCTATCTCTCGCTCTGCACTCTCTCTATGTGCGCCTTTTCTCTCTCTATGCATCCTCTCTCTATCTCTGGGTACTCTCTATCTCTGTTCCCTCTCTGTGTGCCACCTTTCTCTCTCTCTCTCTGTTCCCTCTCTTTGTGACCTCTGACTTTCTCCGTGCCCTCTTTCTCTTTGAGCCTGCTGTCTCAATCTTAGTGCCCTTTTTCTTTCTCTGTGTCCTCCCTCTTTCTCTCTATGTGCCCTCTCTCTTTGCCCTCTGTCTCACTCTTTGTGCCCTCTCTCTCTGTCCTTTCTCTGTGCCCTCTGTCTGTCTCTGTGCCTTCTCTCTGTGCCCATCTTTCTCTCTCTCTGTGCCATCTTTTTGTGTGCCCTGCCTCTCTTGCTGTGTGCCCTCTCTCTGTCTATGCCCTCTCTCTCTATCTGTGTGCTCTTTCTCTGTCTGTGCTCTCTCTCTCTGAATGTGTTTGCTCTCTCTGTCCTCTTTCTCTTTTTTTCTCTCTCTCTGTGCCCCCTTGTTGCCCTCTGTCTCGCTCTCTGTGTCCACTGTCTCTCACTGTGCCCTCTGTCTCACACTGTTCCCTCTCTCTCTCTCTGTGCCCCTCTCGCTCTGTACCCTCTTTCACTTTCTCTGTGACCTTTCTCTCCTTGTGCCTTCTGTCTCTCAGGGTGCACTCTCTCTCTCTCTCTTTCTCTCTCTCTGTGCCCTCGCTCTTTTTCTGTGAACTCTCTCTGTGTCCTTTGTCTTTCTCTATGTGCCATCTCTCTCTTTTTCCCCTTAGTCTCTCTATGTGCCCTCTGTCTCTGCCCTTTCTCTGGGCCCTCTCTCTCTCTCTCTCTGCGCTATCTCTCTCTGAGGTCTCTCTCCCTGCACTCACTCTCTGTGTGTGTTCTCTTAATCACTCTGCACTCTTTCTCTCTCTTTGCCCTCTTTCTCTGTGCCCTCTGTCTCCTTCTGTTCCTTCCCCCCCTCTCTCTCTGCCCTCTATCTTTCTCTCTGTGTCCTCTGACTCACTCTGTGTGTCCTCTCTCAATGTGCCCTCTTTCTCTCTCTGTGCCCTCTGTCTCTCTCGTGCCCTCTTTTTTTCTATATGTGCCCTATTTTTCTCTCTGTGTGCCCTCTCTCTGTGCCCTATGTCTCTATAGGTGCCCTCGCTCTCTCTTTATTTAGAATTACCCTCTCTGGCTGTGCCCTTTCTCGCTCTCTCTTTCGCTGTCTCTGTGCCCTTTCTCTTTCTCTCTGTGCACACTCTCTCTCTGTGCCCTCCCTTTGTGCCATCTGTCTCGCTCCATGTGCCCTCTCTCCATGTTCTCTCACTCTGCCCTCTTTCTCTGTCTGTGGCCTCTTTCTCTCAGTGCCATATCTCTCTGCCCTCTCTCTCACTCACTCTCTGAGTCATCTTTATCTGTACCTTCTCTCTCTCTGTGCCTTCTCTCTCTCTGTGCCCTCTGTCTCTCTCTGTGCCCTTAATATTTTGCGAAACCTGGTAAACACTAACCGGGACCATATACCATCTATTAATTAGCTTACACAGGATTTCCTTCTGGTAAGTTTAAGGGACTTTAACCAGTTTTCATTTGTTAGTGACAGACCCATATCTGTTTCCCAAATTTTCATTCCTTTTAGTTTCTCTTTTTCTAGTTCCAATCTCAAAACGTTGAAACATTTAGAGATTAAATTAGATGTTTCACCTTTTTTATATAGTAGTTCTAATTCAATAAGCTTTTTATCTGCAACCACGTCAGATTTATATCTTAATCACATAAAACATTTGTTCATAAAACAACTAGTTAAGCTTTCCCAACTCCATTTTTTCACTTAATTGCTGAAAGGTTGCCAACTTTCCTTCTACATACATATCACCTATGTTCTGCATTCCAACTTCATCCCATTTAGTACATCAAAGAATATTGTTCAATTTTGCTAATGTACTGATGGGAGTGATAAGACTCACAAATGTCAAAAGTTTATATCTTTTATTTAATCTCTTCCAAAACTTTAGCATAGTATTAAGTATATACGTTTCTTACCCCCTCTCCCTCTCCTGTGTCTGTTCCCCCTCTCCCTTCCCTGTGTTTATTCCCCCCTCACCCTCCCCTGTGTCTCTTCCCCCTCTCCCTCCAAGTGTCTCTTCCCCCCTCCCCCGTGTCTCTCCCCCTCCCTTCCCTGTGTCTCTCCACCTCTCCCTCCCCTGTGTCTCTCCCTCTCTCCCTACCATGTGTCTCTTCCCCCTCTCCCTCCCTTGTGTCTCCTCCCCTCACTCTCCCTCCCCTGTGTCTCCTCCCCCTCTCCATCCCCTGTGCCTCCTTCCCACCTCTCCCCCCCTGTTTCTCCTTTCCCCCTCTCCATCCTCTATGCCACCTTTCCCCCTCTCCTTTTCCCCTCTTCCTTCCTTGTGTCTCTTTCCCCATCTCCCTCCCCTGTGTCTCCGCCCTGTGTCTCTTCCCCCCTCTCCCTCCCCTGTGTCTAGCCAACCTCACTTCCCCTGTGTCACTTTCCCCTCCCTTTCCCTTCCCTGTGTCTCTTCTCCCTCCACAGTGCCTCTTCCCTCCCTTCCCCTGTGTCTCTTAACACCCTCTCCCTTCCCTGTATCTCTTTCCCCTCTCCCTCCCCTGTGTAGCATCTCCCTCCACTTTGTCTCCCCCCAATCTCCCTACCCTGTGTCTCCCCCCTCTCTCTCCCCTGTGTCTCATCCCCCAATCTCCCACCCCAGGTTCTCACCCTCTCCCTCCCATCTCTTGTCCCCCTCCCCTGTGTATCTTTCCCCTCTCCCTCCTCAGTTTCTCCTCCTCGCCTCTCCCTCCTCTGTGTCCCCTTTCCCCCCTCTCCCTCCCATGTCTCATTTCCCCCTCTCCTGTGCCTCCTTGCCCCTTTCCCCCTCCCTCTCCTGTGCCTCTTGTCCCCTGTGTATCACCCCACCCTTTCCCTCCATGATGTCTGTCCCACCTCTCCCCTCTCCCTCCACTGTGTATGATCCCCCCTCTCCTTCCCCTGTGTCTCTTCCCATCCTCTCCCTCCACTGTTTTTCCCCATCACTCCCCTGTGTCTCTCTCCCTCTCTCCCTCTCCTGTTTCTCCCCCTCTCCCATGTCTCCTTTCCCCTCTTCCTCTCCTGTCCCTCCTTTCTACCTCTCTGTTTCCCCCCTCTTCTTCCCCTGTGTCTCTTTCCCCATCTCCTCCCCTGTGTCTCTTTCCACCCTTTCCCTCCACTGTGTCTTTCCCCCTTTCCCTACACTGTGTCTTTCTCCCCTCTCCCTCCCCTGTGTCTGTTCCCCCCTCTCCCTCCCCTGTGTCTCTTCCCCCTGCTCCCTCCCCTGTGTCTCTTCCCCCTCCTTTCCAATGGGTCTCTTCCCCTCCTCTCTCTCTCCCCTGTGTCTCTCCCCCTATCCATCCCCTGTGTCTGTCCCCCCTTTCCCACCCATGTGTCTTTTCCCCCTTTCCCTCCCCTGTGTCTCTTCCCCCTCTCCCTCTCCTCGGTTTCGACCCATCTCCCTCTCTTCTCTTTCCCCCTTCTCCCTCCCCTGTGTCTCTCCCCATCCCTCCCCTGTATCTCTTCCCTCCTCTCCCTCCCCTGTGTCTCCTTCCTACCCTCTCTCTCCCCTGTTTCCCCTTTCCCCCTCTCCTTCTCCTATGCCTCCTTTCCCCCTCTCCTTTTACCCCCTCACCAGTGTCTCATTCCCCCTGTCCAACCTCTGTTTCTCCTTCCTCCTTCTCCCTCCCATGTGTCTCCTACCCCCTCTCCTTCCCATTTCTCTTTTCCCCCTCTCCCTCTCTTGTGTTTCCTTTTCCCCTCTCCCTATCCCCCTCTTCCTCCCCTGTGTCTCTGGCCCCCCTCTCCCTCCCCTATGTATCTCCCCCCTCTCCATCCCCTGTGTCTTTTACACCCCTCTCCCTCCCTGTGTATGTCCTTCCCTCTCCCTCCCCTGTGTCTCTTCCCCCTCTCCCTCCATGTTTTCTTCCTCCCTCCCTCCCCTGTGTCTCTCCCCCTCTCCCTCCTCTGTTTATCCCCCCTCTCCTTCCCATGTCTCCTTTCCCCCTCTCCCTCTCTTGTGCCTCCTTTCTCCCTCTCCATATCCCCCTCTCCTTCCCCGTGTCGCTTCCCCCTTTTTCTCCCCTGTGTCTCTTTCCTCCTCTCCATCCCCTGTGTCTCTTTTCCCCCTTTCCCTCCCTGTGTCTTCTTCCTCCCCTCCCATGGTTCTCCTTTCCCCCTCTCCCTCCCCTGTGTCTCCTTTCCCCCTCTCTCTCCCCAGTGTCTCATTTCCCCCTCTCCCTCTCCTGTGCCTCCTTTCCCCCTCTCCCTCTCCTTTTTGCCCTCTCTCTCCCATGCAAGGCTCACACCGCAAATTGAGCATGCGCAACTCACAACTTGTGAGTCATAGTTGTGCTAATTTCGAGCGTTACCAACAAACTTGCAATTACCACAACTATATATACATGATTCTTCAGGAATCTATATTACATACAAATCTGACTTAATTCTCTCTCATTCTCTATCTTCCCTCTCACTCTCTCTCCCTCCCTCCCTCCCTCCCTCTCCCTCTTTGTCACTCTCTCTCCCTCTCTCTCCCTCTCTCTTTATCTATATTTCTCTCTCTCTCTCCCGCCCTCCCGCTCTCCCTCCCTCTCTGTCTTTCTCTCTCTCTCTTTCTTTCTCACTCTCTCTTTCTCTCCTCTTTCTCTCTCTCCCTCTCTCTCCCTCCTTCTCTCTCTCCATCTCTATTTCTCTCTCTCTCTGTTTCTGTTTTTTTTCTTCTCCTCCTCTGTCCCCCCTCCCTCTCAGGTACCTTATTTCCCCCCCATCTTCCTCTCCCTCTCCTGTGTCTCCTTTCCCTTTTTTCCTTGCGCATGTGCAGCCCAGTGTGCATACACGGCTCACACCACACAGTGCCTGTGTCTCTTTTCCCCTGTGTCTCTTTACCCCCTCCCCTGTGTCTGTTCCCCCGTCTCTCCCTCCCATGTGTCTCTACCCCCTCTCCCTCGGCCTTATCTCTCCCCCCTTTCCTCTGTGTCTTCCCCTCTCCCTGTCCATATGTCTCTTCTCCCTCCCCTGTGTCTCTTCTCCCCTCTCCCACCCCTGTGTCCCCCCTCTCCCTCCCCTGTGTCTTCTTCCTCCCCTCCCCTCTATCCCTCCCCTGTGTCTCCTTTCTCCCCTCTCCCTCTCCTGTGTCTCCTTTCCCCCCTCTCCCTCCCCCTTTCTCCTTTCCCCCTCTCCCTCTCCTGTGCCTCCTTTCCCCCTCTCCCTTTTCCCCTCTCCCTCTCCTTTTTCCCCTCTCCCGCTCCTGTGCCTCCTTTCCCCCTCTCCTTTTTCCCCTCTCCCTCTCGTGTCTCCTTACCCCCCTCTCCCTGGCGCATGCTCAGCACCACAGTGCAATGCGATGCAAGGCTCATGCCGCACATTGAGGATGCACAACTCGCAACTTGCGAGACATAGTTGTGCTAATGTTGAGCGTTACCAACAAACTTGCAATAACCACAACTATATATATATGATTCTTCTAAGGGATCTGTGTTACATACAAATCTGACTTAATTCTCTCTCATTCTCTATCTTCCCTCTCACTCTCTCTCCCTCCCTCTTCCTCTTTGTCACTCTCTCTCCCTCTCTCTTTATCTATATTTCTCTCTCTCTCTCCCGCCCTCCCTCTCTCCCTCTCTGTCTTTCTCTCTCTCTCTCTCTTTCTTTCTCACTCTCTCTTTCTCTCCTCTTTCTCTCTCTCCCTCTTTCTCTCTCCCTCCTTCTCTCTCTCTCCATCTCTATTTCTCTCTCTCTCTGTTTCTGTTTTTTTTTCTTCTCCTCCTCTGTCCCCCCTCCCTCTCAGGTACCTTATTTCCCCCTCTCCCTCTCCTTTCCCCCATCTTCCTCTCCCTCTCCTGTGTCTCCTTTCCCCCTCTTCCTTGCGCATGTGCAGCCCAGTGTGCATACACGACTCACACCACACAGTGCCTGTGTCTCTTTTCCCCCGTGTCTCTTTCCCCCCTCCCCTGTGTCTGTTCCCCCCTCTCCCTCCCATGTGTCTCTACCCCCCCTCTCCCTCGGCCTTATCTCTCCCCCCTTTCCCCTGTGTCTTCCCCTCTCCCTGTCCATATGTCTCTTCTCCCTCCCCTGTGTCTCTTCTCCCCTCTCCCACCCCTGTGTCCCCCCTCTCCCTCCCCTGTGTCTTCTTCCTCCCCTCCCCTCTATCCCTCCCCTGTGTCTCCTTTCTCCCCTCTCCCTCTCCTGTGTCTCCTTTCCCCCCTCTCCCTCCCCTGTCTCCTTTCCCCCTCTCCCTCTCCTGTGCCTCCTTTCCCCCTCTCCCTTTTCCCCTCTCCCTCTCCTTTTTCCCCTCTCCCTCTCCTGTGCCTCCTTCCCCCTCTCCTTTTTCCCCTCTCCCTCTCGTGTCTCCTTACCCCCTCTCCCTGGCGCATGCTCGGCACCACAGTGCAATGCGCATGCAAGGCTCATGCCGCACATTGAGGATGCACAACTTGCAACTTGCAAGTCATAGTTGTGCTAATGTTGAGCGTTACCAACAAACTTGCAATTACCACAACCATATATATATGATTCTTCTAAGGGATCTGTGTTACATACAAATCTGACTTAATTCTCTCTCATTCTCTATCTTCCCTCTCACTCTCTCTCCCTCCCTCCCTCTCCCTCTTTGTCACTCTCTCTCCCTCTCTCTCCCTCTCTCTTTATCTATATTTCTCTCTCTCTCTCCCGCCCTCCCTCTCTCCCACTCTGTCTTTCTCTCTCTCTCTTTCTTTCTCACTCTCTCTTTCTCTCCTCTTTCTCTCTCTCCCTCTTTCTCTCTCCCTCCTTCTCTCTCTCCATCTCTATTTCTCTCTCTCTCTGTTTCTGTTTTTTTTCTTCTCCTCCTCTGTCCCCCCTCCCTCTCAGGTACCTTATTTCCCCCTCTCCTTTCCCCCACCTTCCTCTCCCTCTCCTGTGTCTCCTTTCCCCCTCTTCCTTGCGCATGTACAGCCCAGTGTGCATACACGGCTCACACCACACAGTGCCTGTGTCTCTTTTCCCCCGTGTCTCATTCCCCCCTCCCCTGTGTCTGTTCCCCCCTCTCCCTCCCATGTGTCTCTACCCCCCTCTCCCTCGGCCTTATCTCTCCCCCCTTTCCCCTGTGTCTTCCCCTCTCCCTGTCCACAAGTCTCTTCTCCCTCCCCTTTGTCTCTTCTCCCCTCTCCCTCCCCTGTGTCCCCCCTCTCCCTCCCCTGTGTCTTCTTCCTCCCCTCCCCTCCATCCCTCCCCTGTGTCTCCTTTCTCCCCTCTCCCTCTCCTGTGTCTCCTTTCCCCCCTCTCCCTCCCCTGTCTCCTTTCCCCCTCTCCCTCTCCTGTGCCTCCTTTCCCCCTCTCCCTTTTCCCCTCTCCCTCTCCTTTTCCCCCTCTCCCTCTCCTGTGCCTCCTTCCCCCCTCTCCTTTTTCCCCTCTCCCTCTCGTGTCTCCTTACCCCCCCCTCCCTGGCGCATGCTCGGCACCACAGTGCAATGCGCATGCAAGGCTCATGCCGCATATTGAGGATGCACAACTTGCAACTTGCAAGTCATAGTTGTGCTAATGTTGAGCGTTACCAACAAACTTGCAATTACCACAACCATATATATATGATTCTTCTATGGGATCTGTGTTACATACAAATCTGACTTAATTCTCTCTCATTCTCTATCTTCCCTCTCACTCTCTCTCCCTCCCTCCCTCTCCCTCTTTGTCACTCTCTCCCTCTCTCTCCCTCTCTCTTTATCTATATTTCTCTCTCTCTCTCCCGCCCTCCCTCCCTCTCTCCCTCTCTGTCTTTCTCTCTCTCTCTTTCTTTATCACTCTCTCTTTCTCTCCTCTTTCTCTTTCTCCCTCTTTCTCTCTCCCTCCTTCTCTCTCTCTCCATCTCTATTTCTCTCTCTCTCTGTTTCTGTTTTTTTTCTTCTCCTCCTCTGTCCCCCCTCCCTCTCAGGTACCTTATTTCCCCCTCTCCCTCTCCTTTCCCCCATCTTCCTCCTCCTCTCCTGTGTCTCCTTTCCCCCTCGACCTTGCGCATGTGCAGCCCAGTGTGCATACACGGCTCACACCACACAGTGCCTGTGTTTCTTTTCCCGCGTGTCTCTTTCCCCCCTCCCCTGTGTCTGTTCCCCAGTCTCTCCATCCCATGTGTCTCTACCCCCCTCTCCCTCTGCCTTATCTCTCCCCCCTTTCCCCTGTGTCTTCCCCTCTCCCTGTCCACATGTCTCTTCTCCCTCCCCTGTGTCTCTTCTCCCCTCTCCCTCCCCTGTGTCCCCCCTCTCCCTCCCCTGTGTCTTCTTCCTCCCCTCCCCTCTATCCCTCCCCTGTGTCTCCTTTCTCCCCTCTCCTGTGTCTCCTTTCCCCCCTCTCCCTCCCCTGTCTCCTTTCCCCCCTCTCCCTCTCCTGTGTCTCCTTTCCCCCTCTCCCTTTTCCCCCTCTCCCTCTCCTTTTCCCCCTCTCCCTCTCCTGTGCCTCCTTCCCCCCTCTCCTTTTTCCCCTCTCCCTCTCATGTCTCCTTACCCCCCTCTCCCTGGCGCTTGCTCGGCACCACAGTGCAATGCGCATGCAAGGCTCATGCCGCACATTGAGGATGCGCAACTCGCAACTTGCGAGTCATAGTTGTGCTAATGTTGAGCGTTAC
Source organism: Discoglossus pictus (assembly GCA_027410445.1). Classification (NCBI taxonomy): domain Eukaryota; kingdom Metazoa; phylum Chordata; class Amphibia; order Anura; family Alytidae; genus Discoglossus; species Discoglossus pictus. The sequence goes on along the minus strand of CM050173.1, from coordinate 88,398,447 downwards.
CAACAAACTTGCAATTACCACAACCATATATATATATATGATTCTTCTAAGGGATCTGTGTTACATACAAATCTGACTTATCTCTCTCTCACTCTGTATCTTCCCTCTCACTCTCTCCCCCTCCCTCCCTCTTTGTCTCTCCCTCTCTCCTTTACTCTCTCCTCTCTTTTTTCTCTCTCTTCCTCTCTCTCCCTCTCTCTCTTTCTCTCTCTCTCTCTCTCCCTCCCTCTCTCTCTGTCTTTCTCTCTCTCTTTCTCTCCTTCTCTTTCTCTCTCTCCCTCTTTCTCTCTCCCTCTTTCTCTCTCTCCATCTCTCTTTCTCTCTCTCTGTTTCTGTTTCTTTTTCTCTCCTACTCTGCCCCCCCACCCTCTCTCTCTATTTCTATGACGTATTGGGTACTGTACATTATACACAAAGCACTAATATACAGATAATTATACATTAAATTGCACAATACTGTCTGAGCTATGATTCAGATGCAAAAATCAGCTGGAGTTTTATCATCACATTGAGATCTTAAACACACAAACATGGTATTAACAAGGGCATGTTTTACATGAAAGGAAGTTAAAGGAGCAAATTGCTTAAGATTATTAGCAGATGTAGCAATTATTGAATGTTTTGTAAGAAAAAAACTGTTACATTTTGCACAGACCTTGTGCCTCAGATCTACAATGAGAGCATTACCCTGTTGCATACATGGACCAGGCATGTTTTTATCCCATTTTTCCAGTATTTTTGCTGATATTTCCTTGTCTTTTGTTTCATTTTCCTGTATATTAGTTATTTATTTTTTCTAAACATAAATATGTGACTTTGCAAAGATGAAGAAGAGAGGAAAGAAAATGTTTAAGTGGCCACCATACTCACTGTAAATGTTCTTCATGGTGTGTTAAAGTGATCTTTTTTTAATTATTATTACATAGTGTTCTGTGTGGCACTCTATGGGAAAGGCTTTGATTGAAAGCACAGCTTTCCCCTGGATTCAGGTTACATTGCACTGACCAGTTAACCCATAACTTTCCTGTTTAGGTGAGTATCTCTACTCCATGCTTGCACAGATAGATGTGGTAAGGGTTACATTTTTGTGGTTGGGATCACACTGAAATTCTAGGTAGTTATTTCAAGCAACTCAGGCAGATGTTCCATTTTCCAGTATTTGTAACTTATATGGGAAGCAATATCTGAGGCTTGGTCCAGGGATTTGGCTCCCAACAATGACCACTTTTGATGTCACCCACATATATAGTGCACTCACACCCTCCCTGGTGGCAACTTCCTAGAGGAATAGTGCATGGTTTGGGTCCCTGATAGACTAGTACACTACACTGTACTGCACATCAAGCACTACAAAATATGTGTTTGACCTGTGAAGATATTATTTGTATGATATGACTTTTAAGCATGTTTTAATAAAACAAAGTGTATCAAAAACAATTACATAGGCATTATACATGTATCTGGCAGTCTTTGGGATATTGTTTGTAAGTCTGTCTGATGGGACGTCTCATATCAAATAATTTTATTGAGGAATTCTGTATATTTGTAATTCAAAGTAAATATGAAATTTCTTGTGTGAACTCCACCCACAAGGAACCTATGAAGGTAGAGCGTCCTAGCCAAGGAGAGTGCATAGTTGTGTCCTAGCCAATCAGCGGTCAGTATCACGTCTGCCTCTTGAGAAGCTTTGTCTCTGAGGAAAACAGATACAGTACATTGTTGTACTTGCCTCTGATTGGCCATAACAAATTATGAATTTTAACTTTAACTTGGATTTTTATCCTTCTAAAAAAAACTGCTTGAAAAGTGAAGACATTTTGCAAACTTTAGGGTAAGTTTATTAATGTTTATTTTGGAATTTTTCATGCAAAAAAAAAGAAAGATTTTCATAAACTACCGATTCTCCACTACCAGATGCATTCATAATCCAGTAGGCTTCTATATACCTTTAAATACCTAGTAAAATCCAGAACCCTTTAATATCACTTTAACCTGTCAAGCAACTTTCAGTTGCAAAATTACAAAATAATAATCTGCTTTTTTGCATGTTCAGCAAATTGCAAATCACATTGTGTCAGGGAAGCCACAGCAGAAGCCTGAACACGCCGTGTATAAGGAGCTACTGCGCAGTTAGGCGTATACATTTTACATAATTTCATGGTATCCTGTTTCAGGCACCTCCTTGATCTGCTCTGAAATTTGTATTTATTACTCATAATGAATTGAATGAGAAAGGAATGTAGAGGGAGAGATATTATAGAATGAGGCACCTACACATGAATAGAAGAATTCATCTGACAACCAGCACGTGTTTTATTTACCTTATATGTCTGTAAAGTTTATGTAATGCTATCTAAAGGAATCAGCTTATAAAAACTCATGCGCATTGCTGATGATAGCCATTAAGCTTGAAACAGCTGTACGTTGATAGGATTCCCAGCTTGTCTATAATCCAACCTTGGCTTTGCATAAAAGCTGTGTAATGCAGCGGGCATAAGCTTAACCTTCCTAGCTGTAATCCTGAGAGTGGCTCTGGGTTAATTGTTTGTTCCTAAATCGGTAACCCCGAGCCACGCTCGAGATTATAACTGGGAGTGCCGGGCGGATCTGGAGGGGGCACAGTACTGCCTAATTTGCCTGGGCCCCCTCAGCACACCATTCCTCCTCCTTATCCTCCTCCCTCCTTATCATCCTCCTCCCTCCTTCCCCTCATACTCCTCCTCCCTCCTTCCCCCCTTATCCTCCTCGTCCATTTCCCCCTCTTCAATTACCTCCCTAGCCCCTTTCCCCTCTCTGCTTATGAAGATCCAATGATCCAATGCTCATCCTTCCGTTGCAGAGTGTCTTCTGGCTGTGACCGGGGCCGGCATAGGCGTCACATGCGCATCACGTCATTAGCATATGCTGGTCTGGTCACAGGCAAAGGACACGCTGCAGGGGAGGGATCAGCAGCAGGAGCTCATCACATCATAGCAAGCAGAGAAGGGAAAGGGGATAGGGAGGTAACTGGAGAGGGGGAAAGGGATGGGGAGAGGAAGAGGGAGGAGTAGGAGGAGGTTAAGGGGGAAGGTAGGAAGGGAAGGGTGAAAGGGAGGAGGAGGATAAGGGGGGAAAAGGAGGAGGATAAGGGGAAAGTGAGGAGGAAGATAAGTGGGGAAGGAGAGAGGAGGAGGATAAGGGGGAAGGAGGGAGGAGGATAAGGAAGAGGACAAGGGGGAAGGAGGGAGGAGGAGGGGAAGGGGGAAGGAGGGAGGAAGATAAGGAAGAGGATAAGGGGGAAGGAGGGAGTAGGAGGATAATGGGAGAAGGAGGAAGGGGAAGAGGGGAAAGAGAGGAGGAGGAGGATAAGGGGAAAAGCTGGAGGAGGATAAGGGGGAAAGGGAGGAGGAGAGAGGAAAGGGGGGAGGAGAGGGGGTAGGGGTAATGGTGCTCTGCAGGGGCGGAACAAGGTGGTATCATTGCGTCAGTATTTTTTTATGTATTGCTTTAACATTCTAAATACTGACATAATCATACCACCAGACAGATTAAAAAAAAACGTTGTTTAAAATACCTGCACAGATAGATGTGGTAACATCTGCATTGCTCAAATTCCAGAGAGGCAAGATAGCAGAAACTTGCATTTTCTGCCTATAAGAAAAAAATAATAGAACCTGTTTGCTTCAAATTGTTAATAAAAGCAGTCTGATAAAAACCTTACCACTGACTTGAATGGGAGACACACCCCTGCAACCTGATTGGTTGCAGTAATGAAGTAGACATGAAGCAGTCTGTGGGCACTCTGTCTACATGTAAACACAGATTATATTTTATTTGATCTCTCAGTGAAAAATGCATGTATTTAAAAAGTATGCATTTATGAGATGAGGTGCTGAATTAAAGGACCCTTTCTATTTGCACAATGACAACTCCGGGAATCTCCTGGGGTCCCGACATGACAAACCTTGGATTACATCGTGGCTGGAATATGATACAATGTATGTAACATGTATCCATGTAAAATGTATATTCAGTTTTGTTTTATTTTAATTAGTATAAAGCAATACAATAGAATAGAAGTATAAAAAAATCTAGATTACCGCCATCCCCTACACATCTGTTTGGATGTGACACGTAGCAGGCAGCTTAAATCCTTTGTCTGGGGTCAGTTGCTGTTTTAGAGATGCAGTAAGAGGTCCATATTAAACCATGTTTCTGAAATACATAGACCATGGTGTATTTCTTTAAAAAGGACTGATATGACTGCCAGTCGCCGAGAGACCCATTCCTTCAAGGAAGATTGCCACGATATTAAGGGCAATTCTTGTATCTAAAAGACCGGAAGAGTTGGGGCCTAGCTGGAATCTTCACATACTGGTGGCAGTTTTGGGATATTGGTGCAGATACCGTCAGTAACAGTAAGCATGGAGTATGGTGATCTATCCCAGGCAGAGATCCGTATTTTCAAGAGGTGTGGAGGAGACAAGGAGACTCAGCAGCGCCTGACCCAGTGGCAGGCAGGACGACCAGCGCCATCTTTGGAAGAGCAGTGGAGTCAATTGAAAGCCTGTACAGCAGAGGTGATCAAGGAGAAAAGGAGCCTGATAACCAGGATGAGGCAGAGACAGAGTCTCCGAACGGCCATGATGGGTGATATGGAAACAGATCTTCTGAATCAGCGCATGACATTCCTGCGGCTCCAACCTGGCAGACACCTAGCAGAGTGGCTGGAGTATCTGGTGGGTGAGGAGGTCATTTTGGCAATACAGTATGATGACCTGTTGACACCGTCTTCATTACAACAGCTCTCCTTCTTCACACGGAAGCTGATGGAAGGGATCCCAAAGGTCCTGCAGGGCAATCCAGAGTGGGGCATCAAAACTGCAAAGCGCTGGGAAATCCTTTGTCATCGGCACCTGTGGAAATTGGGAGTGGAACCAGGGACAGCAGATGCAGCATTGATTGAGCGATTTGTTGACCAAGAAATTAACTTGGAAAAAGAGTCTGTGGGTCTGCTTGAGGAGGTGGGCCCAGGTGGGACTTGACTCAAGTACTTTGAAGAGCCCCACCAATCAGCTGAGGATGAGAAAGACATATCCTGGCACCAGAAGGCTCGGGAAGCATACAGCTGTTTTGATTATTGTTTGCCCTCAGAGAGTCTGGATGGGATTAGCTATGCTCACTGTGCCCTGGGAAGAATGGACTGTGGGCATGAGGCTCCAGATGATACCCAATGTCAGAAAGCAAGCCAAAGTTCAAGGGACAGACTCATCCAGCAGCCCAGTGACCATGGCAGGTGGTGGGGACACCACTGCTAAGGACAAGGTAATGGAGCAAAAAGAAAATGACTGCCAGATTGCGGAAGCAAGGGAGAGCCGGTGTGGGAGCAGGCATACCCACCAGTCTCACCAGAGAAAATGGACTGTGAACCATTAAAGGAGTTCCAGCTAATAGCCAATGTCAGAGAGCGAGCCACAGTTCCAGGGACAGGGAGCTTGGCAGACCAGGGACACAGCCCTATCAAGGACAAGGAGGTGAGGAAGACAGAGCAAGACTGTCAAATTGATGGCCCAAGGAGAAGTCTGGATGAGAGCAGTGAGGTCCTGCCAGGGGACACCATGACCATGGACTCAGAAGGAGGTAGATGCTATGCACAGGTGGTGGTTCCAGAGAGAGGAGGGGGGGAGGTTGATATGCCGATACAGATGCAACCCAGAGGACTTAAGTATTTAGACCAGGCCTCAATATTGGTGCCGGCTTCCAGATCCAGACAGTACCTTCCCCCTTGAAATTACTGCTTTTCTGGGCACCCCAGGGGAGTGTTTTACTCATACAGTGGGAAAGAAGAGTGCATTGGCCCTTGTTTTTGGGGGGGTGGGATGACAATGGCACCCTGGGAATGTATTGATTACCCTGGCCTAGAGGACTGTTGGCAGAACACAGAGCAAGCAAATAGTTTGTATGGGAGCAACTGTGATCCTGGCCTAATAGCCAAGGAGGGACACTTGGCCTGGACTGTGGTTTTTTTGCTGGGGTCACCACGAGGATTGTTTACTCCACTGGAATGGGTAGAAGAGAATAGCGACAAAAATCTGCCCTGCACACCCAGAATCAGACCATGTGCAGAAGGCGGCCAAGACCCTAAGAACTTACAAGCTTACTTGTTGTGTACCAGGTTCAGCAGGGCAACCTGTTTCCCTGCCTTGGGCACGGGAGATCATGTTGGGAATGGATGCTCCATGGTTGCTCCAGCTTTTGGATTACAATTGGGGGCCTAAAAGGAAGTTGTTCCCACAAATCATTGGATACCCTTGACACCGTACTATGCATGGAAATTGTGTTGGCTGGGTGTCATTATTGATCTAAACAAAGAAGCACTTTAAATACATGGACTATGGACTCTTGGAGACTATTGTTTTCCTAAAACCAACAATGACTTATACCAGAACAGAGCATTCCTTCAAGGAAGATTGCCAGGATATTAAGGGCAATTCTTTTATCTAAAAGGCAGGAATAGTTGGGGCCTAGCTGGAAGCTTCACAGCCACATACAAATGTTTGCGCCGGGCCTTCTTTACAAAAAGAATTAAAAGAGTGTTATCTAGCAACCTCATAACCACTTATCTGTGCTTACTTAGTTTGTTTTATATTTAAGAAGCAATACTGCACAGTATAGAAGAATGTACAATCCTGTCTCACTACTGTGTGTATTCTGATTAATGTGGGGAAAACACACAAAAAACGACTTTTGCAATTTTTAAAACATGGCCTTTTAAATGGATTGAAAGTTTTTACTAGGTATATAATATAATTGTGTATTTAATTGTATGTACTTTATTTTATTTATTAAGATGGTCTTATACGCTCTGTTTTTACTGCCTACAATCAAACAATGCTACTGAAACGTAGTCCCCGATTGGCTAGGTTACTATACTGTACATCCTGCCCTACAGTGTCTGTGTCTACATACGATGCAGTTGACCCATACAGTATTTGATTGATTTTAGGCATAGCTTATAAAAAAATATTAAGAATTTTGGCAGTGGGTGTTTTTCAGTGGCGGCTGGTGACTTTTCAAGTTGGAGGGGCGACAGGGCGAAACATAGCCACTCCCCCTTTTTCAAACCACACCCATTTTTATAACTCCTCCCCCTGACGTCATAATGACCTTTATAAGCCCCGCCCAATGACCTTATGCTTGTGAAGCCCATTGAAATACATGATCTGCAATGCAGAAATGTCAAGAAGTAAAGTAACAATGTGTTAAATTCATTGGTATACAATATAGATTGAAAAAACTCATGTGACAAGACTACAGCAATATCATAATTGCACCTATACGTATTAACAGAAAAATTAAAGGAGTGACACCTACCATTAGTCGGCTCTTCTTCTCAGGGTATTCATGTTCATTAAGTTGACCAATGAGTAGAAACAAATCTGCAGCCACATAGGGTTTGCACCTGGGGTTGAAAGAAAACAAGCAAATCAATCAGACCATTCAAGAACAAAACCATACTTTCAAAACCTTAAAAGACCAAGTGGAACCATATAGGCCCCAAACATACCTTAGAAGACCAAGTGTGACTATATAGGCCCCAAACATACCTTAGAAGACCAAGTGGGACTATAGGCCCCAAACATACCTTAGAAGACCAAGTGTGATTATATAGGCCCCAAACATACCTTAGAAGACCAAGTGGAACTATATAGGCCCCAAACATACCTTAGAAGACCAAGTGTGGCCATATAGGCCTCAAACATACCTTAGAAGACCAAGTGTGACCATAGGCCCCAAACATACCTCAGAAGACCAAGTGGGACCATATAGGCCTCAAACATACCTTAGAAGACCAATCAGCACTGCATAGGCCCAAACCAGTGGATCTTGGGATTCAAGAAAACAACAACATTTCACTTCTGTTTAGACCACACAATAATCAATGTCAAACAAACACGTTGAATTAGCATATGGATAACCATATGAGCAGTAACGCCACGCCAAGGCTTCAACAATTGTTACTGACCATTCACACACCTTTCATAGCTCCTTCAATATGCACACCCACACACCATTCATACTTTACTTACCACTAGTTATTTTTGGTAGTGAGGTGGTGCCATTTCTGAGAACTTTACGTACCCTTGAAGGTGCCTCCAATTCCTTCAAACCAATGCATTTAACCGCTACAGGGCCATGGTGCTTTTTAATTACTTTTTTGATCCTCTTCAATGTGGAGAAGCATCTTTCTGGTTCTTTAGTAGTCTTCGTTGTTGTAAGCAGGATTCCTTATAGCTTCACTCACTCTGTTAAATTATGTAGATTAAATTGATGCTAAAGTTGCTGCAGAGCAACAGCACTTGTACAGACATGGAATTCTTGCTTCCTGTACACAAGTGACAGCTACCCTTGGAAGTGCCTCCAATTCCTTCAAACCACGCCAAGGCTTCAACAATTGTTACTGACCATGCACACACCTTTCATAGCTCCTTCCATATGCACACCCACACACCGTTCATACTTTACTTACCACTAGTTATGTTTGGTAGTGTGAGGTGGTGCTGCTTAACGCAGTTTATCTTTGCACACCTTGGGGGTATGCATTCTTCTTTGCTTCAATCACTTGTATTTTAATTTTGCACGGCGATCTTTCAAAGAACAAAACTTCTCAATGGTTTTTTCATTGAAGTGTGGGATCTCGGAAATCAGTTGCTTTTCCATTGAGAGCATCGCCAATGCATTCAACCGCTCCAGGGACATGGTGCTTCTTAAAAAGGTTTTTATCCTCTTCAATGTTGAGAAGCATCTTTCTGATTCTGCAGTAGTCATTGGTGTTGTAATCAGGATTCTTAATAATTTTACTGTCTCTGTGAAATCATTCTGCAGATTAAATTGATGGAAAAGTTTGTGCAGAGCAACAGCACTTGTACAAGTATGAAACTCTGTCTTCCCATACAGAAGTGACAGCTCAGTGCGTAATTGTTCCTTCTTCAGTATTGGATATGCTTGCACGGTGTCTTCCAGAGCTTGGGTTGGAAAGCAAGTGTCATGGGTTTTATACAAGTCACTTTGAACAAGTTTGGCACTGACTAGGTGATTTGAAAATGAAAAACGTTCTTTTGCATGAACCACCACTATGTCACATACCTCTCTTGAAAGTTGTCTCAAGGTTGAGATCTCCGCACTCCGTCTGTTGACTGTTAGATCGCTTGGCAAACTTGCTTCTATCTCTTCCACAGAATTACGAATTTTCTGGATGCTGGCGACAAAGTCTTCTGTGACTTTTTTGATATAAACAGTATCCGTGTCTCGCT